>CAJZCY010000002.1:31052500-31505000 GCA_914969975.1 Anopheles atroparvus | reverse complement strand
GAAGGAACATTAAGGGAAAAGTCCCAAAAAATACAGATCCAATTCGTGTGGGGTTAGGTATAGTTTTACCCAAGCTGCCGTCAGTGAATAGCTTCGTTTTTATGGCACTTGCTGATACATAAAGTGATGTCACAACGACGCGCGCATAAAAGTGCCAGTAAACGATTCAATTGCGTTCATCAAAGCGCATGAATCATCACAAACGAACCGTGTAAAGTTGATGTTCAAGCGAAACTGCTACAAGCCGCCATAAAAGGCAGCAGTATGTTTGCAGTACGCTGAATGTTCTTCAAGTGAACAGAACCCATCTGCGCTAATGGGCCAGCTGGCTTATGTAAACGTCCGTGGAAACTCATTCGTTACTGCACGGGTTTACGATACGTCAGTATCGAAACGATTTCCGCCAGCATGTCAGCGGACAGCTGCTTCATTCGGAATAAATTCGATTACACTAGAATCGTTTAAATACACCTTAAGCAGGGAAATCGAGCAGGGGTATTCGCATTTCGCGGCCAATAGCTGGGGGGGATGCTGCGTTTGGAGGCTAATAAAAGATTTAGATTTATGAAAATGACAAACCAATTTCGGAGCACATGTCTCATTAGGCTCAAGAAAAAGTGATTGTGAACACATTGCATCGCCATTGCGGTAAGCGCAGTTGGCTATTCGAATCAAATGTGTACATAAACGTTCCCTCCTCTTTTTTTAAATTGCACAAACGAGAGCGGAATAGAAAGAGACAGAGAGAGAGAGAGAGAGAGAGAGAGAGAGAGAGAGAGAGAGAGAGAGAGAGAGAGAGAGAGAGAGAGAGATAAAAGGAGGGTGGGGGTTGGCGGGGAAGGGAGACTATTTGTTGCACCACCCGCGGGTGTTCACACCTTCCCCTTCGCTTGCTGCTGTCAGTCACTCGATGGAGTGCAACTGTCATAACAACACTGTTGTCATTGTTTATTCATTCGCTGCTTTCCCATTTGAATGGGCAATTTTCAACCGCCACTTAGTGCACTAGGCTTATACAAGTCGCTATGTTGTGTGTGTGTGTTTGTATTTTTAGTGTGCAGACACTATAGAAGCACTGGTGGATATTCGTGTCGTGTTTGAGCTCCGGAGCCACAGGAAGATTGTGTTTGAACTGACGCAATCCCCAACCCCTGCTGGGAATCTAATCGTTTATTCTTTTTATCTGCAGACAACATTTACATAATGACTCGTCTATTTACACTTGCCGCGTTGTGCTTTTATTTGTTGGCTATCGTTCCGAAAATGGACACACACAGTCACTTGTACACTTCGTAAAAAACTCCATCGAAAAAGGGGCCACTAAAGCGTGTCTTCAAGAGTCCAACGAAAGAAACGGAATCGATGGAGCTAAGATTTCAAAAATCCAATCAAGTGCACGCTCCGATCAGATCAGATCGTGTCTGAAAACCGCACACACACACACGACCCGTTTCGCGTTCGCTGCACGATTCTCATTACACTTGGCTCATTAAGATTAATGGTTTATCAAGATTGCTCGATTTCGATTCCATGTGTACATAAAACAAACAAACTCTCCCGAATCGAGCCGGCTTAAGTTCTCGATCGATAACATTTGAAAATTACATTTGATTTCCACGGCCGTTTTCCGCATCTCCACCACCACCATCACTGGCACTACGCGGTGAACTAGCGAGCAACGGTAATTAATTTCACATCGAGCGAGCGCCAACGCAACACTATACGGTCCGAGATTTCCATTACCGTCCCGATGGAAAGCCGAATGCGATCTGGTAGCGACTCGATGAGTCAACAAACGCCAATCACAATTCAACCGTTCGTACTGTCTTCCTCGCTCTCGCTCGCTCTCTTTCCTTCGCTTGCTGGCTCTCTTCGTAGCCATCACGAACGCAGCATCTGAACGCTCGATTGGTCCATTCTCTCTCCATCTATCGCTCTCTCACACACGATTGTCTGTCTGCTCTCGTTTCTGGGAAACTCTCATCTGGCGCGGGCTGTCAGACGTCCGACAGATATGCTCTCGATGAAAAACATTTAAAAAAAACTACGACCACCGAGAGCTAAACAAACAGATGTGAGTCGATGACTCCTTATCGAAAGGGGGAAAAAAAAACCACCAGCAAGGTTATGCTCTCATCTCATTCGGCTCGCGCACTGCATTTATGAGCGGTGTACCGTTTCTCACTCGCGCTCACAGCTTCTTCACCAGACAAGTTGCCGCATTTCAAGAAGCGTGCCGTGAAATGGACCGCGATGCTTGCAGGAAGCTCCAATAGATTCGTTACGGTTGCGGTTACGGTTACGACACTGCTGGCTGTCTTTTGGTCTTTGGTCTGAGACACACACACAAACAAACAAAAACCACAAACCTTCTGCGAGAGCTACCGTATCGTTTCGCGAACGCCAACAGCCGGGCGATCCATCCGTCGTCTTCGACCGGCGACGACCGAGTGTTTTCGTCGACAACAAATAGTCAAGTCAGCGCGCGTCCGCAACGCCCCGGCACCAACACATACACACACACAGGAATACGTGTGACCCAACAATTGCCGTGCCGCACACTGAGCCACGCGAGATTAAGGGTCTCCCCGCGAATGCCAGGGAAAATATGGTGCCAGGCATGGGCAACAAATAACTTCTATTCCTTTCATATATCTGTGGCTGGCGTATTGTTTGCTTAATTCGTTCGTTCGTTCGTTCGTTCGTTCGTTGGTTCGTTCGTTCGTTCGTTCATTCGTTTGTTCAATTCTTCGTTTGCATTCGTTAGCTCGTTTCTAGGTTGCGCTCGTCGATGGTGGTTTAAGTGCGTGCGTATTGTTATTATTATTTTTATTATCGTTATTTTCTTTTCAGTTCCAACGATTTATGATACACACCCTTGATTGTCTTCTTTGCAGCCGTGCGGCAGGGAACTATTAATATATATCTTCCACTACTATTATCTGCCTAGCCGCTTAGAGGTGCTTCCTTTTTCCTCCCGTCGCCTCTGGCTTCCCCCCATATCGCGGGCTTATTGTTTGCTCGTGCTTCGTTACCTTATTCCGCGAGACATCGCCATTAAAAAGCCTCATCCTTGCTTTACTTGCTAGTATTATTTTTCCCCTCGGGCGCGTTACATTGATGTACGCACGGCCATATATAGAGAATTTATATTTAGCAGAGCCAGGAATGTATTATTATATTTCTTTAATCGCCTTTCATTCTAGCCATCTCATTCTCTCTATCTCTCCCTCGTTTTTTTTTTGTATCGCATGGTTTTGTTGCCTTCCTTCCCCTTCTCGATTATTTGTTCTGCTACTTTACATCTGGCTTTATAATGGAATTGTATTATGCTGGAATTTCCCCCTGTAAGCCTCTTTGCGTGTTATTCTCTTTTCCATCTTTTTCAGCGCGGTGGAAAGATATTTCTACTTGCTCGAGTGTCCTCGATACCACTTAGTGCCGTCGTGCAGAGGTACAAGAGGTACACTAAAGGAGAATCGAAAAATTAAAGAAAAATATGGGCAAGTTAAGCAACGACAACAAAAAGAAAGAAGGAAAAAAAAGGAAGAGAGATAGATAAACGATAGCAATGGCGAAGGCGATACCGGAGAAAGATTAAGCCGAAGAGAAGCGGAGCGCTAATGCTAGGGCAAAAACCCTCGGGGGCTTAGGCATTAGATGAAACCTCTGGCCCGTGGTTGGGCTTTACCAGATAAATGCTTTTACACACCTTTTAACATGTGCTTCATGTGTCGTTGGGCCAAAGGAAACAACAGATTGAACTGTAAAAAAACCAAAAACGAATCCCATTCTGGTCGCTCAAATGCGTTCAGCAAGTGTGTGAAGTCAACGAAACGAGCATGAGACGATTCCAGTGTTATTAATCGCTGGTACCTGCTCATTTGACTCACCACTGGAGACGCACAAAGGCTGGGCTTAATTATATTCGATGAAAAACTCTTTTTGCTGCGCTTGCCCTTTGTCAGCTGGTGTGAAATAAGCAACGCTTTGATTTGATGGAAAAGCATCCATTTTCGTGTAGAAGTTTTGATGGAATGGATTTGTAATGCGTTTCAACAGCAGAATATACGACAAAAAATTCCATGGAAAAGGGCAGAGCAAGGTACAATAGTTTCCAAGGCAATAACCAAATCCGAAAAAAATGAAAATGCATTAGACTAAAACGTGTTATCTGAGCTGCTGAGCAATTTTCCTAGGGTGCTGTGAAAGTTTTATCCGGTTTTGTTTCAGATTGGGTTGTTTTCTTTCCCTAACATTTTTTTTTGCCTTTCCGCATATGTTTACTTTTCATCATACACCGAACAAACATCTTACGTAGACTGCGCCTCGTTCGTTCTTTAACCGAACTGGAGGATAATATTTTTCATCCAAATTTGAAGTTCACATTTTAAGCATGTCTAACTGCTCAGCATTAAATCCGGGACGATGATAAGCAAATTTCGAGGGCCACAATGAAAAAGCCACCACCATGTGTAACATTAATCGATTCCATCAAGGTTTCCGAAACATTCACACGACCGGAGGTTTAAGAAAATGCGTCTCGACCCTTTTTAATGACGCATTTTTCAAAGTATTAACACAAAAAAGGGGTTTCCGAAATGTGATCGGACGGGATGCCTAAAACTGAGTCAACCCTTTGCGTGCGTTTTAGTTTTCTCCAATCCTAGTTTCGACTGATCAAATCAAAGGATCGCAGTGCGTGTGTGTGTGTGTCGTATTTTTGCAACCTTAAAAATGCATTCACCACCTAACAAGAGGGTGCCCAGCCGGGGACTCGAGCCGTACACAAAGCAATGGAAAATTAGTGAAACGGTTTCGTTACAGTTTTAAAATTGGAAACGGAATTAAACAACCCCGCAAGAAATAACAAGGGAATGAAGCAAACGAAAAATGAAAAAAAAAACCCAGGGATTTACAAAAACATAGGGTGAGCCGTTCGTGTTCGTGTTATGTTTCCTTCTGGCTGCACTGCTCTCCTTGTTCCAGTTCTGTTTATCTTTCACGTCGGAAATGTAACAGGAACAGATGGCACGGTTGGGTTAGAATAAATAAATGAGTAACATTACTCGTTCACAAATGCATTAACAAATCGATGAGCGATGCAATGGGGAAAGAACAAACGCGTCTAATGGTTTGCAGAAGTTCGACTGCGTGCTGCTTCTCTCAAGTGACGTTATTTTAGAAGAAAACTTAACCAACCCAATCCATCCAGATGTTGTGCACATGAAGTGGCTCGCCTCGGAAGCGGGAGGAAAATGGCGAGCCGACGAGAAAAATAAACACACCATATTTGGCTGGCATTCTGGAAGTAATAAAATGTCGTTTATTCTCGGGATCGTTTAGTTCCCGCTGTACCACCGAAATGCTTCAGCTGTTTTGCTGGGAGGATCTGCCCTTGACAGGCGGCCCGGCGTTACACACAGGAGCACAATCAGGAGCGAAGACGATTAAACGATAAATCAGATCCCACGTTCGAAAGCCATTCAAGTTGTTGTGCAGTTGTCGTTTGTTGATTCCGGCGTGAGAGTGGACCACATTTGCATAATATTACATTACATATCGCTTCGGATTGGAAAACCGGTCCTACATCTTGACGTCTTTGCAGCAGCATTCGTCGCTTTCGAAGGTAACAGTAACGCGTTAGAGAACATTGTTCGCACACCCCATCGGGTAAGCAGGTTGGCATTTTCTTCCTAGATCGACCACGGGAGACCATTGTTGTTTTGAAATGCAAACATGCTACAGAATGAATATTAAATTGCTTCTTGAGAGCGTAACATTTCGCAACCATAGTTTTAATTGAATCTTGAAACTTTATTATACACATATCCCCCTGCAAAATCCGAACCCGATCTAGAACAATGTTCATCACTTGCCGAGCCCGGGGTCGGGGCGGGTTGGACGAGTATTAGGTTAAAATTAATTGCTTCATTAAATCCCTCCACCATTGGGTGGGGGTTGGGGTGCTCCAGGACACTCAGTGTGTATGTGTGTGGCGGACACCAAACAAAACCCACCCTTAATTGTCCCTCGGATTGCCTGCTCACCCTCCGGACTCTTCAAATGTCGCTCTATCATCATCAGCATCGTCATCAGTGGCGGCGGTGGCGTCATGCTTCCATCTTCCTCCCCCAACCCATGGCCATGGTTTTAGGATTGATTTACCGTTCCGTTCGGTGGCCTACCACCAGCAAATGCAAATGCGAATGCCACGGCAAAATCAGTGACAAGCTAATGAATGATTCACGCGCTCTGGCGATCGATTTCGATGGTGGCAACGGCGCTCTAAAGTGGGTGATGTAGCAGAAACTTTTTCGTGCGGCAGCAAAACACGATTCTAAACAGCACGGGAAGAGCTGGTGAACCAGAGCGGGGAGGACGACATCGGCTGCAGGGGCAGCGAGGTGCGGCGTGTAAATGTCGACAGAAGTTCAACAAGAACCTCCGGAAGCATGTTCGTAAAGAAAAGTAAAGATTCTTCACAATTGCTATGAATCTCGTCCCCCTCCCCCCTCCACGCAATTTCGAGCCTCATAAAAGAGGAAAGAGAGAAGCGGAATCGTTCCACAGCGGGATGAAAAACGCGGAACCAAGCATAAGTCAGAGGCAGTGGAACAACATTGTAGCGGTGTCATCGTTGTCAACTTCCCATTCGGGAAAGCGGATGTGCCATGTTTCTCGAGCTTTTTTTTTTTTTTTGCTCACTCCTTCCTCCCTTTATCCCGCTCGCACGAAGGCAGCGGCCACTTCGACAACAAAGTCGCTTCGGTTCGGGCCACCCTGTGTCGGTTGGCTCGTGTTTTAAAATGTTTTATCGAGCATAATAACATAGTGCGCATACAAAGAAAAGGAAATTACAGGTCAAACCGAGGAACGCTCAGGGTGGGAGGTATGAATCGTTCGGGCGAGAAGGTCCTGTGTGGACGGGGTGGAGATGGAGTCAGTGAAACAGCGAGTAGTAAAAGTTTAACAGAGAGTTTCGTCGATTTGAAACTTGAGTTGCAAAGTTGAGCAGGATGGCGAGGGAGGGGTCGGGAAATCGTAATCTAAATCAAGAAAATAATACCCTTACACAGCGGCAAAGAAATGTAACAAAAAGATACAAACGAACATAACAAACTGAGAACCAAGGACTGGGAGGGTAGGGGAAATAAAGCAAACGGAAAATCAAACGACACACACAAACGAACCCAGAGCCAGGGTGCGGACTCGGGCTGGCAACGGTTGGAAAAAACCGTAATCCGGTAATAACACAAAAAGCGAATAGGGGCGAACATAAAATTTAATACATATTTCAACTTTTAGTATAATTATTGCTATTTTTATGCTCTGCACGGCGTGCGCGGGAAAACGGAGGTCCGGACAGAGGGCTCGTCCTGTTTGCCGCTTTCCTCGAACCGTTTCCACCGGTGCTGCGTCGGTGTATTTGTGCCTCGCAGGTGGGAACATCATGGGTGTGTTTGTGAACATTTTCCCTCACTGCTCGGGGGGCAGCAAAAAATCGGAAAAACGTAATCAAAACAGAAGCGCGAGAGAGCGCGGGTGGAGAGCGCCATGAAACCATGGAGCTTGGACTTCGCAATGTGAGCAAAGGAGAAGACAATAGTGTGACGGAAAGGGAGAGGGAACTGCAAATCGAAGCGAGATGGAACAAAAACATATGGAAATCGAAAGCACTGGGGCGAGAGATCGGATGGAGGAGAACGGTGGCCTGTTGTGAGATGTTGAAGGAAGGTAGCAAGAAAAGGTGATTTCCGAGAAAGGATAAGAGTCGTGAGTTGTGAGATAACGCGGGTGATGTGAGAGAAGCACG
Organism: Anopheles atroparvus; assembly: GCA_914969975.1. Taxonomy (NCBI): domain Eukaryota; kingdom Metazoa; phylum Arthropoda; class Insecta; order Diptera; family Culicidae; genus Anopheles; species Anopheles atroparvus. The sequence continues at coordinate 31,497,184 of CAJZCY010000002.1, read as the reverse complement.
TGCGATCAAAGAAAGTCGCGGGGCGAGCATCGAGCGGTTTTTTTTATGTTATCAGGTTTCTAATCCAGCCAGACAAGGGAGATTTGTTCCGTTTTCGCCGAGCGAACGAACGAGATGGTAGACAAGTCGAGAGAACTTAAAATCTTCTCCTCATCGAAATGCGTTGACCCTAGATTGCTGCTTAGTGAGGATCCTTGCGTTGTGCGTCCTTTTCGCACACACAAATTCGTATATTCCCTCTTTCTCCGACGCAGCCGTCGTTGTCATGCAACTAAGCTTACTGGGCCAGTGTTCTAACATAAACGCAGGACGAAACGCAGGACGGATGCGGGAGGACTGCGGCTGGCGAGTTCGAACTCGAGCTCGGCGAAAATCGGGGCGCGCTGCGAACTGCGATTGCGCAGCATTTTATTAATTTATAAACTTATTTCTATTTTACTGCTTCTATTATATGCTAACATATAAGAGGAAATAAGCGGCGGTGGCCGCTCGGATGTGTGAGCCCGTGATTTTCGGAGCCGTTTCGGAGTTTTTAGTCTCGTTCTTCGGTGGCTTTCCCAAACCCCCGGTGGTTCGCGTCTTCGTTTCCGGCTCTCGCTCTCCCCGCACGGTGGTTTTTTCCCCTGTTTTGGCTCAAATGTCGTTCGCGAGAGGCAAACGTCCGGCATCGCCGTTCCCCGATTTACAGATTCAAGTGCTTGCAGAAGAGGCAATTAGTTGTAACGATTGCCGCACGATTGGAGGAGACTGTTTGGTTTATTGAACCGAGCAGAAAAGGAATGATGACTTGCTTTTAGAAAAGCTGTTACATTATCGCTTGGGAGTTAACTTCACTTGTGAAATTAGTTTGATAAACTTATCAGAAAATGAATGAAACTAAAGATGTACCTAACATTTGTGATGGTTTAAATTTGCTCATTATATTTCTTTCTGATAGCTCATATCTTCATTTTTGTTTATATTATTCGTGATGCAATTTTAATTTAATCTTCACACCAGTTGCAGCAACCCTTTAAAAGCGACTCTTTACGATAGTTCGCAGAGCTTCGAGTGCAACCCCATCATAAATCCCCTCCGGCGACAGGACGCAACGGCGCGTCGAACCGTTCTGCTCCTGCCGATGGCTCGATCGACGAGGACCCCCCCGGACGGAATGGTTCAGCACTTTGTTTTCGATCGATCGAAAAGAAAAGGTGAAGAAACTCCGCTCCGGAGCAAGTGGCATGTTCGTGCGAGTGAAGGGCTTAACATTCCACCGGTTCGTAGAAAAGCAACGAAGAATCATCGTAAGTGCTTTGTGTCATAAATACAACCAGAAGCATGATAGATGAAAACTCCATACAAGGGAAACGGGAGGGATACGGGGGAGAGAAAAAGCGGAAAGGTAGCGAAGGCTGAAGAAATGAATCGGCAAAACGAAACAAAAAAGGAAACACGGCAGAAAATAAAATACTACATCGGGTTGTTCAGTCAGCCAAAGGCTCCTCAAAAAGTACGAAGAATAACGAATACAAAGTTTTATAACAGGAATTATTTATTCCCCCTCCGCCAACCCAACCATTTCCATTCCTTGCTTCTTCTCCTTGCTCAGCTCAGGACAGCTTTCTATTCACGTTGGAATCTTCCTTTCCGTTCGGAGGCAAACTTTGGACATTCACAAATACAACGTCCTCATCCCAAGCTCCATGCTGAGAGCGAGAGGGCGACATGCAGACAGAGACGAGGGCACTAGAGGGATTTAGATGTATTTCTGTAACACTCGCCCGTTACATTTTCTCGCTCGCTCTCTCTCTCGAGCTTCTTTGCCCGGTTTTGTCAACTTCCACCCGCCGAAGATCGAGCAGAATGTAAGCCAAAAGTTAAACGAAAACGTGCCCACCATCGCAACGGTGAAAAGTATTGTAAATACTGTTGTGGAACGTGCGCACCGTGTAACAGTAGCGCGAGCTGGCAAGCAGCTCACTTTGAGACAGCAAAAGCGCCAATCGAGCAGCAGTAGCTCCGCTCGGGCCACCACCGATGACAATCGATCGAATCGTTCGTCTCCATCGCACACAAGGATCATAAAAACAACTTGCCCGAGCCTTTTGCGATTGTTTGAGCTCCTTCTACCGACCCCCCGGGCCCCCCCCCCAGGAATCTCCTCCACCGAACGGCTGGCCATGTTGTGCGAAGTAAATGGAATGAATAATGAAAATGGAATAATATTCGTACTGTACCGTTTCTTAATATAACGCTATGTGTAGTACGCCCCGCAGCCATATAAAACGGTTGTTTAACAATGTATGTAGCAGCAAAACTTTCGGAAACAACTAACCCCCGGCTTGGCCGGGCGAGAGGGAACGAGCCCGGCGTGCCTATTCCTAGCGAACGTGATGATGGGGCACCGACTTCTGCTCCTCCAAACGACGAATAATTTATCTTCGTACACGGAAAGTTAATGCTAATGCTCGAGCAGAACATCTACCATCGTATAAATCTCCATCATGTCGACTGCTAATGCCGGCCCGGCCGTTAAATGTGTTCGAAGGCAACGCTACCGAGAAGTGATTTGAGCGTTTCTTGGAAATATATGCTTGATGAAAGCAAAATGATTGGCCACCTACCAAACATTATTTTTCGGTTAAAAATAAAGATCGAAATCTCGTAGCGTGGAACGCTGGAGGATTTAATAGAGCCACATATTTCAGCAGCCATTAAGCTATCTGCGAAGGAAAATAATAATGGAGAATTTATCAAAATAATTTTCCAGTTATTTTCAGAACATGATAAAACCATTTGTTTTAAGAGCGCCTCTTCGTAAGGAATCGCAGTAGCGTTTGCATAAGCACTGCAAAAGCAAAGCGAGAACAAATATTATGCTTGATTCATTACAATTTCCATTCATTTACCATCCTGTGGAGGTCGGAAACACACACCACCACGCTGGTTGCACTTACTGCAGATCCCCCCCCCGCACACTTCTGAACGCTTAACCTGGACAGCGCAACGGTGCGAAAAGTGAAGTTGTACAAGTGAACCTAAAGCCAGATTTGGTTTGCAAGCAACTCACATAGCCGTGTGTGGACTTTCTTCACTATCGATCGAGTCGAAGACCGTCCTCGAGTGCTGTGGCTCTTGCCAAATGGTTCGCTTAGCTGTGTGGGTTGGTTTAAGCCCGTATGTGCGTGCCGCAGTGTACGTGTGCTGTGCAGTTCCGAGCGGAAACGAGCACGGCCACTTTATTGATGCTATTTTTGATGTCTTTACTTGAACAAAGTTGCGCATTTAATGCAATTGACGATCTGCTTGCAAGATTGTTGTAGATTCATATCTATGGTATGCAATAAACAGAGAGCGAGAGAAAGAGAGCGAAAGAGATAGCTGGACAGTGAGAGGAATACAAAGAGAGTTAGAAGGGCAATGGAAGGGTAGAGCGACGATGTTCCCAGATGGGATGTGTTGATGGACGAAAACCACAAGAGTTTCATGGTGCGTCAGACCAGAGCGTTATATTAGTTATTTTTTTATCAACCTTTGTCCGGCCTGATCCGATCTTTTATATACCACTTTTTCAATTCAATGCCTTGTACGATTTCATGCCTTTGTGGTCAACGACTGAATGTATCTCTTAATTGGAGGCAAGATTTCGTTGAATTTGCTTCATCGTCCGTGTGAGGATTCCACGTCTATCTTAAAGACAGTAATTCATCGCTTTGAAATTTCCACAAGCTTTAATTTTCTCACATTTTCTTTAGACATTATTCGCAGCAAAACTATATCAATTCAAAATAAATTATCGAAAATCTTAGTAACAATTTATTACTACTTCTATTACTATACTTTGTGAACCCGGATTTAAGATAATCATTCTGTTCGAAAATACAAAATTATAATGATAGCCCGTTAAAAAAAATATACGCTCTCATACAGACAAGAAGACTCATTTCGCCATTGGTGGTGGACCAAATGCCACAAAATAGTTTCTCTCGAAACGAAAGAATAAAGTTTTACTGCATCAATCTTGGGAAACCGGCGGTAGGAACGCATAAAATCATAAAATGTGTGATTTAATGATATACCTCGTGAAGGGAGAAACGTAACGCTAGAAGTAATGGAAAAAGCTAATCCCAGAAACGAGTTGTTAGTTCTAGTCCTTTTTACGTTACTTCGTTTCTTTTTTTTTTTTTGTCGGAATTATTTTTCTTCTGCATATTTAATATCTTGCTAACGAAGCATCCGAGTTTGTGATGGATGATGTGGAGAACAGGGTGAGGGAATAAAATTTACATGCAAACGAAGTTGGTATTCTTGTCGGGGAACGTTTTTTAATTAACAACAGATGATAAAGTCAACGCTAACAAAGTAAAGTAACAGACATTGAATCAAACATTGTGTGACACATTGATGGAAAAGTTAAAAGAACAGCAACAAAAAAAAAACCGACTGATGCCAAATGTTTCATACAAAGGACTACAATGTTTTTTTGTAGTCTTAAAACATCTGCTATAAACCGAATGCATGCGTGCTAGTTCGTTGCGAGTGCCAAATGTTGCAAAATTTAAACAATCGCCGATGGTGGTATTTATTTGATAAGTCTGTGGAACATCAATAAGCCGCTGGAAGATGAAACCAGGCCCTGCAGCACAGCTAAATGAAGCGTACAGAATTGACGGCGTGTTCTCGTTTTCCTTGCTGATGATCATTTCCTTTGAGCGTTTATTGAAGGTGATTAAAATAACAATTTAACGCTTTATGGCGGGCAGATTTGTTTTACGGTTCCCAGAAAGAATGTTGGAATCTGTGTGCTGCAAATCTTCAGCTTTTACCGCGGCACATAATATTTCGCAATTAACAGACCTCAACAGGCGCCTAACAATATCACAGAGAGGAATCGGATAGTTAGCCGCATTTTAAAATTGAACGTTGGCAGGCGGAGTAAGGGACTCGTGTCAAATTAGGAGCTTGCAAAAAGGAGGGAAAAACGAATGAAAACAAACCGCTCGCACTGCGTGACCGTGGAGATCCTTTCGGGGGTTCGGTTCGTTCAGGGCGTTTTATTATTATTCGTTTTTTTTTTGTAAAGGTTTAAAGGGAGTAGACGCCGCTCACAAACTTTCCCTCTTTATTGTACGGCTCTCGCGCTTCTCCGTTCGCCGTTAGCGTGAATCGCGTCGCGCGAACACGTGCTTTTTTCGTGCCTTCCTCAGAACCCAGTGAGAGCGAAAGTTAAAACTGAAAACGCCGCGCCGCCGGTTGACGGCGGCTTTCCTCCGCAGAGGGGAAAGCGTAAAGGGGGGGAGGTGCCGAGGGGTTTGTTTTTATTTTCTGCCTGTACCACTACACTGTCACGTGCCCGGCGCCGGCGAAGGCCGAAACACAAAACCCACCGGCATCCTATCCTATCATAATGAACTGCAACTATCAGCTGACGAACGCAAGACGCGTTTTTACTTGCGCGACAAAAATGCATTTCACTATCAACTAGTAAACAAAATAAAGAAAGAAAGCATTAATGTTCAAATTTTTTCGGTTTTATGAAACGAATGTTTTATAGTGGCAACACGAATAAAGACTAACTAAAAATGATACCAACAACAAATTACAATTACCAATTAAATCTTTGATGAAGTTCAACATACTAAAAACGCGTAAATGGTAGCAACCTTTTAAATAGGAAACTAACGCAGCAGAATTGGAAGGACACGACACAAACGGATGAAACTTTTCCGGTGATGTTCCGTTTCCGTGCACGGTGCCATAATTGCAATCTCTCGATAAACTATCGGAATCAGTTGGAATCGATTTTCCATTACAGATCACAACGCCGGGCAGTTACCGGAGGTCGTGCTAATACGGGGACATTCTCATTTCGTTCATCGATTATGGTTTAATTCGATTTCGGTCGACCGTGATGGGTGAAGCTCATCGGGGCGAGGGTCCGATTTCAAGGAGATATTCGACGTAGGAGATTAAAAGGACGCACACGTGACTGTCCGAAATGATGAAAAACGGTGCATGTTGTACCTTGTGTTTGTCATAAAAATGAAGATACCATAATATTTTACTTATGGCTGTGCTAAAAACAGCTTTCCAAATTGCATTTGAAGCAAGAAAGAATTTATTGTTTTCGTCGTGCAACGATACGGCTGCGCTGGAAAGGTCAGCAAAGCTATTAGACAAGTGACCGAAGCTTAAAACGTACAGGGAATACCGCAAGCCAGAGGATAAAGTATGCTGTGAGAAACATTTTATGCATCTATAAATTAAACGCAAAGTTCGCCGGAAGAAAATACATCAAGATGAAAGAACGAACGAGCGCATTGAAATCGAGGTTATTTGCGAAAACTTCGGAAGAACATAAAAGTGAGCAAAAAAAAATAAATGTATAAATATAAAAATGAACTTCATGACTTTTGAACCTACCAACCTACTGTCGGGAAGAGGGAAGGGCGGCGGCAGACCGTGTCAGTGTTCCGAAGCGGGGAACGGCAATGGGGTCATGAAAAACAACAATATTTTATGCCGAGCCAGAAAAGACATGTTCTTAAATTTATTATTTTCTACCGAACACATAACCATCCATTTTCTGTTTTTCTGATATATTTTCAAACGCACACAGACCACGGGAGCTGGCTTTGGGAACTCGAAGCGAGATAATTTTCTCCAGCAGGTTTTGGAGCGGAAAATCTTCGAGCGGGGTGTGTGCGTGTGAGTTCAAGAGAGGAGCGGAAGCCCTTGATGATGGCAAAAGATGAGCGGTTTCTGGATTTAATGGTTTACCGGCAAAGTCAAGAAGCGAGCTCAAATTGAGAGATATTACGAGTGAACAAAGGCTTCGAGGGTAAAACGAAGGCATTGCGGTGCTGCTATGGATGCGAGTGTGTAGAAAATATAATATTGTAACGTTATATTACTTGAATACAGAAGAAAGGAAAAAGAAAAAAGTACAAAAATAAACTTTTGCTTGTTCGCAAGAAGCGCAGACTGTTTTCAGCTACGACCGAAGGGGATTCGTTACAACTGTTCCCTATCTCTGCCACATCTCTAGCATTTGCTATTGCAGGCATCTTATATTTGTTCGTTCGAAAGACGCTTGTCTTTCGATCAGAATCGTAAATTGGAACATCCTCTTGTGTGCTTGTTTCGTCTCGCCTCCTTCCCTCGAATGCAAACAGTGACAGGCGATCCCCCCATCCATCCCGAGCGGGAGGGGTTTTGGTTAATTTGAAGAAGTGTTCGTTACGTGGTTGAGAAAATAGATTCGTGAAGACACAAGAAGTAGAACTTTGGCTTGAAAGCCGAAGCTGCAGCGGCAGCGAAGAGTAGATTGAAAGAAATATACATACGAAGTTGAACGTAACATAAAATAAACAAACAACCCAATCGAACACGAGAACGCAACGAAATGAACGAATAAACCCCTCACGGAGAAGGCGACGAATGTGTTCAACGCGCTGGCAACGGCAGTCAAATCCAGTCAAACGGTCTGCGTCTGTCGGTCGGTGTGTCTGTAAGCTATAAATATATTCATTCTGAATAATGCATCACGTAGTTCTGCTTTAGCTGCTGCTAGTGCCTCTGTATAACGTTATGTAATGGTAATGCTGTGGTAGCATAGAATACATTAAAGTTCGCCTCCGCAACCCCCTCCTCTGCGCACCATTGCCCTGACCAATTTCAATTCAACTCCGACAAACAATTCGTTTTTCTCATATTACAACGAAGAAGCTGCTGCTCGACCGTACATACATACGATACGGACATTCCTAGATCTCCTCAGATCCGGCTCTTTTCTCCCTTTCCCATCTCTGTCACACACCCCTCCGGTCTGACCCCGGTTCCACTCCTTCTCTAGGACCTCAATTGCCTTTGCCCCTAACAACATGGTGACTATTGGCATCTTCAAGCATCATTATACAACGTCATCATCATAGTCATCTACGTAGATGACCATCATCACGTGGCATCGATCTACACAAACACCAGAGCACCAGGCTCAAGCTGCTGATGGCGGGACCGGGTATGGTATTACTTTGCCGGTTCGAAATAGTCCTTAGTTGATTTCGAGTTCGTGACGTGAAATTTCGTTATTTCATTAGTGCTGTATTTTCTTCGCTCCTGCGTTGCGTTGCGCTGGGTCGTGTTGTCCGTTTGGTGTTAGCACTTTAGCCTTTAAGTGTTGGTTGAAATTGCGTTTGTGTGCGTTGCGGACGGAACCATTACGGTTCACTTTTACACATTGTTACGTTTGGAAGAGCAGAACATAATTGCTTCAATGCGAGCGTAAAACACTTAAATGCGGCACTACATTCGCTTTTCACATTTAATAAAACTTTAATTATTCCATTGGGTGGTCCATTGCGTTTCACCAAACCCGAGCCCCTATGTTGCAGCATCCAATCGTCGTTTGTGAAATCCAATCAGTAATGATTTCCCCTCAAATCCTTTTCGGGTCCACCGGTGTGTGGATAAAGGCAGAAACTTCGCCCACATACACACACACACACAAATGGGCTCGCGGGAACACGCACATGCACGCCATCAACAAAAGTCACCAATAATCGTAAATCGTTTAAGTTTTTTAATTATTGCCTTTGAATTCGTTCGTCCGCTCGTTTGGACCATTAACGATTTCGGTCGGCCCCAAAAGGGACGAAAGGAAAGGGGCAAAGGATTCCTTCCACCCGAGCTCCACTGGTGCCGAACATTTCCTTGAGCCCGGGCTTACCTTTTCCATCGGGTTCGGTTGGAGTGCTTTTCCCTATCACATCCGTCCGTACTGTTTGTTACGCATCACATTTGAATGTTCTTACACTGTAGCTTGATTTTATAAAATAAAACATTACCCTCACGCGAGTTACAAATCCGCCCGCAAAAGAAAAGGGGAGGGTGTGAAGCAGTGAATTAGATTCATCAGTTCGTGGGCGGTGTCTGGAGACGAACAATCGATCGTTTGATAATCGATTTCGATTTTCGATCCAAACATTTATTTTCCAGACCATATCATTGCCGGAGTGTGTAGGTGTTTCAAGAGCTCCAGCAAAACCATGCTGTTATTTGCACTGCTCTTGTGCTAATGCAACAGCAAAGTAAAGCCAAGTCACTTTCGTCGAGAGGCAGAGATAAATCCCGAAGATTAGAACGCAACTCATAAACATACAGTTTACGGTGCGGTTTGTGGATTACGTTCTTGTGGAGGGCAATTACTGCGAATTGTGCCAGAATCGCTTGAGTTCAAAACCACATCTTTTCCCTTCTCCCCTTCTCGGCATCGATTGTGGGAGATTAAAGTTACATCGTTACAAGAGATGGTGCTCATTAGCGGTATATAATAATTTCATTTCACGGGAATTTCACGCCCATTGTGGGCACAAGAAACTTTGAGGTAAACGGGAAGAAATTGAGAAAATAAACAAACTACTGGCAAAGCAAAGAAAGGGGGCAACGAATAGGAAACTCAAACATCCAACCGACGATGCCCTGTGTGGGGGCCTGATTTGGGCTACGAAAACCCCTCTAAAAACATACCAAAACCTAGTAGAGGCAGTCAGCAGTCTCATACAGCAGTGCAAACAATCCGGCCTTCCAGCGCAACGAAGCTGTGGAGGTTAGTTAATAATTAAAACACCGTGTATGTAAATTGAGTTATGGAAAACGCTTCTTCAGTTTCTGCGTGGACGGGAGGAAGAGCGAGGGGAAGTGCGAGCGATCAAAAATTGTTTTGAGAACATGTGACACGAAACGAAACAAGGGCAGCGAATGGCCGAGATGGAGTTAGCAAATGTTAGACTGATGGGCTGGTGATGGTGGCAATAAAAAGAACCCCATCACTGCCACAAAACGTTAAATTGTTGAGCAGCTTTGTTTTTCTTGTTAATTTTCTCGCCTCAGATAGTACCATATGGGCGCACACATTGATTCGAAGGGAAATTGAACATGGTTTTCGGAAAGCACTGTGAAACAAAAACCTTTCGGTAGCATCACCCACTACCTATTTAAAAGCCAATAAAATATGGAAAAGTGAAGTTGTACAAAAGACAAATCAAATCCAGTGTGAATAATTGAACGAAGTTTCTAAGAAATTGATTCTAATAAACAAAAACTTGTTAAATGAAGGTAAGTCCAAACGAGTAGAAAAAAAACCATTTTATCTTCTAATTTTTATTCTCCAAACAAAACAAGGAAAGTACAAAACAAATACACGTCAGTGGGTAATGGTGTTTCTGAGCCAAGGATCGGCAGGAAAGAACAAAAGGCACACATACACAGGAGTAGAGCGTCCCATAACGAGGCGCATAAGAACAAGTGGAAGTAGCACGCCATTAGCAGATAAAACGAGGACCTTTATGGCGCACGGTAATGGCGACGGTGACAAAGAGCAGAGCAACCAAGCACCGGGTTTAATAAATGTGAATGTTTTCCTACGCCCAAGTAAACATTTAAGATATTTTATTGCGGCCGTATAGGAATGAAGGAGAGAGCAAATAAGACACAATCGAGGGGGGGAGGATAGGGAGGGCGAATGTATAAAAGAAAATGTGTGTGGTTAGTTTTCTCCACGATCGTGTATAATTTCCAACCAAACATACGCAATAAGAGAGTGCCCTTGTTTGTAGGAAAGAAACACAGCACAGGGCTGCAAAGACACACAACAATATGGCGGCGAACAATAAACAAAATATGTATAAAAAGACGAACACAAACAAGCAGTATAAATCTAATACAAATCAACCGACTCGGTTTGCGTCGCATTGCGGCCGGCGACGGCTTGGAGGCGGGTAGGCAAAAGTGAAAAAGAGACACAACTCGCAGCAGAAGAGGTTAGGTTTCAACTTAAAGGAATAATTTATTCATTAAATCAACACACCCGAGCAGTTGCTTGCAGCCAGCAGTACAGCAGCACAGCATCGGGCGGAAAGCAAGTAATCGAGTGAGCAAACAGCAGGCACAAACTTGTATAATAGTATAGTATAGACGGTTGTTTGCAGCCACTAACGGCGAGCAGCACTCGAATAAATAGTGCCCCGGCTTGCTGGCTTGTATGGGAGGCCAGCTTATGTGGTGTTACATTTATTAGAACCGTGTGGATTGCGCGGCGGATGAGATGTTATTCTAGCCAGCAGTATGGAGAGTGGCTTGTGCACCATGGTGGGCTGATTTAAATTGGCTCACATGTGTGTTGGTGCTGCGCCGGCGACGACAGTGACTGGCATGGCAGAAGGTTTTCAACTCTTCTTTGATCTGCACACACATGTAGCGTGAAATTGAGAAGTCGTTGCAGCATCGTCAACTCGAACGAATTAAGAAGCATACTTCAACCAAACGGAAATATCTTCGGTAGCTGTTTCGTCATCCATTTGGCGAGATGTGTTTTCTTTTTACTAGCCTAATTTATTGGACGTCTTGTCACAAGATTTTTACTTTTTTTTTGATTCTAGCTTCTTTTGGTTGAAATAAGCATTCAAGAAACTATAGCAGCTACATTTATGCTGTTGCAGCATAATATTTGTATCTGCTTGTTATTTGTAGGATTTCCATTGCCAGAAAAGTGTTACAAAAATTCAATTTAAGGCATTTTATCTCAAATAAGAGAGCAAAATAAAGAACAGACCATCACCAGGACCAGGCGCTTAACTTTGTACAATCCCATTATCGACAATTCCAGTGCACAATAACGAGCCTAGACCCGTATAATGTTCGTTCATTATTTCCCAAATTATTCCAATATCGTGTCCCCATGGACAGCATGCACATGACCGTCTCCCTCATCCCCTCCCCATACCAACATGGATATGCGTATGGTACGCTGATTGTTGCTGGTTGCGACCAGACTCTATTGGGTTTGAAGTAAAGAAAAAAAGAATGTACGAGTTAAAATAAACACAAATAAAGAGATGCAAGCATAAATATTTATTTGTGTAAATGTTTCCCTTCCATTACTGAGGTCCCCGTGGCATGCATGAACCGAACGTATGAATTTGTGTATTTACGTATATAAAAGCTGGAGGCACATGTATCTAGGCTAGGCGAGTATACGACAGTTTGTTTTAAAGCGGGATTGTGGCAAACAGTATTAAAGAATATATTACCATATAGACGACAATGAATGGTGAACTGCTAATGGAAAATGAAATACCACAAAGAAAACGTCCAGCCACACACCATATGAGTAAGTATTGAAGTAAACGATTTCACCGTTTTGTCATTGCTATTGTGGTAGAGATGTAAAAACGCAACGTTTACGGGCTTCATTTAGTAAATAAGTTGAATGTTTCTCCTATTGAAGAGCGCTTTTTATGTATGCTTTTTAGACGATGATGTCATGAAGATACGCTAAGATATTTTTATGCTTCTTGCCACATCATCTTGGGACAAATGACATTTGGAAAGGTCGGGAGTCAGGAGTTGTTGATGCATGTACGGTTGCATTTGAATTCGGTGCAAGTAATCCAGTTTCGTGAAATGATTGGTTCGTTTTACAGAGTTTAACAGATGCACGGCTAATTTAACACAAAATTCATCCAGACATGCAAATGCAGTGCAATTCGAGACAGTTTAACCGTCTTGCACGGACGTTTCTCGATCGCTATGCCGCGCACGACTCGTACCTTGGATAACTAGTCCCTGTTTGTGCGTGATAGTGAAAGGCAACCAAGTCGAAGCGAGAGAAAAGTAGTGGAATTGATAAATGTTGATTGATTCTGTCGGGACCATTACGTGACCGAGCTTCACAACCCGGAACACATCGATGGCGTGTGTTTTAGTGTGAGACGAACGAACATTCAATAACGGAATTTGTCGCTTTGTGTTCTCAAAACTTCCACATTCTTTTTTTGCCCTCGCTGTTAGTAGCATATGTAGCATGCCAGGGCTAGGTGCCGAGACGAAAGAGGGACAACAAGGGACCATGCCCCCCAAGCGGCATGAAGGTTCTTCCGCAGGAAATCGACGAAGAAGTAAAGCTACTTCAACCATCAGCCTCGTCTGGACTACGGTCAAACGGACTACAGTGCCCTGGTGGCAACTCCTTTCCTCGCACTCCAGGAAATAGCAGCCGAGCATAATCTATTCAGCGTGGACTGGCGAACGAGAGTGTGGTCCAACGAACCAATAGGCATGCATTACAAGCACGATAAGCATGCACCCTCGGAGTGCATCAAGATGCACCTCACCGGCCAGGCACGCATCATTGTGACGCGCTTCTCCTGTCGGCTTGGCGCGGACGGTTGGCGCATGGGCAAACATTCCAGCGTGACGAGATTGAAAAGCCGATTTGCAATTGAACGTTTCTCCATAGGAACGCTGCGACGATAGATATTGAATTTACATTAAACAAACTAACCAGGAACTATTGCATCCGCACGTTCAAGGCACCACACCACACGTCGCCGGCGCAGTAAATGTCGTCGAGTGCAAAAGCGGTACTTGTTCCGTCTTTGCAGTACTTGCGGCCATACATGATGGTTAATAAGGCGGTACAAGTTAAATTATTACCTGTCCACTGCTTATTCCTGTTTCTTGTTCATAAATATTGCTTTTTGAGTTGCTATCGTGCATTTCATCTACCTTAGCCTTACAAAAGCAGTCGCTCGAGTTCAGTGGACAAATAAATGTTGGGGCATGTTGAATTCGCCTACTTCATGCGACGTAATGGAATAAAAAAGAGTGGTGCATCGAAACAGTTGCGTCAGTTTTATTTTTTTAAACCGTTTCCAAAGGACAAATAAGGGTTGACTGACACTTCAGCCGTTAAATGGCTTGGTAAACATGATGCACGTTTGTTTTCGTACGTCGGTAGAAATCAAGTAGCATCAAACCGTCTCTCCTCAGTAGTACTCGCGTCCTGCTCCACGGCAAAAAATACAACAACTGGGCGCAGAAAAATCTATCACACTAGATGTTTGCTCTAATACTGTCCTCTTCGGTGTTTCTCGCACAGCAGACAGGGAAAATCGGATGATTTGTTGCATCGAGTGCTCTAAGCTAAGCTATACGAGCCTAGAAAGGGCAGAGTAGTTCCCTCCATCACCATCACCGCGGGAAAACGACGACGACAGCGATGTAGATGCCAATCGGTGCTATACGCAGCGGAATACACCGAAAGATGGAAAGAATGAGAGCGGAGAGAGACAGCCATCGAAAAGCGCATATTTGCAGCACCGTTGTGCATGGCCATAGTCAGTCTGGCTACCTTTTTTGCATAATCGAACATACGACGATGCCGGTGAAAATAGCCAACATTTGCCGTCGAGCGCCCATTGCGCTCCGATCGATGGCGGTTTATTGGCCGAGAGATCAAGTTTCGGTTCAAGCGATAACGCTGCTAAGATTTCGTGCGAATATGCGGCGAATACACGAATTAGGTTGTCGGTCAGTTGATTAGCCGTTTGACCAGACATGCTAACGTTCGATTTATTCCAGCTGCGGCTAATGGATGTTTACGTTTCATTTCTATAAACATCTGCAGCGCGGGGAAAAAGTGCTACATGCAATTACGGTTCGTTTGGCTATTGATTCCGTGGAAAAATCGTAGATTGCATCTATTGGAAGCAAGACATTTGCCGTTTAAAAACATCTTTTGCTCTCTGTCTAATGATAAATTGAGCTCCATCTTGGGAGAAGGTGTTCGAAACGATAGAAGCTAAATATATCGCCATCGATCATGTTATCAGATACCATAGCTTGAAGGACTTAATAACAAGCAATGCCAATTATGCAGATGCATTACTTTTTCCTTCTTCTCCCCTCTACTCAACATGTATACTTAGCAACAACACGGCGTCGCTTCAGTACCACAAAAAAAAAAAAAAAATTACGGACAAGAAACTGTAATTAGCAATAGGCACTTTTCCTATAATTTGCCACACCTGGAATAGTGACGCAATAAAAGGCACTGTTTTTCCCTTTGCGAGAAGCACTGATTTCAGGCATGTTTTTTCCTGCTTACATTTTGCCATAGCACACAATCTGTTAACAACAATCTGCTAAGCGGTGCCGGCGGGCATGTGAATGTGCATCGGCTTGAAATGGCCATTGTGCTTGGATAGCAGTTGATCGCATGATGTTTATTTAACTACTTTTCTACATTCACCGTCACATAGGACCGTAAGTGTATGTAAACTAATGGTCCTGTTTGTTTCAATGTTCAACTGACAGCTCAAGTTTCAATAGGGAAAGGGAAACGAACAACAATGTTTGATAGATACGTGGTTCACCGCTGTTCGTTATTCACTTGAGAGGTTTCTTTTTATTTGTATTGAAGTCCAAGAATGTTTTGTTATACATGCTTTGAATGTTTTTTTTTTACATGAATTGATGTAGCATACGAGGTCCTATAATAACCTTTATATATATGGAAAACGCTTACGTAAGATGTATTCCATTGCAATTCCGAATGTTACACACGTATTTCCATCGCTTCACGCCAAACCGTTCAATATTCATTCCATCCGGAGTCAACGATCATCTAACTTTAAATGGGTTCTGTTTGTGGTTTCCTTTGCATGTTTTTCTGCGACTTGCGGCGCCCATTACAATTCCCATCGATCGCAAACAAGACGACAAGACAAGACAAGAAACTTTGCACCGAGCACATTAATATGAATGTTAATATTCCGATAGCTTTGCCTAACCTACTTATTTTTCTGACGGGTCGGAAAAAGAAGAAAACCCGTTACCAAGTTCCAGCGGGTCGGGTGCCCCTGTGCGACGACGCAAACAACCTACCGAGCAGCTTATACAGAGGACGAGCCCCAGAACCCACCATCGGGACAAATACACTAAATGCTGCGAGGACAAAACTTTTCTATTGCTTCACTGTAAGTATTTTTTTTTTTCGGGCATCGCTCTTTCTATTTCCCTCTGTCCACACATCTTCATGTCTTCCATCTCAGCGGACGGAATAATCTTGCACCGCAGGGACGTGTCGAAGAGCGACCGGAGCCGGTGGAGGAAAGTAGAAAATAAATCAAACAAATATAACAACTAAACAACGTTTGCCGGATGGCTCACGTTTCACCATAGCCAGTACATAGCATACACGCACACATGGGCTGGGCTGGCCACAAAACGCGACAATTCGAATACGATTCGAAAGAGACAACGGTGTGTCAACAACCCGAGTCCTCGTCACGAACAACTTCACGGTGACATTTGCACAGAAACCATCTTAGTTCTGTCAGTGGCCGAACCGTTCGGTCGACACGGGCTTTCGATGTTGGATTTTGTTTTTGCTATTTTCCTTGCAATTTCTTCTGTTTGACATTTCAACGAATGGGGTTAAATTATGTTGGATGTGGGGAGAATGGAGGTCCCACAACAGATTCTTCGTTCAAGTCCGTTACGCAAAGGTTTATGATCGACATACGTGTATATGATGAAAAATCTTACAGTCATCGACGTTAATACAATAAATGTCAGTCCTGTTTTGACAATTTTTCTATTGGAATTTACGTAATATACAATATCAAACTACGGGCGTAAGAAAGACACGCCCAATGGCGCAACGTGTAAGGCGAGTTGACATCGTTGACCTAATAACGGTGATCATGAGTTCGATTCCCAACCAGGGGTTGCATACTTTAGCTTTTTCATAATATCACAAGTTGATTTGTTAGTTTCGATTGACTGACATACGTAATTGGTTGGCTGATCAGTTTCAAAGCACCACAGAAGGGATCGTTATTCGTGGCCGGTTCAGCACAAGCTGCTGCTGCAAGCAGCATTATTAGATCGCTACGAATGGGGCAATCAATAACTTTCTTATCGGCTAATTTAGATTTACTTCGCAGAAGCTGCACTGGGCTGGCAGCTAGCGAACCATGTTTTTCTTCTCCACTTTAGCGCTTGCAATGGTGAAATATATAAAAATGTTTGCCTAGGCACAGCCCATCATCGGTTAAAGATTGGTCAATGAGGTTTGATAACTTCCATCAGAACGTATATGAAAGAAAATAATGAAAATCAATTGATGATATGAACCTTATGAAAACACAGCCACGGCCTAAACTTATCTAGGTGTTTATTTAGCAAGAGATTAATCAACATTGGCCAATGTGTGTGCTGGTATGTGTGTATGTGTGTGTATATATGCTCGCCAATCGGTTGTGTAACCTGTCCAGTCAGGTAGCGATATTTACCATGCGCGTGAAATCCATCACCGTGGCGAAGCAATTGACCGTCCGATGGCTCCAGTTGCTGAAGATGGGACTGCCGTCCAGGCCCATCCGGCCGTCGTTGAGGAAAGGCTGGAGCAGGGGCGGGGGTACGATACCCCGCCAGAATGTGCCCGAAGAGATAGCGATGGCGAGGACGATGCCGACGACGAGAACGGTTGAAGCAGAATGGAGCCTCGTGATTGTGCTCCCGGCAACAGAGAGAGAGAGAGAGAGCCAGCCGAGACTGACGATGCTCCTGGGCGAATCTGAAGTGTGAATGCCTTAATCTTCGCAATCTGGCTCCGTTTCGTTCTAACGCCGAACTAACGCGTTCGGGCCTCTTCCTGCTGACAGCTCACTGACAGCTGGCGAATCGTTGGATCGTTAGACACGGGGAAGGGGGAATATGTATGGAAAATGGTGAATCGTGATCCGATTCGAAACTTTAGTATTCAATTAAACTGTACTTCAGGCGTATTGGACAATTTTTCGGCACAATTCCATTAATTATTCACACAATCACGGATGCACACAACCACAATGGAGAAAAAAAGCATGAAGTAAGCGCGTACACTACTCCCTCTCACCTTTCATGTCATTAAGATGAATTTTATGATAATTTCATTTACTTCATCACTCAATTGATGACCGCTCGTGCCGCCTCTTCCCTATTCCGGCACATTCCCGGTCGGTTTGATTTATTCAATTTCCACCGCCCTACCTCCCACCCGGATTACACCTTTGTCCGTGACGAGTGCCACGCTGCAACATTCGGCTAGTTTAATGCAATTTTGGGCCAATCGCAATCGAATTACTTTTTCTGACGACGCGCAAGGTTTGCCGTTAATGACACTCGCCTGTCCGGTTCTTTCCCTTCAAATCGTTTTAATATGCCAGCGGAGATGAAAAAAGCAAATGAATCGAATGAATTATCATGTTCGCCTCACCGTCCCTTCCAGATACCTCCCGATTTGTAACCGACACCTCCCCCTCCGAGCCAAAGGGAGATGTGACAGAATGTAACAAGCGGACGCACACACCTGTCAAAATTCAACCGACCGGTGATGCTGCCAAAGGAATGCCGGTCCAACACCGGCGTGGGGAAGGTGTAAACAAAACGTGAGCCACACGGACGCTGGAAAAGGGCTGTAAAACAGCAGTTTCTGCCGCTGGATAGGAGAAGGAGAAGGAGCACGAAGCGTAGTTTACACTCGCAATCGAGCAGCACCGGGCAAGGGGACACGAGGGGGTTGAGAGGTATACATTGTTTCCCTTCGTGAGGTGGAAGAAAAAACTTGCATTTTTCTCGGTTACTGGCATTTCTCATTCATTGGATTTTTTTTGTTTTTTTGTTGCTCACTTGAACTCCGTGTCAGATCGGGCAAAAGGCACAGTGAAAGCATTGCGCACCGCATGAATCGACAGATCATAAAACACCACATACAAAGGCACACACACACACATACACACGTGCGTCTAACGGAGAGAGTTGTGAGAGAGGCGGTAGCACTACGTCACCAACCTGCGGCGCACACTGAAATCACGGCGGGGTGGAAATTCCGCACCCTCCCCGTAACTAATCCGTGCTCTCTCACTCTCTCTCTCGCACTCTTTCTCACACCACTGAGCCAAACTCACGTGCGATAACGAACAGCAGGGTGGCCGTGTTTTTCGCTGTCTGCCGAACTCGACGGAAGATCCGCGCGGTGCGAACAGTTTCGGCTGCGTGTAGTTTCAACACTGACCGACCGAGCTGTCTCGCGTCAACCTGCCGTGAACGTGTGCGCGACTAACGGCGTTTCGAGCGCGAGGAAGGGAAGCGAAACGCGCGGGGAGGAAGGCGGCTGGCGCTTACAAACAAACCCCCCCCACAAACAACGCGAGAGAGGAATTCCCTGCCGCGGGCGCGAGCAACAAGAGAGAGAGAGCAATGACGGCGCGAACCCATCGCGGGCGCGACTTTTGAAGCATCGATGCCAATAAGCAACATGTGAAAATACGCCACGCGCTCGCGCTAGAGAGAGAGAAACCTCGTGGAGCGGCATGCTTTCGATGGAAACACAGGAGCGAGCAAAAGGGAGGCGCGTGCGCGAAACCGGACTTTTCACCGCAGGGCTTTTCTCTCCTTCGCTTGCATTTTCCGCACCCGAACGGAAGCCGAGCGAACGCGTGAGATGAAACTGCACGCGCGCGACAAACATCTGAGAGAGCATAAAAGCACCTATTGTGTTTTTTGTTTTTTAATCAAATTCCCCGCGATGAGAGTGAGAAAAAAGGCTGTTGGAGCAGCAGCCGAAAAAGCCAACGAATATGAAGAAAAAAAAACCCCGCCGCAGCTCACCCGAAATAGACCGCGAATCTCGCAGCGCGAGACAGCTATGGAACACGTTGTTTTGCGAAAGCGTGGGGAAATCTGGGGAGGGAGGAGGTATGCTTGATCGGTGTTTTTCTTTTTTTTTTGCTTTGTCGAATAATGCCGGTCAGAAGGGGGTGCTTTTACGTTGCCCTACTCTGTCGTGTTCGCGCGGTTTAAAAACCGGGGGGATGCACGGGTGCGCGGCATGTAAACAATCACGCTGAAAACGAACGACGCTGATGCTCTACATGCATTTTGCACACCACGGCAATTACGACGCTGGGCGGGGGGGGGCGGCGGTCCCTGCTACGTGATTATCTCTTGGTGCATTTCGACACGAACACCACGGTTGCAGTTGCGAACACATTCAAACGTTCCGGCATGGGCAGTACACGTTCCGGGGTGGCTCGCGGGCCGTCGGTTGTCAAATGATGTCAGTTGGCGGGAAAAATCCAGCAAAGCCTGCCTGTATTAACCCTCTACCCAACGAACCCACCCTGCATGTCAGCTGTGATGACTGTAATTTTGTAATTTTATGAAATGAACGAGTAGTGAATCATGAAGGTATTCGTCGTGTAACACACACACACAGTAAAGGGGCGAGGGAGTAAGGGGCGACTTAAGTAGAACGGATGTAACGAGCACCTTTGGTTTGGCTTGGTTTGGTTGTATAAATAAGATTCGGAATATTTTGCGGGAACACTCAACCTTGTAGCTGCAAAAAGAATAAGTAAGAATTGCCAACTTCCAATAAAGATTTATTCGATTGCAGTAACGTACGGAGATAAGCAGACAATGAGAGAACCTGTGCTTACAGCACCAAGTTGTCGTTACAGCCACGGTACGTATAAACTCGATTAACGGAAAACCAGACAAGAGGGTTTTTATTTTCCACCCGGCGTACTATGCAACCGGAGCAGAAAGAACTTGTTACTATCGTAGGTAAAGATGTTATCAGGCGCACCACACATCGCATTTCACCTTCCGTACACGCGAGGGCAACATTATCGGAACGAAGCACATCGTCGGCGAACCAACAATGGGGAAAAAGTACACAATTATCGCACAAACAAAAGTATCAAAAAAATCAATAATTTTATGGCCCACCGAGTGGCGCCCGAAGTCGTCGTCGCTGTTCGACCGAAAATTGGGGTCGCATTTGTCGGTCGTAATGGTTTGTAACTTTAGCTTTCTGTTTGCATCCGAACCCGGCGGGGTTCGGGGACGGCCGGCCTTCGTTTGCCTTAACCGTTATCTTATTTTATACAAACGAACAACACTAACGAACAAGCCATTTCCCGTGTTGGGCAACGGTTTGGCGCGAGGATCGGCTGGTTTCGAGCCAGCGAGCCAAACAAACCGACCATACCATCTCAACTAATGTTGGCTTCATCGATTTGCTGGGATGTATAGGAGTAAGGATAGGAAGGATATGGTTATCGGATAAGTATAGCCCAGAAAGTTCCAGAGCAAATGGGGTATGTTTGGATGGATTATAGTTGTATTTTGCACAAATTGGTGCCCTACCACCTAGATTTAAGACTGATAACCAGAATAGAGGGGATAGCCGAGCGCGTACGCCGGCTCAAACACGACCCACGATGGCGTGGGTTTGAATCCTGACCGTGTACCTCCTCCCCCCTGTACTGGCTATCCACGTACGTTAAAAGGGGAAACAAAAATCTCGTACGCCCTAAAACTGGGTTGACATGACCAAATTACATTGGTCGTTACGTTAGGAAAGAAGAAGAGAACCCCAGAATAGGACCACCCTCATACATAAAAGATGTAAAAATAGTTTCCCTCGTATACATCTTTGTAGTAATGCCATTCCGATTGGAAACCATAACAAAAATGTGTCTATTTTGAGCCAAAGCCAAACACCATGCACCCGCATTCTTCGCCACACCCCTCGGGTGGATCGATCGGCCGGCCAACGATAGAAAACGATGCAACTCCTGCAGAACGTCTCGTTTTACAACAATTTCCCATCCAACCGGGAAAGGCAAGTATTGTAGGAGGACGAACTCAAGGGTGTGAGAGTTGCGGAAAACGCAAAATGCGAACTCCAAAACGGACGACATGTTATGTACGACTTCAGGGGGGTGGACGGAACGAACGCATGCATCTAAACGTCATCTACGCCGTTTTCCTTTATCGCTGCATCTTACACATAGTTGTCTGTGGTGCGTGTGCGGTTAGATTGTGCCCGGTGCATATAAAAACATAAAATCAACGTGCAAGTTACAAATCGTTTCCTCCCGGGCCACACCTCAAACTCCTCATCGTTTTGTTCTGTTTAATATGCGTAACGTCAAAGTGGGGGAGAAGTGACGAAACGACGGTGGCGGGAAACGCCGGGGTTTGTTGTTTCGATGAGTGGTTCGAACAAACAGATGTGAAAGCAATTTTGCTGCGTGCGTTCTAAATTGTGTGTAATAACTATTACGCACGCACACCTTGCAATGCTACGATTCACAATACAGTGCGTTTCCTTTTTTTATCGAAAAGATCAGTGCAGGAAAAAGGTGCAAGACTTGTAAAATTCATTCTAGCCATTTTGTCTAACACGGAAGACTGTTTATTATAAATGACTAAAAGAAAAACAAAAACCCTTGATGGGTTTGAACGTATTGTGATCAAGTACACCAATTTTGCCGACCTCTTCAAGATGATTGTTGTTCCACTCAATACAATAGACGAGGAACTGCTTCAGCAATTCACTGTATGTTGTTTTAGCGCCCAACGCCAAGTTTCGATGGTTTTATTATTTATTTCCATTAAATGCTAGTTCATAAAGCGCTTTGTTAAATTTCTACCTTGTCGTGCGGTTTTTCTGGTGACGCATTGCGACCTTAAAAACAAACGGAGCAAATTTGTACTTGCGCAGCTGCCTAAAATTAGCGACGAATTCGGTAAATAAAAAATGGGTTCAACTGGCAAATCTAGGCCTTGAAACGGAATCAGTATATTATTAACTGCAGTGCGAAAACAGATAACTAGCAAAGCGAAAAATAAGCCATCGAACGCACGAAGCACATTTTCAGCAGCGCCGTTATTAAGGGCAACAATAGCAATCATTAAATACCTTTGCAGCTTTGAAGTCGACTGTGGAATGTATTAATCTGTGTGATAAGTCAACACAATTTAATCACTATTTGATGTTTTACAAATTTTTCATTTAAATAACGAATTAAATCCATATAAGCTAACCATTCTAAGAGAAGGTGAAGAACAAATAAAATTGACATAAACAAGTTTTAAAATTTCTAACCAAACCCAATAAATAATGCTTATGTTTGAAGGACAAAAAACGAAAGAACCGAGCGATAAAAGTACGAACAAGTAGATAATATAGCACACTTAACAATGATGACGAAGCCAAAAGCTGAAACGATTCGTTCCAAAGGTTCGTGCGCTGATTCTTTAATATCCAGCGAAGCATCAGGCAGACACAACCGAGAAGGTGCCGCATTCTAGTACAACGTCCTAACTCTAAAAGGGCTTTTTAAGACCTTTCCCAAACAAAGTTTTCACAATAGGTAAATCCTTCTCACGGCTACACACTCACGTATGTGACTGTCGTTGTGGCTCTCTCTCTCTCTCTTTCTCTCTCTTTCATTCTTTTGTATCTGTCACACACACAGACACGAACACATATAAGGTATGTGTTCATATAAGTTCCTTTACTTCTAATAATATGGAAAACAGTCTTCTTTCTAACGAATAAAGTTCGTTCGTTCGTGCGTTTGCTTGTGCGGTTTTATCTTGCTTTTTCTTGATTCATTTTTCCCTCCCCCCCCTCGCACCCGCCTTCCACATCCGCTCTGTCACTTCCCTTCCGTTCCTTTCACATTCACGCTCGCCATTCATTGGCCTTATTTATTGCGCCCATATATACATATATAAGAAATTTAAATTGCTATAATAAAACCGAATGGAACAGACAATTTTAAGCTTGACGGGGTCGTGGTACCCTCCCAATTCCCTCCCCCCACAACCACACCCCTCCTCCCCTTGCCCATCTTTTGACGGGTGCTGTTGTTGCCTCGAACACGTTTCAAACACTAACTGATCATCATAATCGTCTTGAAACATCGACTTCATCATCACCAGCACCATCATCGCCGCCATCATTACCATCGATCGCGTTTTTAACGTCGTCGTCGGGAGTCACGTTGGAGTTCCTGGCTCTTACAATTCGTGTGTATGCTCGTTTACAATGTTTTTTTTTTTTTTAATTCTTTACCCGGCCAGGATGGCGCATTTTGTGTTGTTTCATTTGTTCGTTCGTTTGTTTGTTTGCTTGCTTGCGCGAGAACAGCCTTCGGTTCGATTTTAATGCTCCCAAGTAATGGAAGTGGGCCACTCCAGTCGTACAGCTTTAGTTTGCCACAAACCTTCGCATGTAATATGACGAAGAATAACATATTTCAATACACATAAGCAGGCAAAATACACTCCCTGCATGGCTCCATACGGTGGTGACGGAGCACGTTTTGCTGTCCGTTATTATTTTGTACACACACTCGGTAAATGTTGTTGAATGCTTCAACTTCACTCGCTCCAGCGGACGAGTGAGCCCTAACGGCGTCATAATGCGGGCGGCCGAACGTGCACTATGTTAATGTTAATTCCCTTCAGTGTCATGTGTCAAAACGACGAACGAATAGGTTTTACCAAATCGAAAAAACAATTTGTGCCTTGTTGCAGGGGTTTCTGTAAAAGTCTTGAATTTAAAAACCCCAACCGACGCACCATCGATCGCAGCACTTTGTGAGCACGGTTTTGTTTGCACCCGTTTCCGGAAATAAGATATGTTATCGATTTCCCTTACAGAGCGATTGGTTTTGGGGTAGAAATATCACTCACCACCAGCACCGCCAGCGTATAACACATTTATGTAACGATATTGCCACTTATAGTTCGTCCTACCATCGCTCAAGTGTACTTATATACAAACACACACACACAGGAACACCCGTGCCCTTGAGGATCGGTCAGGGGAAGGACAAACAAATAAGCAAGTAAGAGCAAATGAAGCAATCAAATCAGGCAAACAGCTCGGCAAAGATAACGTCTAACGGCAACTTAAGGTGGTTCGGGCCGGCCCCCGTTCCTTCCCTTCCCGGCACCAAGCACGATCCGCTCGGACCGGTTTTGCATATTGTATTGATTTTCATCTGATTTTAAATAACCGACCAACATGGGTTGTGTCAAGAGGTGGGAAAAAATGTACAAATAGATGGTGATGAAGTTGTGTGTCTGTGTGAAAAGAATTAGTGCCGTAATTATTCGTTGTTTTTCTCCGTTCGTGCTCTTGTGGCGTCTTATATATTCTCACTGGAATGCGGGTCGATCGTTACATTTTGCTGAAAAACCATTATAAAATGAGTTACAACAACAACAAAGCCTGATTTAGTCAATAAACAGATTTTAAACACATATGGCTTTTGCTAAGAAATAAACTACTGTCAAACAACATGACATTAAAATCTTTATCAACTAAAGCAATGTTTCTAGAAAAGGTATTTTAACAGTTGAATGTTAAAGCAACACATAAAGACGAATCAAGAAGGATTCGTTCCGTTGGAATGCTACATTACAAAGGGCAGAAAGATAAACCATCATGCATGTGCGACACGTTTCCTCCACCGATTGTGTCTGGGCATTATGACGATGCGTTATCTTTTTGATTACTTTTGCCTTCGTTTTGGTTTGCCGACCCCAGATATGTTATTTCTCCAGCAGTTCCCGGCGAGTGCTTGTTGTTTTCTGTTGTGCGATGTTTTATATTTATTACAGTTGTTGTTTAGTTGTAGCTGCTGCCACTGCGGCTGGCGCGATTCTTTCCCTTCACGCGTGCCCTCCTCTGCCCTAGTAATGCCCGCGCTGTTACTACGTCGGATCGAGCGTTTCATTTCTTTTCGAGCTGCGAGTTCAATTCGACTCACTATTGCTCCAGTGCTCCATTACAGCGTCTTGTCTTGTCAGAACGGAAAGCGGGTGAGCATCATAAATTAAACTTGTCACGCGCACCACACATGAATGGTTTACTGGCCGACGAGCATTAGTTGCGGGGGTGGGCCCGGGGATAACGTAAGGTTTTTCGAAAAATAGAAGCATAACCGATGCTACGGAGGCTCTGATAAACCCAACTAATCATCAGCACTGGCGGTGCGCAGCGCGGCAACTGGAAATGTGATGGTGCTTTAACAGAATGACGAAAAGTTTCTCGCAGCAGCAAGAGCGGGGCGAATAAAGAGAGTTTGAAAGATCTTGTGAAACAAAATCCCCCCCGTCACATGTTACGTACAAGTACGAGGTAAAGATATTACGGGAGATTACATTTCGATCGTATACGGGGTGTGAATAGAGTACAGTTACTAACGAACGCAAGTCTACACGTCTAGTGAAGAAGCATAGACAGCTTCAACGGTACTCGCATCTTTCAGAGATTTGCGAGTACACCTGGAGTTTTCTGGAGAACTTTTCTTCATTACCTGTTCTCAAATTTTCAATCGGGCAGAACACCCTGGCTTTATGCCAAAAAGGTTGATGTAAGTTTAATTTTGCACGGCACTGTCGATAATCTTCCAATCACCTCAAAGCAGGAATGTTATTGTACAAGTTTTCTATAGCAAGATGGATTAGTTCCGATGCTTCGTTCGCCGGCTTAATGGTATTTTGTTACACGTCTTAACATATTTCGTCCATTGTTAGAAACTCGATCAAACAAAAGAAACGGCAAAGAAGAATACTAAGCCGGCTACAACGCAACCATACAAAGTTGTACAAAGTTATAATTTATTATGGAAGACGGGAATTCGTACATTCGTTTCACATAACGGTGTTTAACTGTCTCAAATATAGAATCATGGACAAGAAAGAAAAGCATTTAACAGTTAGTAGAGATATATTTGAAGGATTTTTTAGTAAAACAACATGTAATGCAAAATGCAGGAAGTTGTTATTTTATACAAAAGATGCATTGTTTAGCAAGTGAAGCTTAGCAGCACACATACAGTGATAATTTTGCGCAAATAGCAAAGCTAGTGATTACGTTTTGTTCTGACAACCAAGTAGGAACTATTCTTTGTGTAGAAGAATTTATTGTTTACGACAATAGATTTCCCCGGTACCTGCCCGCGTCCTCACCCAACCATCGAGCTGATGATAATTTATTCCGATAAAATCTCCAATGTGCAACGAGTGCAACGAAAAGTGCATGACAAATGGGTGGGTGTATTGTTGTTTTGCAGTTGTAAAGCTTGCTTACGTTTTGGGCGGAGAAGAGGGGTGTAAGGGTGCTTTAGGTTTATTATCGCTTGACCTCACACTCCCGTACTCTGTTCTAGCTCGAGCCGTCTCGCTCTTTAATCCTCCGTGCTCCTTAAAAGGATGATTTATGCATACTGCATCCCTTCTTCTGATATATGCACCATCGATAAGTTGTGTGTTAATATTGGCGGGGAATGGGTTTCGTCAGCATCAGCCCCACTCAATGTCTGCGAAAGGAATGCTAAAGACTTTCGACGTAGCACACGGGCATTCCGATCGATTTGGAGATGTTTAGAGGGCTGTGAGCGAGAGCGACGGTGGAGCAACTGGGAAAGAATGGGAGAGAAAAGGGGCAAGGCGCGCGGGGCAAGAATGCAAGAATGCAGGCATTCCTTACGAGCCGAGAGTGCTGTACATTCATCCGCAAATTGAGTCGTTATTGTTGGGTGATATAAGAAAAGAAACACATTAAACAACTGCAATAATGCATTAACATCGGGCGGGTTTTTGATGGAACACATGCAATAACCTTTCGACCGGACGGTTGGCTTGCTTGCGGTGTGTGCAACGATAAAGTGCAACGTTTGTGCGACATGGAATGATTTGCACAACGGTCCGGCGCATGGTGGTTGTTTTCAGTCTATTTAACCCCCGCTGGGATGCAGGCTGGACGAGCGAATGTCTGCGGCAGAACAATGTCTAAGTTGGGTTATGTATCGATTTTCTTCACCCGACCCGATGATGCATCAACAAATCATTAACGAAGGGACGAAAGTTGCATAAGACGCAAAGTGTAACGGCAGGCATGCCTCGGCGGTCGTAAACAATGGTTATTGCTGTTGCTGCGGAGACTTGGCAAGATCTGTGCAGAGCAAACATTGTTGGCACCGTTCGTATTATAATTTCGAAATCATTAACGTTCGAGCGATTTGTTTGTACGTGAAAGACAACAGTTTCACGCAATCGCCTTCGTCCAAATTGCAGTTTGTTTATTTTGCACTCGATGTACACACATTGAGGGAAGTAAAATTTTGTTGGAGTACACATTGAAGTTTGTTTTGTTTGCTTAAGTTTATCAACGTTTTCTAACTTACAAAACAAAATTTACAATACGTTAAAAACTACATTCTTTTTTTTTCTTTTGTGTTGTTTGTTTGGCTTGAGTTTGTTATCAGTATCATAAGGCAGTTTTACACAGAAGGGAAACAATTAATAAAACTGGCAAGCTTCAGTAAAATCATACGGTTAAGCCAAAAAGCAATTAAGAAACTTTCGACACCGCCCAATCCATAGAAACATCATAAATAACTAAGTTTAACGTGCAATCAAGCAGATGAGATATCCAAAAAGTTTTCTATGCTCGTTCGTTACATTCGGTCGTACTTCAGTTCAGCTTCAAACAGAAAAAAAAAACCTACGACAGCAAAACGAGCAAGCTACTTGATCGAGAGATCGAATTTTGAGCGTGTTCCATTCGAGATAAAATAATGTTTTAAATAAACCACACCTCCACCGCCACAAGTTCCGCCCGGGTCGTCCCACAAGGATTCGTTTTTGTAGTGCGTACTATAAACCTAGCAAGTAAGTGAAGGCAATCAAAGAAAGGAGCAACGAGCAAGGAGATGCGAACGGGAAAAATTAATGCGATGGGCTGGGGATGAAATACGGTTTAAATTTATAAATATCGATTATTTTCGACGTCGTTTAAATGAAATGTTAATGCTATGCTGCTTGTGAAAAACGACTTATTTTGTCCTGTACTTCCTTCAATAGTGGACTATCTCTCTTCCTCTCTTGTCCTTGTACACGTAACTCGTAAACATTATTTAACATTTCAACCGTTCCCGGCTTTTGCTAACGCTTTACAGCATATTATAACACACCAATATAAAGGTTGTTCGTACGTTCGTTTACTTCCATCCTTGTCCGATTCAGAGCCACGTGGCATCCGTTCGAAGGCTCGGTGGAGCGAGGAGGTTCTGCTACCGCCCGTGATCGCTTTTGGAGGAGATTTTCCACCATGGCTATTTGCATAATGTCGATTTTATTTCATTATATTCCCTCTTCAAATGCCGGTGCCCTTTTTCCGCACATCAAATGAAAATTTGCTTCAACAGAATCCATTTCGCTCTCTCTCTCTCTCTCGCTCTCTCCTCCTCTCTGTTCTGCCGCTATATAGCAACACACTCATTAAAACCCGTAAAATCGTACTTTCGATATTCCGGGATTGGTCGAGTACGCCAAGAGCGCGCCGGGTAAGATCGCAACCACCACCACCGTCATCATTTACTGCCATCACAACCATCATCATGATCATCAACGGCAGCGAGATTATCATCATCTTCATTGCCGACTCCCCGTCTTGGGAGGGAGTTTCAATTTATGTCTATTTAAAGGACACGGCCAAGCGCTGCTTTCCCTTTTACTCGATCTCCGCTCGCTGCAACCTTTCCGAGTAACTGCGTGACGCGGTTAATACAGAAGCAAATGTCAATCGGCAGGCAGATCTCACGGAGAAAGGTTGCGGCATCTGATGTTGTTTCGTACCTGGCGCTACTACATTTCTAGGCCGGTGTCTTCCATGCCGGGAGTTTTATCGTAGAGAAACATTGGGGGCCGCGAATGAGAGCGAATCGTTGGCTCCAAAACGAATTGAATCTTGGACTTGCCGGGAGTAACAGTAGAGGAAGATAATCTGGTCGAATAAACTCAAACCTGAAGGGGCAGGAAAAGAGCAAAAAGAAACGGTTAAACAGATTCATAATTCAATGCATACGAAGAGTACACGTATATGCAAAATTTATTCTGCATATATTCGTTGGAGAGTATTCATTAAAATTGAATGATTTTTCAATAATGTTGCTTTTGAAATTTAAAAACATCAACCATAGAGCGCGGGATAAAAGGAAAATCAGAAAAGCAAACATTCGAATAGCTCAACAGAATCCACAACTGCAAACCGAGTTTAATAGAGGTCAGGCGAATTGGTTTAAAATCATACATGCAACATAAAAATAAATAACGCCAACTGTGGATTACCGCTAAAATGTGCAGAAATGAGGTGTTGCTCGACGACGGACGTACGAAATGCATCGACACTTCCACGCGTGCAAAGCAATCTGACGTACAAATTGTACATGCATTTTATTTGCTGGCGCCCTTGCGAGAGAAAGGACCGGTCGGGACGGCGGTGCCCATTCTCCGCTTATCTGTTATTTCGTTTTAACACTGCAGTTGGACGAGTAAAATGTGCAGTTTATTTTCATTTGTTGCATTAATTATTTGCCATTCTACACACCGTAGGCGCGACCACGGATCGGCGGGGGAAATACGGGAAACTCCAAATGGGGTTGTCCGGTTCGGTTGATCGGTACGGTAGGGTTGGTGGTTGCGCGGAACCAGCCGTCGAATGGTAACGATTTTTGACATTTGTGCCAAATGAATCACGTAGAGGAGATATTAAAATAAATATACTTAAAAACAGCCCTTTGGTGCATGCTGAATCATTTGATTTGGTTGCAGCGAACGGGAAGGGGGTCACATTTATTTTGGAACACAAAAATAGTAATTGGATTGAAATGCGTATATATAGTTATGTGGAACACACCGGACAACCTGCTACGTCAGCAGCCACGTGCATCCATCGGTCAAGCGGGAAACATGAGAACGCATCGCCACCAGCCGCAGCAGAAGCAGAGCAACGGAATGTGACTTCGACGTAGCAGACGCATCGTCAGCACCTTTACAACATCGATGCGAGAACCGCGAGGAAATTAGCTAGGCAGTTCTGAATTAGGGCTCAAATGAGCATGACGCTAGTTAGGCAAAAGAAATAAAGTTTTTTTAAAACATCAACCCTGGCGTCGGCATCATAATTGGCGCAGCCGTGCGGAGTGCCAAGTGTTTTGTGTGAAAGTAAAACAGTGGAAAGGTGATTAAAGTGAAAATCTTCACCAAAGCGATCCCGCGAAAGCATCCGGAGCACCAAAGGAAATTCTTCCGCCGAGGAGTTGAGGATCCCCCGCACACAGACCACCCAGGAACCTGGCGAAGTTGGCACGAACCGTGACCACACCCGACTGTAAGTGATAACCTTTTATTTCCTTTTTTTTTACTTTTGTAAGTGAGAGTGCGAAAGTGGGAAAAAAAAAAAGTCAAAAAAGTGTCACGTGTTGTGTTGTGGAAAAAAAAAGAGGATTTTTTTTTTTTTTCTCTTCTCATTCACCACACACCCTCATACGCACTACCAGATAGACGTAGAGGTATCCGTTACGCACTACCAGATAGACGTAATTGGAAAATTCTGAACCGCACTACCAGATAGACGGTTCCGAACAAAACAATTTTCCTTCTGAAAATTGCATACGCTGTGCCCACAAATTTGCTAATCTGAGATCCAGAAGCGTTCCGGAAAAATAATAGCAGGTCGACACGTATGAACAGAAGTGAAAAGTTTAACAAACTCCGCAATCTTCCGACACTCTCCGAGTTAGAAGACAGTGACAACATGGAAGAGCTTGCAGGAAAACTGGGTGAAATGATGGCAGCTATCAATGCGCTTCAAGGGCAATACCAAACCCTTGCATCATCTCATTCCTCTCCTAGAGACATACCGATTGGAGATTATTATAGAATCCCCGATCCAATTAAATCTCTACAGCCATTTGAAGGTAACAGGAAACAGCTATCAGCATGGCTAAATACAGCTGAAAATACGCTGAACCTTTTCAAAGGGAAAGTTCCCCACGATTTATACTGCACATACGTGACAGCAGTAACCAACAAAATCAGTGGAAAAGCCAAAGACATCCTCTGTCTGGCAGGAAACCCACAGGATTTTGACCAAGTGAAGGAA
Organism: Anopheles atroparvus; assembly: GCA_914969975.1. NCBI lineage: Eukaryota > Metazoa > Arthropoda > Insecta > Diptera > Culicidae > Anopheles > Anopheles atroparvus. The sequence goes on along the minus strand of CAJZCY010000002.1, from coordinate 31,465,554 downwards.
ATTTTGATTTCTTCACTAGGTGATAGGCAAGAACTATCAACCTATAAGTGCCAAATGTGGCAGAACAGAATGACAGATAGTATGAACATCCATCATTACTATCAAACATCGAAAGAAATTGTGCAGAATATTAAAACTCTAGCGAAACAGAACGCGAAGTATCTTGCACATTGGGACGCGATTAACTCGTTCATCGACGAGGATGCCCTAGCAGCATTCATTGCCGGGCTACGCGCACCCTACTTTGGGCACGCTCAAGCAGCTAGACCCAAAGATATCGAGGATGCGTATGCATTCTTGTGTAAATACAAGGCACAAGAATTAAACGCAATCGCTCACGAGAGGGGACCGAAAAAACAGCTCCTCAACAATCAGCGAAAATTCCAAAACGAGGAAAAAGCCAAATTTGAGCCACAAAAACCAAATAGAGCGAACTCGGTAAGGAAATTTTCAAAACAGAATGATGCACCAGAACCAATGGACATCGACCCCTCACTTCGAACCAAGCTCAGCCACATCAGGAAACAGTACAACAATAATGAGGCCGAAACTGAGGATGAAGGTAGCGAAGATGAAGAAGAACTAGCTGAAGGAAATTTTTGCATAGCGAACAAAGACAAAGAAGGCATTTGAAATCCAGAAAAAAATATGATTTTCTCCCATACCTTTGCACCAAAAAAGGACTCAAACTTTTAATAGATACAGGCGCTAACAAAAATCTCATAAAACCAGGAATCTTACAAAAATCAGAAGAAATTAAAGGCGTTGCAATTTCCAACCTAATGGGATCAAGACCAATGTTAGGAAAAGGAAAACAAAATTTTTTAGGAAAGGACGTTCCTGTACAGAAATACTACGAAATTCATTTTCATAAATTTTTTGACGGATTAATAGGGTCTCAATTTTTAGCTGAAAACAATTCAATAATAAATTTCAAGAGAGGTACAATTGAAATCTCCGGAGTGAACTTTTCGTTCGAAAAATATTTTCCAAGCAAGAAAACCTACCAACATTACGTCACCCTCCCAACAGATGAGAAAGGAGATTGGACAGTATACGAACCGACCCAAATCTATGAAGGAGTCACGGTCCAACCAGGTTTGTATACAGCAACCGGCACGAAAACTACATTCGTGGTGAAAAGTACAAAACCCAACCCCCCCAAAATGCTTAACAAAAAAATTAATCTGAAAATAAACAACTTCGAAACAATTACGCCCATTCCGATAAGCAAAGGACAAACCCTAACAGAAAAGGATATTCGAAAACTAATCCGCCTGGACCATTTATCTGAGCATGAAAAAATTCACTTAATAAAGCTGATTCTGAAAAATCAAACAGTACTTTTAAAAACTAATGAAAAACTTACTGCCACAAACGTAGTTAAACACAGGGTTATAACAACCGATGAAAAACCTACATTCACAAAGTGTTATAGATACCCACACCATTTGAAACAAGACGTAGAAGAACAAATTATGGAACTACTGGACAATGGAATAATTGCTCACTCCACCAGCCCCTACTCCTCACCAGTTTGGGTTGTACCAAAAAAAACAGATGCTTCTGGTAAACGTAAAATCAGAGTCGTCATAGATTACCGAAAATTAAATGAAAAAACTATAGAGGATAAATATCCTATACCCCAAATAGAAGAAATCCTTGATAACCTCGGGAAATCTTCTTACTTCACAACTTTGGATCTCAAATCGGGCTTCCACCAAATAGAGATGGACCCGAAAGATCGTATGAAAACTGCATTCTCAACAACCCAAGGGCATTTTGAATTTGCAAGAATGCCCTTCGGACTAAAAAACGCACCCGCGGCATTCCAACGGGCGATGAATAGCGTTTTGTCAGGACTTATAGGAAACATTTGTTTCGTATATCTTGACGACATAATCGTCGTTGGCAAAAATTTGAAAACACACCTCGATAACCTAGATACCGTTTTACAAAGACTATCTGATTTCAACCTAAAAATTCAGCTCGATAAATGCGAATTTTTAAAGCGAGAAACGGAGTTCTTAGGACACACTATCACCCCCGAAGGCATAAAACCAAACCCCGATAAAATAGCAAAAATTCTTGACTGGAGACTACCCACAACCCAGAAAGAAATAAAACAATTTTTAGGTCTCACAGGGTATTACCGTAGATTCATTAGGGACTACGCGAAACTAACCAAACCCCTTTCAAAATGTCTAAAGAAAGACGCAACAGTAAATTTCAATCAGGAGGAATACAGGACATCATTCGAAGAACTAAAGAAAATCATTTCATCAGATCAGATACTCATATACCCCGATTTTAAATTGCCGTTTATTTTAACGACAGACGCAAGCAACTATGCACTTGGCGCTGTACTATCCCAAATGCAAGATGGTAAAGAAAGACCGATTGCATTCGGCAGCAGAACGCTTAATGAAACAGAGTCGAACTACTCGACAACCGAAAAGGAGGCTTTAGCAATTATCTGGGCAGTTCAGAAATACAAGCCGTACCTTTATGGAAACAAGTTCACACTTATAACGGATCACAAACCGCTCACCTTCATCAAAACATCCACAAAGAACTCGAAGATTCTGAGATGGAGACTAGAACTGGAAAATTTCGACTACGATATCCAGTATAAGGAAGGAAAAGCGAATGTTGTAGCTGATGCGCTCAGCAGAAAAGTAAACAGTTCATCCGATTCAAATACTAATAAAAATCTGTCTTTCACAGGAATCGAAAATCAACCACACAAAAAGGAAAACACGGAGGAGAACATTACAGTTAATCTGGAAGAATCTCTTTTCGTTTCAGGAGGACAAGATGAAAATAACCCTTCTCCTGATAATTCCCCTAACAACCCCAATTCCGATTCCCAAACCATCCATTCAGCAGATACATCGGATGACTATTACATCCATTTTTCTGAAAGACCAATTAACTACTACCGTAACCAAATAATATTCAGAACATCCCGCATAACAACTGACATAACAGAAGCTCCTTTCCCAGGTTTTAACAGAACCATAATCTGTAAACCGTATCATGACGAACTAACAATAATGGACTCGTTCAAAAGATACCATAATGGCAAACAAACTGCTATAATGGCCCCCGAGAATCTAATTCAACTAATACAATCCGTGTACAGACAACATTTTAACCAACGTGGACATTTCGTACTAACTCAACTACAGGTAGAAGACGTTACCAACCAAGAAAGACAAGACAGGATAGTTTCCAAAGAACACGAACGCGCACACAGAGGCATCACCGAAGTTGAACATCAATTACGGAGAAGCTATTTCTTTCCCAAAATGACTAACAAAATCAAAGCAATAACCCACCTATGCAAGGTATGTAACACCCATAAATACGAAAGGAAGCCCTATAATATCAAATTGTCTCCTAGACCGACCACTAACAGACCCTTTGACAGAGTTCACATGGACATCTTCCAAATAGATAAATGCAATTTCCTATCACTAGTCGATTCATTTTCAAAACATTTACAACTTATCCCAATGGCAACAAAAAATATCACAGACGTGAAGAATGCCTTAGCACAATATTTCGCAACGTATAACACACCGTCTCAAATAATTACTGATCACGAAACCACTTTCAGATCTTTGCAGTTAAAAAATTACCTAGATAATTTAAATATTGAACTTTCATACGTTTCGTGCTCCGAGAGTAACGGACAGGTGGAAAAAACTCACTCAACAATAATTGAAATATTTAACACAAACAAAAGTAAATTTACCGACATGAGCACCATTGAGAAAATGCTATTATCAGTTTCCTTGTACAATAATTCGGTACACTCCGCTACAAAGTACACACCGAACGAAATCATATTTAACGGATGTAATGAACACAGGCAAAATACAGAAGATCTTTTTGCAAAAATAAAGGCTAACCTTGAAAATGCCAGATTAGCACAGCTTAAACGCAACGAATCTAGAGAAGACCCCCCGGAATTAAAAGAAAACGACGAAGTGTTCATTAAACCAAATATACGCAAGAAATTAGACCCGCGAGCCAAGCCAGTCAGAATTCAAGAAGTCAGAGAAAAAACATTCAAAACGATGAAAAACATCAAAAGGCACAAAGGAAAAATTAAAAGGAATAAGTGTTGACTCAAGTTTCAATCTCATTGCAGATGACGACAGCAATATTTCTCACACTTGTTACCATGATAAACGCGCACGAAACTCATTCAGCAGAAGACGGCATTATATCACCTCAACCACCATTCAAAAAGATAACTCAACCTAAACCGGAATTACAAATAACTTTTTTGAGCGACCAACCGCTACTTTCGTTAAAGTTAGGTACGAGAAGAGTACAGAACGGAAATATTAACATGATACATCCCATCAACCTTACTACCCTAGAGAAAACAGTAAATTCACTAGTTAGCTTAGCATACGAAAAAATTGAGAATCCATTGAAAGACCTTATCCGAATGAAAACTAGACTATTGTATTCAAACTTTATGCAAATCAAACCTAGGGAAACCAGGAAAGCTAGAAGCATAGAAGCGATCGGAACAATGTGGAAATGGATCAGTGGCAGTCCGGATGCAGAAGATTTAAGCCTCATCAACAAAACGATGAACGATTTGATCGACAGTAACAACCAGCAAGTGAAAGTTAATACGCAACTCGACAAAAGGTTAAGCGCGCTCACAAACGCTGTAAATGCAGTCATAGGGGAAACCAACAACAAACTTCTCGACGAACTCGAAGCAATTACCCTTTTAATTAATATCGACGTCATAAACCACGTTTTAGAAGAAATCCAAGAAACAATCATTTGGTCAAGAGTGTCAATTGCCAGCAACAAATTGTTATCCTCGCATGAGATAAATTCGATCAGAATGGTACTCGAAGACCAGGGCATAAACGTAAATCTTCCCGATGAAGCCTTGCAACTAGTAAAGCCGAAAATAGCAGTTAGCGACGACACGCTTCTCTACATCCTTCAAGTACCACAACTCGAGAAAGAAGTGTACGATTTACTCCAGATACACCCATTGAACGTGAACGATTCAATAATATCGCAATATCCAGCACTCGTTATAAAAGGTAAACGAGGAATCTTCACTTCGACGACACCAGATGAGTACATCCAACGCCCCGGCAACATCAGACAATACGAAGACGATTGCATCTCGAATCTACTCGAAGGCAAGAAAAGCAGTTGCAAAACCAAAAGTACAAACAGTACAGTTATCAATACCATAGCAGAAGGCACACTCCTCATCAATAACGCTAAAAATGAGTCCCTGAAATTCAATTGCGGCCCAGACGAGAAAATAATCACTGGAAATTACCTAATCAGATTCACCCAATGCACGGTAAACATACAAAATCTGTCATTCCAGTCTACAACTACCATCGACAAAACAGAGCCATTCTGGGGAGCCGTATCGAAAACAACAGTAACGCTACAACCAACAGAGTTGCAAGATCAAGCGAACTTCATCAATCGGATCGAGCTGCATCACGCCTACTTGAAGAAATTCAACAGCCACTGGAATTTCAGTCTCTTAGGAGGTATTTCATGTTCTCTCATCCTCACAGTAGCTTTGGCATTTTTTGCAGTTGTATTCTACCAGAGAAAAGTAAGAGCCATCGCAGAAATCTTGCCAAGGAAAAACGACGCGTGAGGCCACGCTTTTCCACCCCCCGGAGGAGTTATGTGGAACACACCGGACAACCTGCTACGTCAGCAGCCACGTGCATCCATCGGTCAAGCGGGAAACATGAGAACGCATCGCCACCAGCCGCAGCAGAAGCAGAGCAACGGAATGTGACTTCGACGTAGCAGACGCATCGTCAGCACCTTTACAACATCGATGCGAGAACCGCGAGGAAATTAGCTAGGCAGTTCTGAATTAGGGCTCAAATGAGCATGACGCTAGTTAGGCAAAAGAAATAAAGTTTTTTTAAAACCTCAACCCTGGCGTCGGCATCATAATTATATGCAATCAATTTGCTTTCGCATAAAGTTGGGCAGCGCAAAGCGCAGTGGTCGGAGGGACTTATTTATGCTTTTTAATACTTGTACGGAAGAAATTTATTTACGCGTTTTATGACGGGACCAATCAACTATTATCATGCTATACAACACATAAGAATGGTAAATCATTAATATAAAATAACACAGTTCGCTACAAATGCTACATTTTATGAAAAAAGTAAGTACGACATTCCATTCATTCCTGAAGCGCACACTTTAAAATTATACAATTGAAAACATTATAAATTAAACGTTGAGCCCAGAAACGCTACGCCCTTATATTCTATCACGTTTCCTTCTCCCTCGACTAAAAGCCACTCCATCCAAACCGAACCGGCGGGATGCGGATATGCTGCACTATTCTTACTATAATTAGACGCTCGAGCATCTATGGCTGTACGTTAAAGGAATGGAACCCCTATGGCATCCGGGCGCATTAGCCGCACCGTGGCACTGGTTAATTGAAGTGAAATTTAGAATTATTAGATTTACAACAGTGCAGTGGTTCAGTTCACCCGGCTTCAGGCACTCAGCTAGGAGGAGTAAGGCAAGTGGAAAACTCGAAGTGCCCGGGGCGTTGATTGAGCCTTACGAGCTATCGACGGAAGTTGGGAAGGGTGAAGCGAAACGTTGCATAGTAGAGTACCACACATGGATGAGGTGCTGCTGGTGCCTCATCCAAGGAAGAAATCACCTAGAGCGGGCATTTGTTTGATGTGCGACAATTTAACTTTTCTCCTGGCATAAGAATCCAATGAAGGCAAATAACTGTCGGAAGCAACGTGTCATTGGGGGGTGTATTGGTGGCGGTGTAGAAGACATGCTTTGAGGCACATTTTAAAACGTTACAAAAGTTCACCCGATGGAAGGGGGCAGAACAATGTGGCATACTAAAGTTTTGTTGCCATACGGTGCTACCATCATGATGTTTGTCCCCCGTAGCAAACAACCCGGCGAATAATAGAGATAAATTGTACGTGAAGCATAAAGTTTATCCATTTGGCAGCGAGCAACCGCGTGCAGATAGCGCTATGTATAGATTGTTAAAATTACTCTAAACGCTATATAAGACGCCATGGTATGTACATTGTTGAGAACGGCGTGTAAAACCACATAAGCACAACTCGTTCGTTTCGATGCTGCCAATCGGCTCTCCTACACATCCCCCCCCCCCCCCCCTCACCGCCTCACTTTCCCGCAGTGCAGGATGATTCGAAAAATATATTTTAATTTTATATTTCCAACCCATCGAGTTTCATTTCGCTTAACGACCACCACCCGGCATGAGGAAAACGCCCAGCAGTTACAGCGATAATGGCGCTGCTGGTGGATAATATAATGATATTATTTTAAAATTTAATTATCTCATTGAACCAAGCGCAAAGCACTCAGCGCGAACAGGGGGTGGGTTGGTGCAGGGCGCGGAAGACTCTGATCCCAGGACGCGGCTCATCCTTGAATTCTTGGAGGAAAAGGGAAACGCTGGTACACGCAAAGAAAGCTGAACAAATTATGCGGCTCCCCGACACAAAAGACGGGCACTGGCGAAACTTTGTATTGTGTGGACCACCTATATACCGCTCTACAAAAGGTATAAATTCGTTCCCGTCAAGAAATATCCATAATCATCGCTATCATCAGTGACGAAATCATCATCATCATCATCGCTGCCGTCGTCGTTGGCGTCGTTGTCGTCGTCGTCGTCATCAATGTCATTTGCCAGAACATACACATTAATAGCACTATAAAATGATAACGATGAAATAATGCTAAGAAATAACGAACGGCCACGTACCGGCGAGCTGGTCGCTACCCACCCGGTTCTTGTTCTTTCGTTAAGAAGCAAGGCGAGTCCAATTCCCCTTCGCTCCCCGACCTACCGCGCCGTGCCAAGTCCTGGACGACACTTGTGCGAATGAACTTGTGCTGTTTTTGCAAAAATGGAAAATCAATACTTCTGCTGCTGTCCCTGCACCACCCAGCTGTTTCCTGTGCTGACCTCTTCCCGGACGGTGACGTTGACCTCACGCACATTCCTTTGCCCGGTGCTGATATCCTTGAATACCTGCACCGGTGTTCCCTGGCGGCGTGTACCGGTGAGATTTCGTTTGTTTTTTTTTCTTCCTCAACCAACAGGGAGACATCGTAATTTTGGAATGAGTGTTGGCCATTTCAGTTCACCCTTCCGAACGGAGATAAATGTTTCCACTCGGGCTCGGGTAGAGATAGAGAAGCGTTGGACGCAATCTCTATCTCGCTTTTTCTCCATTTGTCCATCGTAAGGATCAACATGGACGAATTCCTGGTACTGAAGTCTTAACTTTTTTAGAATAATTATCATTCTTCTCGCAGGGAACCGGTCCGCCGGTTTAAGTTTCCAGTTTCAAATTTCAACAATTCCTTTACGCATCACAAACCCCGAATGCTTCCGTGACGCTCGTCATCGTCCTTGGGAATGTCACCTCCCTCCGAGCCCCGTACGCATTCTGGAGGGGCGTAAGAAAGTTGTTTAAAACTAATGCTTCTGCTCTCTTTCGTTTTTGTGTAAGATTTAGCTGTGCGCCCGTAACGGCTAGATGGAACGAGCAATAGAAAATAGTGAGATAACTGCCAACAGGGAACAAGAGGTCACCTGTGCGGGTGATGGAACGATGAGCTTCCAGGATTCTAGGTGTAGTTTTACGATTGCAAAAAAAAAAGGTAAATAAGGATTCAGCTTGTAGACGACTCGAGTAGATGCACTCGCAAACGTAAGGTGAGGAAGGAGTGGTTGTTTATCACGTAGTAAAATGAGCTTTTCCATTTCGAACAACTGACCGACGATTCCCAACGTTTGCCCACTATGGCTTTCGCTCTCTGTCCCTTGCGTTTTCCCACTGCAGACGTATTCTTTCCTTATATCCTTTCATCGCACTCCTTACGCTAGATTCCGCCAGATGGCGCTGTACAGCAAAACACAGTGTTACACGCGATCGTGGCGTGATTCAGGGGGTTGCCAGGCGGTTCGTCGTGGTGGAAATGAATTACAGTGCGGCTTATTATATCAATCCCTGCCGGATGGGTTTATTGAGCGAGCAGGGAGGAAGGGGGAAGATAAAGGATGGTGCCATGAAATGAGAATACCGTTCATTATTTGCTGCAATAAATATAGATAGTTACAGTTAGGACTGCCGGTGTACTGAATACAATCGCATACAAGCAAAACAACAATGGCAACGATAATGGCTTCGGACGCGCCGACGACATGTAGCGACGGCGAGAGGGTGGATTAGAACCCGACCGAAATAGCACTTACTGGCTTAATGTAAAATCAATACTAGTAATCAAAGCGAGAAATGAACTAACGTCTCCAAAAAAGGAGCTTAGAGAAGCTAAACTTTCTCATAGTGGAGGGAGGAGGGGGTAGGGTGGGATGGAGTGGAGTGGAAGCGATGGCACGGTATTCCTACCAAGGACATTAGACGAAAGTGTAGTTATGGTGGTGTGGAAGTACTTCAAGCGACAAGGATGGATCGGGAAAGTTTAAGCCTTTTTGGAAAGGAGCGAAAGAGTGAATAAAATGAATTGATTTCAGAGAAATGGGTGGGGAGGAGTACGGCTGGGGGGGGGAATCACCAGAGTGGGATGGAAAAGTAATCACGAGGTTCCGATAGTAAAACTGTGCCTGCCACAAGATAAGCGCTTAATTTTGTTTAATTTCTAAGCGAGAAAACAGTGCGCCTGTATGGATGGGGGTTTCCACGGCAGGGCAGAGGGGGGAGGGGGGATGGGAAGCCTTGGGAAAGAAAAGTAAGTGAAGCAGGAGAGTCAACGAGAGATACCGAACGCTGGTAAGGGACAGGTGGAGAAGTGGAACAGAGATAAAAAACATCGGAGTGTCCTAGTTGAAAGATGGTGCTGAAAATTGAGACGGAAAGAGCCAGCCCTAGCGATTGCCGGTGGAAGGCAGAGCGAGTCGAGCAGGCGAACGTATCAATCTGCGGTGGCGGGAAAGGTACACGTGATTGGGAAGCAAACCGGAATGAATAAATGAGAGAAATATAAATTTATGTGTAATATGAAATGTTTTATGCAAAAGGGATTTTATACGACGGATGGCAAATGGCTTTTGCTAACGAACTAAAGCCCCGGCGCTTTGCTATGAACCGACTGGCATTTTCCCCGGCGACACAGGGTGCTCCAAAAGGCTGCAACCCTGGAAAGCCAAAGCTCGGAGCGGTTTGATGTGGATACGCTCGCGCCGTAGCGATTTTCGTGCTTGCCACCCAGTGCAAGGTTGATGGCTACGAGCAAGAATCATCTGACTACGCACCGACGACCGACAGCTATCGTCGGAGGGTGGAAAGATGATAAAATGTTAATGACTATCATGTAAATTGGTCGTCTCGATAGTTGAGAAGCAACGGTTTACAGAACCCTTTTTAAGAACTTCCTAGAACGCAGGCTGCCATTAGAAAGGACTTTTACTTCACACAGGTTGCGGTATGCTTTGAAATTATGATTATGTCATTGCTCCCCGTGAATGCAAGCACTATTTTGCAAGCTAAAATCTAGCAAACTTAACGAAAAACAAATTAATATATTTCGCTGCCGGTAATTCGACACATCAATTCCTCGTGGACAAATAATTCCGACATTTAGACTCTTCACAAACTACGACATTAAAAAAAAACGATTGAACGTTAAGAGCGTTGCGTATGAATTTCGCACATGGAACTAGTTAGCGACGTTGCAAGGCGGTATGTATAAATTGTGCCGGCAATTTAATTGTTGATGGTACCTGATGGTAATTAATACTCTGGGACTTCTACACGGGGCGAACAATATTTTGTCGCAGCGATTCGTGGATACGTAGAGGTCGTGTGTCAGGTACGAAAACACGAAACAAAAACAAACCTTAGAAACATATAAATTACAGCTACTGCTCGGGTCCGGCGCGAAGCTAACAAATAAATCCAAATTTAGAACCTCAACCTAGATTCGTTAGATTGGGGTTCGTGCAACATAGGATTAATATTATGCGTTTCATGTTACCCCAAGCGATGAGAAAGAAGGAAAAGAAAGAGCAGGAAAAAGATTATTATGAGAAAATAAAATTTAAAACCCTTGATTTGTTGCGCCGGGAACGTGATTCTTTTGAAAATAGGTTGTGAATGTGCAACGTAATGCTTAATAACGAGAGTGGGGAAAAGCAGCATGCCGGAGCAAAACGAATTGAGCGAGAAAAAAAATAATAACCATAATAAGCTCAGCACCGGCAAGCCCAGAAAATATAATACAACATAACACGAACTTAGCTTAGATGCGAGAGAAACGATTGAATGAAGAAACGAATGAACGAGTGTGAGAAAAGACGAAAAAAATAAAATTAGCGAACCACAGGGAAAGTTAACGTTGATTTTATTATATTTTTAAGAAATAGCCAGCAAAATGCAAAACTTAACAAAAGAAATTATAAAAAAGTTCGGGAGAATGTGACAAAAACAAGATTATGGTTTAGTAAAGAGAAAATGAAGTTTTGAGAAAGAAAAGAAAGGTAAACTAAACCAGAAAGAATGAAGAAAAGCTATAATACGAAGCATGATGGTGAATAAACCATTCGTAAATAAACAGACCTTCGTGAAGTTTAGAATGGACCATAAACAATGAAGTTTTTTTTTTCACTCATACATTTCAGGTGTATATGGTGGTTTCGTGGCTTCATTCAGGAGGCAGCCAATGTCATTAAAAACACAAAATTGTCATAAAGATTGAAAATTGTGCGGCATGAAAAAGGAACAAAAAACAAACCTGAAAGCTGAAGTATAAGACACGATTTTGAAGCAGCACAGCACAGTGGGAACAGAAATGGCGAAACATTGTGCTTCTCGTTCAAGCAACAAAGGGAAAATAATCGAGCGAAAAACAAAATTAATGTTATAAAAAAACTTTTAATACGACCATAAACCTCACCAACACCAGCGAGTGCAACGTACAGCCGGCAAACCAAACAACCCGGGCCCGGTATAATTGTGCTGTTGTAAAAATGATCCAGCAAACGATGGCAGGGTGCTATAAAATAAAAATACTTTTCATTTCCTTCCGCCACAATAAGCGCCCCACAAGTTCCACCACCACCACCATCCGCCATTAAGATCTCCTAGTCGAAGAAATAAGGGAAACAAAGTATAAATATAATCTGAACAACAGTGGCTGCTGAACAACATACGAACGAACGACCTCAGTTTGGGCGCGTCGAAGAAAAATACCAACGATTTTAATGCGTTTGCTCGATGTTTTATAAAGCCAAAAATTGAGCCAGAGAGAGAGATAAAACGATCGAGACGCATGGTGCGGTGACGTTCGGAGATGAAGAAGAGTACGCCTCTCGTCTTCCATAACAATAACAATAAAAATAAATGAAAACAGAAAACAACCGAAAATAGCAATGGAAAAAGACGATTAAAGGAGCACTGAACGCGGGGGACGACCGGGGCTGCGACGAATGGAGTTGTGGACACGGGCGGGGAAACTGTTAAAATGAGTAAACTAAATAAAATAAAGCCGAATGTTGAGGGCGAAGCGTCTAGAGCGAGTGAGAGAAGGTGATACAACAGTATAAGCTTAAGATGAGCTTAGAGTGGGATAGACCATACCGGCCATAAAGATAGATTGATAGTCGGTAGAAATGGCGTCCATGCAGAGTTGGTTGCTGGTGGCGGGGCGGGGATGGGGTGGAGGGGAACCATCAAGAAAATAAATATAAAATTCGATACGAAATAAGAAAATGAGACCATTTTCCCCGGTTCGGCAGCCGCGTGGCAGAGAATTAAATAAAGTCTCACAGATCCCGTTCGTTTCCATCCGTCCGAGCCAACGGAGTTTGAGCAAGAAAAATAAGGCTATAATTATTCTGTGTACGATTTAAGATTAAACAAGGAAGAAAACTGTAGAACGAGTCGACAGCCGCACTCGATCGTTGGGAAGAGGATTGGAATTGTATCTGGGAGAAGGTGAAAGGGGCCATTTTGTTGTACGATAAAGAATACTACAACGTCAACGGGGAATGGGATCGTTTCAAAGTTCGAACGAACGTCGTTAGAAAGCATGGAACAGAGAAAATACATAACGTACATAACGTACAAATAATGACGTTGGAAAAGTACGCTATTAATGCAAACTCTTGGTAATTGGATCAAATAACTGGAGCATGGAAATGGAAAATAATTTATTTCAAGAACGAACAAGCATTTTCAAACGACTCCAAATATTTCAACACGGAACAAAGCATAGAAATAGAATCAAAAAAGAGTCTGCCTCGCGATCAAATGGAAAATTCGGTGATAAAAATAAAATTTGAAAAACGAAAAAAAAAAACGTGCTCAAGTTGTCTGGTTCTAGTAAGTAAGCTGCACCTACAAACACGTTCCGTTATATTATTTTAATCGCACCCTCCCCTGGTGATGTTTCTTTGGATTGCCAGCCATAACGGTTCTTCTTCCACCGCGATCGTAAACCGTAAATGTAAACGAAAACCTAAAAATAATATTCGAAAAAATAGGAACACATTAACAACGACCAACGGTGCCACAAGCGGCGATGAAATAGAACGCCTTCTAAGCGTGTTGGGTGCCAATAGGAAATAGAACATCAGAAAGCAACTAAAGGAAAATCCAAATGGAAAAACACATCATCCGGCAAAGATGCGGGTGGTACAGACGAGGGTAACCCACTTGGTTTTCGTGGAAAACCCATGATCAAACCACGCATAGCGCAACGGTGCGCAGTGGCTCGCTGCTTCCACTGCTGGGGTTCTGGAATATTGAGATCGAAACTTATGGCATCGAGCTGGGAGTAGACTTTTGAAAGGGTAAAAAGTGTAAGGGTAAAATAAGAGAGGGAACGAACGAAGCGAAAATAAATTTTATTATTTTAATAAAAGCAGAGCTACTATAAAAAGAGTGCTTCGCATAAAGGTTGGTTAAGGTCGGGGCTAGAAATATAACTTGCCAGAGGAGGTGTAAAACGAGCACAATAGTGCGATGGAAACAAAGGAGGGAAAAGTTACAAGGATGTCCTTTTCCCTCCATCACAAACGTGCAATACATAAGGCGAACCCGAACACTGTTCGAGGTAGCAGAAACGTCGACAAAAGTCGTAAAAGAACAGAAGAAATAATAAAAAATATAACGTAAAATAAAGTTTAATTCATGGGATGTTATAAAGTTTTACGAGGTTTATCCCTCGTCCTAACTAAGACCATTCACGATGGCTGTATAGGAGCAAGCGTAGATGTATTTGAATCCCTCCGTCTCTCCCTCTCAAATGTTCTTCATCTCTTTCGCTCCCTCCCGTGATCTACACCACTCTCTGCCTCTCTTTCGCTTGCGCAATTTTGACGCCATGCAGGGATAATAGCAGGAGTACGGTGAATTCTTCGTAACTGTCGAATTTTGATGGCCCGTCAGTCGGCATCGCCACAAAGGATACGAAGGTATACAGACACACAATCATACACACACACACGCGCGCACAGATGGTGCCACCTAGGAGGGACGTCTTCACACCTTTTGACGTGGCCCCTCTGACTCCTGCGCCGGAGCACGTGAGGAAACTGCTACGGATGCGCGTCGTATCGTCTGGATTTTAATGCTACTGCCACGCTCCCGAAGCAGGAAAAAGGGGTGCCGGTCGTGGCGTGTGTCAATCCTGCTCGCTCGTCGCTAGGCACCGAACGTAAGCAGCAGCATGCATTCTTCCGAGACGAAGGACGGTGGGTCTCAGGCGGGCAGGTAGCCTGCCAAGGATTGCATTAAAGGATTCAAATGGTGGGGAAACTGCACCTGCTTCGGAAATCAAACCCGATTTCCATTGAAAGCACTCGAGGTTTAGTCTGCTCGGGTTGAGGGAAAGAGAATGGGACGGTTTGGTTATCGATCCGGCGCTTCCATCCATCCGTCAGAGGATCGTCTAGTTGAGAAATTTGGCATTCGGTACGAAGCATTTTTCAACACACATGAAACGTACTTTATGATGAAATGTTTTACTACTCTACCCCGCTTTCCAAAAACGAATGAGTATCATTTAAAAACTCGCTTTTTACTAATCAAAATGCTTAGAGCGTACTACAGTGAAATTGCAGAAAGTGTGAATGGAACAGAAATGCACGAAAGCCAACAATTATTTTCAAACAGTTTCAATTACTCGTTGAACATCCGGGCCAGTTGAATGATTGCACCGGGCACAATTCGCTGTGGGTGTTTACGCGTTTTATGCGAATGAATAAATATCTTCCAGCGAATGCGATTAATCAATCTAATAAACATGCGCCGAATCGCTGTTTGCGCGAGAAGAATCCCATTGTTTACGACAATTCCACGATGCTCCGAAGCAAGCGGATGGCCATGGTGTCCGTACCCAAACAATGGAAAGCTGTGGGAACACACACACGGCGCGGAGAAGTGTTAAGCAAACAGTTCACGCGTTGATGTTCGTGCTCGATGCAGAACCGAACTGCTTTTTTTTGTGGGTAATATAAAGTTGGATGATATTCATATAAGTCCATGAACCATTTACTGACTACGGACATTCTGGGAAAGGTTCTGTCGCATCTCAAACTTTGCCAACACAGTTGAGATCATCTCTTGGAATCTCGCACGGACGGATCGGTCGTTGACAACATCTTCCGCGCTGTTCCGATCCTTCGTTTGACTTCTTTTTCCACTCATTGAAAGTCCTTTGCGCTTCCTTCCGTTTTCCTTCTCCATATCCCGTTTCGTCGAAACCGACACCGAGAGAAAATTGCACTGAACCCGTGCAGCAGATGCTGCTTAAATAAATAAACCCAAAGCCTCTAACGTCCCGTGTGACTTGGTCGGTCTGTGTCTCGGCGGTCCCCGATCGTCTCGGTTCTGTGCGTGACGCTTGTCGGGACAAAACTAAACAAAACCATTTTTTTTCATCCATGGCATCACAAATGGAAAGGCGAACCTTAAACAAATGTTGAGAAGACGAAAAGCGAGTAAGAGGAGAAGGATATGTTATAGACAAACAAAAATGTGACGTCGTACCGGTCGGTTGCTGCAACGGATCTGTTGCTTATATTACATCCCCTGACGTTCCGTTACAGTGTGGCCTTTAAGGGCCTTTAAATCTCCTAAGGCCGCAGCCTTCCCATTACAAACTTTCCACGGAAAAAATTGATATTGTGAATCCTCCACCTACCTTGTACTGCTGCAGCGTAAGCGATTCCGCTTCGGCGAAATCGTTATCGTCCGAGTCGCCGATGGCCTCGATGATGTCCAGCGGCTCGTTGTCCTCACTGGCCGCACCCCCTGACTGCTGGCTTGCACCGGACTGCTGGGCCACGACACCACCACCACCGTTCACGACCGCGGTCGGATTATTTGCGCCTTGAGTGAGGCTTACGGCCGCAGCTCCAGCGGCACCACCGCCTCCGCCATTACGGAGCTGGTATTGTTGCTGTTGCTGGAGATGCTGCTGTTGCTGTTGCTGCTGTTGCTGCTGCACCTGCTGGTGCTGCTGTTGTTGCACCTGCTGCTGTTGTTGTTGTTGCTGCTGCTGCTGCTGCTGCTGCTGTTGTAACAGCTGCTGCTGTTGCTGCTGGCGTATGACGTTCTCGAGCGTGTACTGGCGGTTATCCGGTTCCGGCACTAGAAGGTCACTCCAGTCCGGTTCCGCTTTGATCGATACCGCTTGCTGCATCATTGTGTCAAACATTCAAGCGACCTTTGAGCGTGTCCTTACGCACCCGCTACTTTGCACAGAGCAGTGTGTGAGCTTCGCTAGTTTCCAACCGTCGGAAAATGCGTTGCGAGCCAGCGATTGTTTCTCACCGACCTGTGAGATATGAATGGTGAGAATGAGCAGGTCAGCGAAAAGGAAAATTCACTCTTCCTTTTTTTACACCCGTCTACAGACCTACTGCGTGTTGATGAGGCGCGTAATTGCAATCGATAGTTTTTCACAAATCCTTGTCCCACAACCACTTCTTACACAAAATCGTACACAATGCACACACAAACATACGGCTACACGCAATGTACAAATGCACAAAACTTACTGTTCAGTATGCACACACTAGCGGAGGGAAGGTGTTAATCGATCTTTGGCAAATAGGTTTTCCTGTTGGTTTCGGGTGGGTCGCGCGTAGGTGCTAGAGGTAGAAAGATTCACAGTGTCGCTGCGTTTGCCGGTGATATTTTTCGGTTGCAGTACCCGTTTTGCTTCTGGCGATGCGCTTGCTGCCCTTTTCACTCACGGAACTACACCTGGAGCATCGATTTTTCCGCTATGCTTCTTCGTTTGCGCCTGAAAAACGGACGAAAATGTGAGCGAACGAACACTGCTGCCGCCGGACTCCGTGCTTCCTGCCTTGACGATCGACAGAGAAATAATAAACAGGACGGATGAAAAGGGAGCAAAAAAATCCCAGTACGCTCCAGGTAGCTGGTCAAGAAAAACTGATAGCGCTGACTCTCTTTTGCGCACAGACAGAAGCGCCTACTGTGACGTCACAGGACAGAGTAAAACGAATTTTCTTGACCCAGCATGAAAAGGACCGAGGGTAATTGGAAACTGTCAGCTTGAGGTGTGGAAAAGTAAACATTCGTCAAGTTTCGACGGTTAGTTCGAAAATGGCGCTGTGACACTCAATTCGAAAATCATCTCGTTATTCAATAAACCAGTGCGATCGGCCCGAAGAAAGGAATAACTGGCACATAATAAGTGATGATATTTTAAAGAGTCAAATTTTGTATATCACTGCCAGTTTTGTAATCCTGCGAAGCGGAAAATTCCTTTACTAAAATAATACCCAACGATCCCGAATTCGAACAGCTGGTGCTGGTGTCGAGAGTTGGTCGTGTTGAACTCTATGCGCAAACTTTGGCGGAGAACTGGAACGAGAGTTCCATGATTCCCAAACGATATGTCCCAGCTGGAAACGATATGTTTCACAATGTTAAAAGACTTGCAAACACGTTGATTATTTTGTCTGTTTTTTAATAAGCTATTACAAAACAAATCGTTAGTAGATCACATTTTGTGCACAATTGTAAAGTAGCACAGTATCACAAAATGTGTTGCAAACAACCGTGCAAATAGACGGGTCCGTGACCTCAATGCGTCGACCAATGCAATTTTTGGGTCAAAAATGTTAATCGACGTTTACTTGCACCGAAACGTCGCAAAATGGCTGTCGTGTGACACAGTGGTAGGTCAGTAAAGTTTGTGTGATAGCACAGTACAGAGCACTCATGTGAGCTACTTGACCCAACACTAGTGCGAATCTTGTTTTTTTTTACTGACGGATCGTGGTTGTGAATAAACAAGATACCGGTCGTAACTTCCCGGTCTGCGAGGCGAGGCAATCATAGCGCTAGAAATCATTGTAATTCCAAATTATGTCTATAACAACAACCTTTCGCCATCTATCACAATTTGCGTACAGGCAATGCATCGGGTTGGTCATTCCGCGAAACATATCCACAACACTGCGTGAGTATTATGAAATCGTTTTTCGTTCGGCTTCAAAAGCAAGCACCAAAACAGGTTGTGAAACAATTTTCATATGTTTACAGATCTACTCCACGGGGAATACGAATGGCAGGATCCTAAGAGTGAAGATGAAGTGTAAGCAATGCCAATCGGATTTATTTCCCACGCGTGTCCTGATTTTCCACTGGTGTTCTCCATTGTTTCCGGCAGGGTCAAAATAACGTACATCGATAAGGATGGCAAAGAAACGACGGTCCGGGGGAAGGTTGGTGATAACGTGCTATATCTTGCCCACCGACACGGTATCGAAATGGAGGGTGCGTGTGAGGCGTCGCTGGCCTGCACCACCTGTCACGTGTACGTTCAGGACCAGTACCTCGATCTCCTGACGCCCCCGGAGGAGAAGGAAGACGATCTGCTCGATATGGCACCGTTTCTGAAAGAAAATTCTCGCCTCGGTTGCCAGATTATACTGCAGAAGGAGCTGGAGGGGATTCGTTTGCAGCTACCGCAAGCAACGCGGAATTTCTACGTGGACGGACACAAACCAAAGCCTCATTAGTGAGATTCGGTGCGAACGGGCACTGGCACGCTGGTCATTTTGCTTTACTACGGTCTATTGTTTTCTGTTCTATTAGCGCTAGTGTGCCATTCGGAGCGGGGTCCGTTATGGCAGTATAAAATTGTGCCTCGTAATCGAGCATACAAGGGGTGTTGCATTCGGAAGGATATGTATGTTTCTTTCGAATCCTGTTACACGTTGGACAAGATGTTAGAGTTAGTACATGAAATAAAATCAATGATCAAGTCTCCTAAGCATTGCAAGACATCCGTTGTTCTGGTTTCGCGCTTTTCCGCCCATGTGGAAACAGGAATAACTGGTTTCTCCTTACCGGACGCTGTTGCCCATTCTAAGCATCGCGTAGCATCCGTAGATTTTCCCAGAAAATCACAATTTGCATATTGGCACATTTAAACGAGATGAAATGCTGCTGGCGGCGCTTCATCTAACGGCGTTTATCTTCTGAAAAATAGGGTGGAGTTCAAGCAGCTATCGCAAGTAAGATGCACGGGGTCACTGCTAAACTCGTTGCTGGACACCAAACTAGTTTTTCTCAAGGTCATGGGCTTGAATTAGAAGCAGCTTCTAATTGTCCTAAGCCGAATCTGAATGTCCATGGCTTGGTTTCTACACGTTACTGATTTTTTATTTTTCGGAGAAACTAACCCAAACCGTTTTTATGTATAAAATCTTTTATTGAAATTATTTATTTCCTAATCGTTTCCACACTGGGTTCCCTCATTTTTACAACATCCCTATACAATCTTAAACGGGCCTGTTAGAAAGCTAGCAAACGAAACATTAACGAATTAAAAACGCACATAAAACAGTCCTCTTGCTTTAACGCTTTAAAGGCGAACTTCTTTGATAGGCAGTTAAATAGAAACCATAACTCGCTAAACAGATCACTGGGCAAATGGGACGTTTTAGGTTGGGGCAGGACAGAAAAGAATCAATTTTCCAAGAAAAGCGAGACGAACTGCGGGCCCGCCAGGCACCTCGGGAATCCAGTTCCAGACGGCGCCCGACAATGGGCAAGTCAAGCATCGTCCCCTTCCCTCATTCTCGTTGTCTTTATAGTTTTTTTTTTTCGCTAAAGGATGCTTTTGGCGGGGCGATTGAAACCTGTTTCTGTTGACCGGTGCTGCAGAAGGAGTTCGTCGGTACGGGGCAAGAAGGAGGAGGCAGTCCGGAGCCTGTGATTCTGTGTATGTGTGTGGCTTACGTGTGTCCATCACGCCATGTACTTTGGATAGCATTTCCCGTACTGTGCATCGCAGCGTCTTGCAAAACCACAACTTTCCTCCTATCCAGTTTTGGTTTTTTTTCTTCTCCGCTTCGATTTGCATATATAGCTTAGGTATTCTTTTTTTCTTCTTCTTTTGTTCGTGATTGTATCGGCGCAAAAGGATAACGTTCACGCTGCTTCCCTCGTTCTCCTTCGTTCACCTATTAAACTCGTTACATCGATAACTCTTTCCCGGCTGGGATGGGAACTGTCAGCGAATACTGGTTCCGCCCCGATAGTAGTCGCCCCGTCCCGACCGGCCCGTTGACGAACGGTCCCGACTGCGGTCGTGCGACGAGTAGCCTTCGTAATAGTAATGGTCCCTGGAGAGAAAGACGCCAAAATAATTTAAACAAAATGAACGGATGCTGAGTGCGTTGTTCACACGCAAACGCGGCGAAATCCGGTTTACAAATCCCTTACCTCGACCGGGTGTCTCGTTCCCATCGGTCCCGGTCTCGCGCTTCCACCTCGCACGCCCTGCAGTGGTGATAGCCGCCACCGGACGACATCCCGGGCCCGGCCGGATGGCCCGCGTATCCGCCCTTCGGATGCGAAACTTTCCCATAGTAAACGCCCGGCGTAGGATCGTGCGGTTTTTCTGTGGCCGAAAAGTCCACCCGTATCCTCCGGTCGCCTATTTCTATGCCGTTCGCCTGGTCGTGGGCAACCTTGGCGTCTTCGGAGCTCTCGAAATACACGAATCCGAACCCCCGTGACCGGCCTGTCTGTAAAACGGATAAAAAGTTACGCACGGAAGACATGTGAACTAAAAGAATGGCGCACGGTTTGGCGCATATTCTTCTGTACGGAAAGGCCTTTAATGAGAATGCTATACTTCAGACAAGTGGCATTTCATCCTAAAAACTTTCCAAAGATACGCTCTACCCTCGTTCCGCATGCAGTACGATCGATATAACTGATTCAATAGTCGATCGTCGGGTGTGCGGCGTGAGGGATGCCTTTCGGGGCACCTCAATTAATTTACCTTTGCATCCAACACAACGGTGGTCTTCCGGATGGGGCCAAACTTGGAGAATATATCGTACAGTTCTGCCTCTGTCGTGTAGATGCTTAGATTGAACACGGCCAGCACGACCTTCCCGGACTGCGCGTAAGATGGGCAGGTTGAAGACGAGGAAGGATGATGATCATGATAGTGCGAGCTTCGCTGGTGGGAACTTCTCCGGTATCTCGAGGCACTGTAATCCGCCGGCGCATGGCTAGAGGATGAAGATTGTACGTTGTATCGGTCCGATTCGTCTCTGTACTCTCGCCGGTATTTGCGTTCGCGACTGCGGGACCTAGAACCCTACAGGTAAAAGAACAGTTTTCCACGGGTAAGTACACTGGTGTCGAGTTCCTGTCGCACTTTCTGTTGTAGCTTGTTCCCTTACCTCGTAGTAATTGTAGCTCCTAGAGTGACTCATGGTGCCTTGCTACCTTCTGTGGTTCTGGATGAGGTAAACAGCATGGACAACAAGAGGTCCTTCAGATAAATATAACAGTGCCCTTAGTAGTGCAAATCTTAACAAAGCGTAGGTCAGCAGGAATCTTTTAACTTAAAAGCAACGGACAAGTTGGTTGCGAGTGCTGCTGTGCAAAATTTGATCCATTCACTTTTTAACCACACTATTTCACAGCCTATCATAGCAAATGCAGGAAAAACCACGATCGACGAAGGAACGATTCTCGCTTGCGGCAGATAATTTTTCGGCGCCCGTAAGCGATGTGTACAACCAGCTATTTCTAGCCGGTTAACGCGTGAAGCTACGAAGCTGCTGCTTGCTGGCCACCAACATTACCTCGGATAACCGGCGGAGCGTGTTTGGCGGAGAGAATTGGTTGAAGAAATAATACCCTTCCCGGCACGACTGAAAACAGCAGGCGGCATATCAGTCCGCTTTTGACTATGAAAAGACACAACTGCGATAGTGTTGCGAGTTCCGTGCAGCACCTAGCCGGATCGTTCCGTTCCCACAAGAGGGATGATGCACTCAGTTCACCGGGCAATACCGATCTACAGGTTTTTCGAAAGACAACACAACATTTTCAAACGATTCCTTCATTTGCTTGTCATTTCCTATGAACGGTACTGTCTGTTTTTTTACACATGGAGATTCTCTGCGGACAAATATGTATGACAAATAGGTGCACCGTCTGAACCTGAACGGTAATTTAGGCGTAGGTTTGGATTATTACGTACACCACGACATGGATAAACGATCAAGTGTTCAAAATTAAATGAAGCACTTCTTTGCTTTGCTTTCTTATTGCTTAAAAACAAACATACAATAAAAAAACTGCAAATTGGCAAAAAATGACTTAACTTCTCGTTTTTATCGATCCGCCGCTGAACCGATTCCTTTGCCAAACGAGATGTCCCTTTTTTATGCTCGTATTTTTGAAGCCATTTTGGGGTTTCAGGTGTAAAAGCATCCGTGGGATCGACCATGTTGGGCGTGGCATCAACGGCTAGCGACATCTAGCAGCGAATAGCGAAACATTGCGAATTATTTCATCCATAGGTAAAGTTGAAGCTTTCATGTGAATTAAAATTAAAATTTACAATGTATTATTTTTATTGAATGCATAAACAGTTTTTTGAAGATAAGCTGAGAAAAAAAAAAAATTACTCACCCTTTTTGTAATGGGTTGGAATGGTTCGAATTCGGTGGAATAAAATGTATTATAAATAATCAAATTTTACGTATTGCTTTGGTAAGATGTGAACCTTGCTGACTGTTTGTAGATTATGGCACTTCCGGGCAATTCATCTGGTTGAGGAAAACAAAGAAACAGGCCGACAGGAGATTGGGGTTGGATTGGTTTCATCTTTTTTTTTCACCGTTGTCTACGTGTGATGTGGACATCAATTATGTCTGGGCTTATGTTTTGAGACTCGAACGTTTTTGTTTTTAAATCGTCAATCGTCCAGGCCGCTATGTTGGAACGATACGATTCTACAATGAAGCACATATTGTACCCTGATAGGAAGTTGAAAGGCGTAAGGATGAGCAATGTATGGATGTGTATGAGCTTATAAACGCTGTACCCATAACCATAATCGTTACGATGAACGGTGTGTGGGCCTAAACGGAGAATGAATGTGAGTATTTTTTTGTTGCATCAGAACGTCACCAGGATGACGCTCTTTTCGCCCCTTACTTCACAAAATCATTGAGTTTTAGGGAGCGAACACGATGATTATGATTACACTAATATGAATATGGATCGAGTGGGAGATTATCTGGCTCTCCAGTGTGTGCAGAGGCCCCGAAACGATACAGTTATTGAACGAGTCCTGATGGTCGGCTCCCTGATGAAGATACTTTAAATAAATGACCAAATTTGCAGTGTGTAAAATCGAATGAAGAGCACAAGAGGGTAAAGTGAAATTTATAAAAAAAAGAAGATCCAAATGGCTGATCCAGGGGCACGACACTCGTTGAATTTGCTAGGCTATGGTTTAGTAGGCAGTAGCAGAGGGATTGTAAAGGCTTATAGACGAGCTCGGAGTACTCAGTTTGGTCAATTGATGGTCAGCTTAATTTGTTATTTGATCCATGCATGTAAATATAATCGATTTATGACAAAATAAGAAGGAATCGCTGTGGCAAAAGGCCTGTTACCAAACTTCTCTCTTCTTAAGGAGTTCGGTTGAATAAGAAAAGTTGTCTACTTTACAATCTAACTAGCGTTGCTTAGATAAGCCGTCTGATTTAATTAGTCACATTACTTTACTAGGCATTTTTATTTCCCAGAAATAGGCCATGGCTTGGCGGAAATCACATGGGAATAGGAACAGCGGAAATACCTCTCGAATGAATGTCAATGAATCTGTGAGTACCGCACACAAGTTGTAAATAAAAACTAAATCAAAAGTGCAATTAGAAACCTCCACTATTGGGTGATTCCTCGCACACGATAAGTGTCGGTTGTGTCTCAAGAGGCACGTTATTTTTTTTTCGTATTCCTCTCGTATCGGGTGTGTCTGTCTAGTGTGGTCAATCACTTGAGATCATCCTTATCACACCTGGCAATACGAGCGGTCCATAAAAAGGGGAACACCATAGGGCTAATCGAACCAGTGCGATCCCACCAGCTACAGAAAACAACGACGCGTACCATGAAAGGTACGAATAGTTGCTCTGAGGACAACACTAAAAGTGTGTTAACATAAACGCGTTTCTTTTTTTTTCCTTTCTTTGCTCAGCTCAACTTGTGGTTGTCTTTTGCGTCTTCGTGGCGTCGGCCGTCGCCTTTCCCGATGAGCGCTGTCCGCCGGTGGACGATCCCGAGGAACCGCCCGTCTTGCTGCCGCACCCGACCTTCTGCGAACTGTTTCTGATGTGCAGCCACGGAAATGCGGTCGTGAGCGCCTGCCCGCCCGGACTGCACTGGCACGACCAGGTGAAGCAGTGTGACTATCCGGAGCAGGCGGAGTGTCAGCCAACGGAAGCCGGCTCGGATGCCCCGGCAGCGGACAACGTTTGCCCGGCGGAGTACGACCCCGACCACATGGTGTACATCCCGCACGAGTCGGACTGCGGCAAGTACTACATTTGCGACCCGTACGGCGTGCCGCTGGTGCAGCAGTGTCCGGCCGGATTGCACTGGAACCCGCTGGTTAGCTACTGCGACTTTCCCGAGCTATCGCCGTGTCAACCCTAGTGTGAGCAGTCCTCGACGCCTCAGAAGTGTCCCGGTGATCTGAGTAGAGTGTTAATAAATCGTCATGATCCAAATCCCTCCAACATGAACTGGCCTTGCTGTGGTTTCAAATCAGTGACCTTAGATTCGGTCCCCGTGTGATCCATACGATCAAAACAAAGTTACTAACATTATAGTACCCTTTACACTAGTGGTAACTTTTAATGCATTTAGTCACAGACCTGTCCCTGACTGACTGTCGGTTGTTTACCGTCGATAATCTGGAAAAATTCGGCACACCACGATGAACACGATCCTTCAACTGAATGCCCTCTTCCACCGCTCGACGCCGCTTCTGTCCGGGATTAGCACACATTTTATGCATGCTCCAACTGTTACGCCTTTCGGGTGCTTCACGTTCCTCGCATGGGATCTCGGACGGAGCCTTGCTGCGAAAAACGTTAGTGGAACAGTTTGTCAACTGCCATCAAAAACACGTGGCCTCCACTTATATGACCGGAGTGTGGAGCGTGGTGCTGTCGAATTTGAATGGGGGTTCCTTCCCTTCCCTCCCTGTTAGGTTCATCCTTTTTTTTTATATCGATCCTGTCTTTCGCTTCCATCAGCCTGCATCTCGAACGTTTCTCGATGGCGCCAGAAGGCAGGATCCCCCGCATGTTTAGAATGCATAAAAATGTTGTTAAAAATTTTATAGAGTAAATGGAATGGACGCTTATTTTTGCAAAGGGTTACGAGGGATTTTTTGTTTGCCCATCTTTCTGCACACCTCCTCTGCCTCTCGATGAGCAATGGGTATGACGTCAGTGGGGATTTGATTTGTTTCAAGTACGACCTCGCTTTCACCCGCCTGCTTCGGTTTCACGCTGGCAACAAACTTTTTCTATTAATCTGCGCTGTAAGTGGCGTTAATCCTGCCGTCTCGAATGGAATCGAGTTGATTGGGGCGGGAAATTTCGTCAAAGGCAAACCCGTGCCGAGGCGAACTGATCCATAGGATTAAGGGTGCACAGTCATGAAAGCGGATGGCTCAATGGGTTGCGTGATTTTTTAATTGAATCATAATTTATTGACTTGCACAGTTTTATTCTGTTTGTATTGCGCTTTTTTTGGGGGCTATATTTTTTCTTAAATAATAACTTTAACTTAAAATGTTTTTAAAAAGGAATGGATTTGGCAAAATGTTAAATTTTCCATGCAATCCAAAAATAGTTATGTATTATTAAAGTATTATTCTCTTTTTCTTTATCGCTCCTCTGCTCGTTCGATAAATTCGTTCTTTATGTACCCTTAACGCCCTTCTGGCGTTCCATCATCCCGAGACCGGGACATCCGGGCAGATATAGGATTCGATATGGCCCAACGGTTCCATTACGCCAGTTGGAGACGACGTACGGTAAAAGGACGTTTCACGCCGGCATCCACACGGTATCCCCGTCGCCTCGACTCGCCTGTGCCATTTTTGTCGATTTTATTATCAAACCGCATGACGTCCAAACATGACCAGAATTAACGAGAATGCACAAAAGAGATAAAAGTCCCACCCGGCATTGGAATGCATTTGCACCACGCTTTGCATGCTGTCAGTTACAGTTCATGATTATTGCACCTTCGCCGTCGCAGTTTTCGGTAGTTCTTTTTGGTCCTCGCCTCCCCCGCCTCCGGCCACCGGCGGCTATAAAACGGTGGAAATGGATCTCCGGGATGGGTGGTGACTGCTGGCGGGCGGTGTTTTTCACGGGAAATAAACCGTCCGCTGGTGTGCTGGCGTTGGCGCGTCACGTGCGTTTTCCGCTGCGCCCGGAAGTGTGGCTCCGGAATTCAGTTCGATCTTCTTTTACCGTGAACAATATTTGTAATAGTGCTCCCTCATCGCCTGACTCGCTACTGGGTAAGAGTGTTGGAGTTTGTTTGTATTCACATCCTCCCGAACAAAAAACAAACGCAAAAATCTCCTAACCTTACCCTTTCGTTGGCTCGGCATCCCACGGCGATCTTTTAGACGATCGAACCGGCGTGGATTGGTGCGAAATCGGCCGGACGTGATAAAGATGGTGGAAAAGTGTAGCGAACGGTTTGTGCGACGGCCAACTCGGGCACATCGTCACGGAGGAAAGGGAAATTCGTACGCGATAGGGTGTTGGAACCCCCAAAAAATTCCGAAAAGACCGACCCGAAACGCAAACATGACATGCCGGCGCATTACGTGCTAGCCAGTTTCGTACATCCTGTGGAATGGATTATATGGTTAGACGAGCGCATCCGTTCACTCGTGCGACTGCGGTGGCAGAAGGATGTGGAGGGAGTCGGCGAATCATGGGCAAGAGAGAGAAAGGGAATCCTCCTGTACACGGAAGGAGAGTTTGCAGGCTTGGAGGGGCTCGAACGGTTGATCAGGCAGTTGACAGAAAACCGGCATTTTTCGGCCCGAAACCGCAAAAGTGCATTCGGTTGCAGTGTTCCACTCGTGCGGACGGTCGCCGGGGGTGTTTCCATAATTTATTGAAATTATTAAATTTATGTTGATGAATTTGACAACCATTATGTTTATTAATTTATTGTCGCAAACCCCAATGCGTTTGCTGCGTGGAGAAAAATGCGCCGGCTGGTGGGCGAATTGATTTTGCTTCGTTTTATTTTTTTTTATTCGCTTGTTATTATTCTATTTGTTCACCATATTGGTCGGTCTGTGTAATGGACAGACAACAGCATCGTGCCGTAGTACAGGGGGGGGGGGGGGTTGATCCAACCGTTCCTTTTACGATGCTGCATTTTCGATAATCAACAATCCGGCATCCGATTCGACTGCATTTTACTGAACTGGGCATGATGAACGACGGGGCAGCTGGCTTTGGTTGATGACGAATGCAAATTTCCCGGTCGGGCCGCGGGAAATGGGGATTTATCCTGTTTCCCCTCTCCTTTGCCCTCTCTCCGGCGCACCGGCCTCCGAATCGTGGACCCACGCGGTCACGGCATCAGTTTTACGCATTGTGGTTTTCAGCAGGGTTTGTTTGCCGGCGGTTTGGTTGTCGATCGCAGAAAAGTATGCTGGCCGAAAAATGCAACCCCCACTTCCGGTGCAAAAAAGGGTTGTGCGTGGGTGAGTTTTTAAATTTTTTGGCGGTCATGGTTATGTTCTTTTTTTAATTTTTTTTTACCAGCGTCGAGGAGATTATTTGTTCGGTTCTCTTATATTCACCGATCGGCAAGGAGGTGTTACTTGGACAGGGATTAATTATTCGTGACACGAGCGCTTATGGGTTTACACAAACTGACACAAACGAGAAAAAAAGAAGGAAATGTTATGGAAAGCCAACTTTTCCCATACGTCCGCAATCGATGGCGCTGCTGTCGGGTTCGATCGGTTCCCTTTACGTGCGCAGTTTTCTGCGGCGATCGAAGATTAATTTAAGTTGAATGATTTCATTAAAAATGAATTGATTCAAAAACTCGATGGATAAATGCATACAATTGAACAGCAATCATACTTCGTTGTTTTGTACCCGGGGGAAAAACATAAACCATAAATTCGGACATCGACATGGAACGACACAAATACTCAAAGTGGTTGAATTTTAAAAATATGTTTTATTGCTTCTTGAGGCTATTAATCACTAGGCTTCCGGTCGTCTCCTGTTATATAATTAGTATGTATATATTAACTAATGAGTATATAGGAGTAAATATATGTATAATATAATTTAATTAGATGGCGCACTCTAGATGTGTATAATCAATGCAATGTCAAACTCTACGGGATGTTTTGCTCCATTTGTCCAACTCAATTGAAAACATAATATTAATATGCGTGTATATCTCGTTACATATTAATTTAAAAAAAAAATGCAATGAAGTAGTTCCTGCGCTTTCGTTACACTTCGCGGCCCATTCTTCCACTGTTGGGCACTGAGACACTAGTGTACCTCTTGCCAATAATGTCGTAGACTAAGGTTGGCCATCTTTGCGTGTGTTCTCTTTTATTCTCGCAACAATCCTTGTCGATAAACTTGATGTAATTTGTTTTTTTGTTGCTGTTGTAGCTGGTTCTCATACTTTTATGCACTATTGCCCAGCCAGACAATCTTGCTGTTCTACGATAATGGTTTTTTTTTCTGCTACTGGCTCTAAGAAAGGGACATAAAGCTGTACCGTTATGAGATTCGTAAATCTTTTTGTGGTGGTGGCATTTTTGTGTTCTGCTCGTACGAGTATGAGAGTCAGCAAGCAAACGTATTTTTATCTGCGGCTGCATAAAGTTCCGTTTTCCTAATAAATTACTTAAGTGTTCACATTTCACTCGTTAGTTGTTTGTTCTCTAATATGTATGTATATTTTTTTTTCTTCATTCGTGTTCTTCCTTGTTCCTAATTGCTGCAAACTGGCTTTAGGCTGACTTAGGCTCAGAAGCTTCCTATAAAAGCAATCTACTACGACGGTTTGTGACGGGGTGTTCCGGATGTCTGTATTCTCATATAATAATTTTCAAAGCTGAACGCAGAAATGAAGCCATCGCTGGCAAGCTGCTGACTTCTGGCTTTCCTTCACATCACCCCCGCTCTCGGTTCCTAATGCTACAGAGTTTTTTTTTGCGGTTTTTTACTGCTCATTTTCTTCTTCTACTTTTGCTTTTGCTAAAATTTTAATAAAATCGTCCCCTACTCTTCGGTATAAATGTAAATATTATGAAAAATTATCAAAAACTTTCTATTTTACTTTAATACTTGAAATTTGTTTTATTTGCTCACTGCTTGCCTTAATGTACCTCTTAGCGCCTATGCTGGTTGCCCATACGTTTCACTTACACAATTCACATTCGTCGCTCCTTTCTGTCTGCTGGCAGAGGGCGGAGTTTTCCAATGCCCTAAAGTGGCGCGCATTGCGTGGCCAACCTACAAATTAGCGTAAAGCGCTTTCATCTCGCAGTCGATTCGCTCGAACCTAGCATGGGCTGGTGTTCCATACTAACGGCCAACGGAGTAGCTATGCTGTGGTCGTTTGCTGTTTTTTTGTTGTTGTAAATATACATTGGTGCATGCGAAGTCGCGTCCGGGCCGTTTCCGGGCAGCAACAGGGGTTTGAAAAAGACAGACTACTTAGTTGTTGCAGAACAGTACTGAATGTGAAAGAGTAAGTCGGAGATTAGTATAGAGACCGATCTTCTGAAGATCGAATAAGTACAACGCTACACACTACGCTATGTATTGCTGTGACGTGCGAATGGCGAAGAAAGATTACTAGACTTTATTAATTGCTTGTTTTTAAGTCCGGCTGCTTTTGTTTCCGAACTGCGCAGTGTTATTCTGAAATCAGTTTTAAACGTCTCAAACTGTTGCCTTTTGCATTACTTTCACTATTTCGTTTTATATATATCAAATTGGTCTTTTCAAGTAGTTTGATTTTCGTTATTTTTTCCTAAATAAATATGCCTATGCCTCAACGTCAAACGCAATGGCAGGAGCTTATGTACATTATCTTACTTTTTCATTCTTAATTGCTTTTCTGTTCGTCTGGCTTGTACACTTGTTGTCATGTTGTAGTTTACGACTACCTATGTTTGCTTAGAACTTCTCAAATTTAATTTTGAAATAAAATTAATGCATTTTAATTTCAATTGCATATTCTCAAAGAGTTTAATTTAAGAGTTTAAAATTACGCGTTGGCTCCGTCATATATTTCTAACGAATTGTAGCATTAGTAAATCTTTGTCCGTGGACGAAAGAGCACTGATTGCCATTGCGAGCCTTCTGAATGCTCAATTTCACGACGCTCTTCGGCTATTGCTTTTCGGGTGTCTATTGCTCATTGTTGCAGATTTGTTTGTCTTATACACTAACGCAGCTTAATGCTAGTTATCTACAGTTTAAATACTTCGAAGGAGCTTCTCTATTCTACGCTACTCTACGGTAGAAGACAAGATTTATACAGCAGACATCTTTGACTCAACCTGGAATGGACTGTTCATGAAATCCATAACGCATTCGCATCAACAAGTGTTCGCCTGGAATGTGAGTTTTTCTTCTAGTAAGAGTAGAACGCATGTTTTTTGTTTTTTTAATTGGAGGTCTTCCAGTAGTGTTAGGTATAGGAGCTACTTAAGATGCTACTGTTAGATGGCTTAACCTATTTGACTATCGTTGTTTTGGAAACATGGTAGAACTGACATCGGGGCCACGTTCAGGAATGTTGGAAAGAAGGAAGAAAACTGGGAAACTAAATGGCTACGACAGCAAGTATTATTGACTAGCTTTTACCACGCACACATGGGCATACAGTGATCGTTCAGGGCGATAGAAGGATAGTTTCGTTAATAATCGAATGTATTACTATATCAGTAGAATCACTTTAGAGCCGATTGCTTCGTTTGTCGTTAACGTTGCTAGTTAGTGACAACTTCTTTCAAGATAAAGTCAAACCCGTCCTTTTGATGCGTTAAACTGTGTCAAAGTTAGTTGTCTTTTCGCAAAAAGTTTTGATAATAATCTCCAAATATAACAGTATTGTGTAGCAGAGATGTCTTTTTTCTGTTAAAGTTCAATAGTAAAATCTACTTGAAATCGCCACTACATGTTGACGTCTAATTAAAGAACCTTGTTGACCGTTATACGCCGACTGCTTTACTCTTTTCCATCACTCTACTAATTGCTCGTTGTCTCTACTAAATATGGAAGGTAAAAGGTTACGATTGACGAGTAATAATAGACCGGTTTGAGAAGTATTTGTGTAGTTGCTACGAATAATATTTCAACCAAAATATCTTAAATTTGTTGTAAATCTTTAAAGCGCTGTATCGTTACGCTAGATGATGCTAGTCTTTTAAGGTAGAGCCACACTAGCGACTCCTGAAGATAGATTTGGATTTCATCCTTAGTGGTCTAGGGTATATTCATTAAAAGTTAATCTGGAATGTCGAATTTATCTATGGTGTTAATGCGTGGTTCACTAAGAAGTTTATAATAATGTTTTGCTGTGCTTTGTTCCATTAGCAGAACGAGCCGAACGGTACGTTACCACCTTATCTCATACAATCAACCATTAACCGGTTGGCAAGGGTGCCTAGCTGATGGGCTGTGCAGTAGCCTCACTTCGACCACATCGGCCCGTACATAATGTTCACGGCCGCACGCTCTCGAGACGAGTGTACGGTTGGGCAAAAATTCAGCTAAGTAGTTTCGGTAAGTTTTTTTGGGGCCACCAAACCGGCGCACACTTGCAGCGGTCCGTCCGAGGGAAGAGTCTTCAAGGAGCATCTTGGTCCGTGAAGGCATTTGAAATTAATGCAAAGGCCCCCCCCAAGCCCTTCCGAACGGCGGATTTTGGAAACTACGTCCCTATGGGCGCAAAGGGCGGGATGGATGATTTCGATCTTGCCTGGCCTGGCCGGTGCAGGGAGTTTTCTAATTTGCACTCCAACTTGAAACTGCTGTCGAAAAGTTGTGCTACGGCCAGGAAAAGTCGTAGACGTACTGTTATTGTTTGACTTGGTACTTTGGGTGCTGATGTTGCTTCGTCGGTTTTCCTTCCTTGTTTTCCTTCTTCTTTTTTTCTGTGCCAAATTCGACAGCTTCTTTCTCGTCAAACGGCAGCGACGGTGTGTGAGTCCCGTCATCAAAAAAGCGCTTGTCCCTCACGCTCGAAAGGAGTTGCAATCCGTGCACCTTCCATCGCTGAAGTACTTCGTCATGCAACTGGCAACTTGTAACTTGTGTAACATAACAGCATCGTGTCTCGTCCCATCGCCAAGCATCGTGGGTAAATGCAAACACTACCATAGAATGGTAGAGCGACCCAGTGATGGGAGCAAAAAAAGTATGAAAGCAGTTTCACTCGATGTAACGCTTTGTTCTAGAGCGAAATGTGTAAAATAATACTGAGGCCCTGGCTCGGAAGCGGAAATCGCCCGGAGAGATAGTTGGCCTTACCATTTCACACGCCCCGCTCCATCGACGACGGATGGGCGAAAGGAAAACAAGAAACGCATGAACTCAGGAAAATGCAAAGTTTACATTGCCTTCACCGGGGCTCAAACTTTACAACGCTCTGCTTTGGAATGCAGGAAAGAAAAAAGCACGCGCGAAACAAGCGGATACAAATTTACAAAGTTTAAACTTGCCACTTCATGGTCCACCTCTGTCTGAGCGTAAGCCGACGGAATGCTGTCATTTTCCGCAAAGGGAACATAACGAACCCAATGGTAAATAAAAAATAAATCAATAAGCCCAAGTTAAAGATAATCTTAAACTGACTGCGATATTCGTATTGACGTGAGACGTGTTTGCTTCTCATTAAATCGTTCATGTTATTTGTTATTATTATTTTGTTTGTTTCACTATGTGTAGGCTACCTGGTAGATAAGGTAATCATGCATCAGTTCAAGATTAGAAAGAAAAACTCACTACTTGTCTAGTGGCTGTAGAAGATCTGTGCAAGCTTGATTAAGATTAAGGATGAAAACTAACATATTGTCTTTTATGATATGTTGCGTGTGTGGGTGATCATTGTTTGTCCCTTTCTCTACTGCTAGTTTTTCTAGTGTCTCTTTCCTAACGAAAGTAAAGCATGTTCTTATTGATCTCGCATAATTGTAATGAGGCCCTTCGTGTTTCTTGGGATTCCTTTTCTTATATAATCATTATCGTTATCGCATTCATAAACATAGTTTTCTAGACCAGTTCCTCAAGTTCTTCAGTATATTTCCTTCCCTTGACAGTCGTTCGTTCGGTAGCTCTAAGATTGATTTGATTTGCTTCAAATTTATTCAGCACTTTGTTCCGTCAATTTGGATAAATGTCTTTTTAAATTTGTGGTATTACATCATAATATGGTAGATACTTAATTGTTTGAATATACATGTATAAAAATATTCAACAAGCAAAATTACAAACAATAACTAGCTTTTTGTAAGTATGTTTAAATAAAAAAAATAGCTAAAATTGACCTTCGATTTAAAAAAAAAAGGTAGTAAACAAAGTGTTTCGTATGTTTTTTGCTTAGGCCTTTATCAAAATCGACTCGCCATAGATAACCATTTAGAGGGGAGGAAAGGAAGTTGCTGCTTTCCATTTTATCATCGTCTGTTACCAAATTTTGTCTCAGCTGGGGAACGAAGATCGCTTGGGATGGCGGGCATTCCGGATGTCATAGCACCAGATATTTAAATTTCATTTGGCTCTCATAACTTTCAAATAATTGCCGCACATTCCACCAATCACCCCGTGTAGGCTAACAAACAGGGATTTTAGCGGCCTAGACGGTGCCTGCAAAACAGCTGGCTTGGTTATAAGTATTCGTTTCTGGGAGGGATTTCTGGTAAAAGTTGCGAATGATTTCTTCCCCAGTGAATACGGCTCTAGACTGCTTAGCCTTTTGAGGACTACAATTTTACTGAGACACATCCAGACGATGTTGCCACCATTGTTGCTCGTTGGGAATGGTGTTCACCAGTTTCTTGTCGAGACGGGATGCTCGCGAAAACGGTGAGCAATGGTGCTGCACGTAATACAATTTGGTATAAAATTTATTTGAACCATTTCGCAATTTATGGGCTTGGAACCCGTTGGATAATTTTGCGTTTGGGGTGACACCGAACTTTGACCCCGGAACTGCAAGAGATCGGATTCAGTGAGGTTTGGACTTTAAACTAAAAGCTCCTCTGGGCGCTTGAACAAACTAGCGAATTTTCGGGGGGGAAAAAACGACTCCAAAATGGTTTTGAACGTGTGCTTGTTTGGCGCAAATGTACTTATGGAACAGGAACGTTCTCTGTTATCTTGCCCCTCGTGCAACGACACAATCATTATCATCCATCTAGCTTGCAACCTTGCCGGATTCCATTCCCGAAACTGATTTCGGGCTAAGGGTCATGCGCGCTAGTTGAATGTTTTCTAATTGGATTAAAAACAATAATAATTTTTGTTTTCTCATTAAATTAGAGCACGGCACAGTTAGACGCCAAGTCCACGCGGATGCTCCAACACGACGCTGCTGTGTGTGCTCATCAGCGCCCGGGATGGAATGTTTCCTGCCTTGGCCGAGTCCCCGTGGGCGCTCATAGCCCCCTTTTGTTATCCTTGGTACCAGAATAAGGTCAATGGTGCACCGTAGCTTCCACTTAAATTGCGCTCTCCCGTGGGGCGAGCGGCCGCGCCATGGAGCAAACGTGGTGGGTGCCATACTTCGTTGCAGTGTCTACTTGGTTATCCTTGTCCATTCGTGTCCGCTAAATAGATCCTTATCCCTCGCCGTCGGAGACGAATGGTTTAGAGTGTGCTCGGGAAGAAACAACAAGTGCTTCTCGAAGCCCACGGTGCTGCGTTACGCCAGTGCCTTCGCCTTCCATACACTGTTGCATACAAAGCGCCATCTGGCGGATGGCTGGGGACGACTGCCGGTGTTCCGGAAACAATGGCAAAGCAACCTCGGTTCGGCCGGGATTGAAGTACCCTTCGAGGCTCTGCCCGCCCATCATCGGCCCCAGCTGGCTTGGGTGCTTCTCCTTTATTCAACTATTTAGCCACGCCAGATTAGACGCTGTCAGAGTCTGTCAGCTCTGGAATGCACGCGCCGTTCCCACCCGTCCGTTGCAATTTGCGTTCGAACGAGCGGAGCCCAGTTCTTTCGAGTATGCGACAGGTTTTCACACATTTTGAACGGGTGTGCAAGCTGTCATGGGGTTTTGAGCAGCGTTCTCTCTACCACCCTACCATCGAGGTGAGGATGACCGTCAAAACTTGTGAAGCGACCTGCGCCTTGGGCCCGCGAGACAAAGGTCCACACGGGTTGAGGTGTCCTAGGCCGAAGGACTAGACACATAGAGGCCTATAGTGCATGCCATGAACTTCTGCCATCATCTTCCAAGTTGTCACGGGTGCGTCGGTTCGAAAATGCAATGCGACCGGGTGAGATGAGAAAACTAAGCAGCCATCCCGAGTAGTAAGACGGGTTAAAGCTTCACCCAAACTACTTTTTATCCAGGGAGGAGAGGAGGGGGGGGGGGTAGGGTGGTGGTTGAAGGAGTATTTCTATTGTCTTTTGTTTTAAGAGTTTTTTTTCTTTGTATCTGTCTACCGGGGTAAGACATTGTTGAGAACTTTGAGTTATCTTCTATGATATGTTTCTAGAAGTTTCAACTAGGAGATACCATGGATAAATTTAGACAAAAAATTAGGATTAAACAATGGCCTTTAAGACGATCAATCTCCAGTCGTTGTGGTTAAAAAATTGGGTCAGGAAGCGTATCATTATAATTAAAATAGTAAATTCACCAAGCAGAAGAAAATTTGCTATTTGAATATGATTTATGCAAGTTTTGATTGCAAAGTTTGATTTGAAGATCAAAAGTCTTCTATCTAATTTTTTTATCAGAAAACTTTACTCCCTATAGGGAAGATAAGTAATGTTTGAGCAAAAGTGTTGCGGATCTTGTTGCCAGATAATGTTTATCCTTCTTCAAGCACCATAATCAATCCTCAACGCCAGCTGCAAAAAGAAAAATCGGAATAATAGTGGCGTAAAAATCGTGTTGTCTCGATTCCGTTTGTTCCGTGAAAGTTTTTTTGTTGCGTCTCCCAACACTACTACGGCCCATTGTTATCCTCATTTCCATCAGCCACCAGTAGCACCGCAGCAATGGCCGCGTGGTTTTCATCACCGTTCTTTGTGCTTTGCTTTTATCTCCGTCGCCATTGCTCTTTGACTGAAGGATGCGTCTGTCGTTCCGTCCGTTGCGCTAGGTTCCGATTTTTCCAACCGGCGGTAAAAGGAACGAGAAAACCCTTGCGAAACGGGGCGACCGAGAACGCCAGGGCAACAATGCCGTTCTAAAGAAGCTACTTCTATCGAGTTTCCACCGGCCTCGCCCGAGCCACTCGGGCCACTTGTCCACCAGCTGACACTTGCCCCCGCAGACACACCCTCGGGGAGGGTGGGAAAATTGAAAATCGAGCGATGGCTCCCGGCGAACACCTTCGCCCGCGCGCAACATTTTTCCCTTCGGCGGGAGGCGAAAAAACAAAAACGGCTGACACGCCGGCGGGACACCGAAAGGGGGAACCCTCCCGGTGCAATTGGAAATAGAATCATTTCTTTTGTTCATTATAAAATCGCAATTTCGGTTCGTCCTGCCGTCGGCGGCGCACGATGATGGTGCGCTCCGAACGGTGAAGGGACGGGGGATGCCTTGAAATTATGTAATTATTTTTAATTGAATTTAAAGAAAAAGCATCGTTGCACACTTCGGGGCTGCCAAAACGGCTGCGAACGTTTCAGGGACATCAAGTGTTCTGGCCAGAGTGTGCTTGTCAAAAAGCGGGAAATGGATCGTTTGGTTGACAATGTTTCAGTAAAGAGCGTTGGGGGGGTTTTTTTTTTCAGCGCCATGAATGCCAGCTGATTCTTCTACCTCTGACCGATTCTTCTGTCCAGGATCCGCTGGGGCTGTCTTTCGCGTCCGTCCTTCACTTGCTCTCCCAAGGATCGCTTGGCTGTTGGCTGCTCCGAGGAGAAGAAACGAACCATAACCCATTCGGTGGCCACGGTCCGTTAAAGGCAGCTCTCCGGCTTTTTCGGCTGCCAGTTTTCTGCTCCGGTAAGGTTCGAATGAAGAGCAAATAATTGCGCAACTAAACTTCAACAGGAGCGTGGGGAAGCAAAAGGAAAAAAAAAAATACTAAAATACTATGAAGACAAACGCGAACTTTCGTTCCGAAACCGCAGCCCCGAAAAGCACACCACCGGCCTCGGTCCCAGAATTGCACCCGCAGGGGCCGCCATGAATTTTAATGACTTTTACAAACGTAGCCACGGTTTGTTTGGGCCGGTGCAAGTGAGTGAGCATTAATCGAACTTTTCCTTGTTGGTGTTGTACGCGTTTGCGTAGTACCTCCGGCCACGGACCGGGAGTTGCGACCATCGATAGGGCCTAGTACTGGCAGGAATTTGATATAATTTTTTTGTTTACGAAAATCCTACGCTTCGGCGCGCGCCACCGGTGGCCAACAAATGGACATTCGGTTCGGAGTTCACGAAAGGCGAATCTTTGATAATCGCCCCCCTCTGGAATGCTGTATCGTTTGAGCCGAGAGTGAGATAATTTCCCCAAAGGTTGAAGTTGCTGGAAGTTTTCGATCGACTCAATGCTAATTGCTGATGGAAAAAGTGCGTCCAATAATATAAGCTAGCTTCCGAAACTTTAAACTGAGCTATTTAAATTAAATTCGGTTGCAAGTTTTACAAAGAAAGTTCTTGCAGTACGGACGGAATAAATGATAAATGCTTTAAAAAATGGCATTTTCTATTATTATTGGTTTGTTTAATATGATACAGCATTCTTAAGCTTCCCACTTCGCAACGAACCAATTAATCCATGAACGAACGAAGGAACCACAAAAGATGTCCTTGACAATCCACGGAAGTGACACTCTACGGAAGCTACCCACTAAAAAAGATGCCAAATGTGCTTGATTGGCTTGTTGCTACCCCACTCGACGGATGTTTGCAACCGGACTACACGGATAAATCCTTTCGGGCACCTCACCCGTTGCACTCGGGGGAAATCCATCCCGCCAAACATTCGGCTCAATCCAATCGTCTCGAAAGCATACTAAAAATTGTGCAAACAATCAATAACCATAAAAGGAAGCCGCGGATGGATGTGCATTAGGATTTTGCCCCGTCCAAAGGGAGTTTGCCGTCCGCCGAATCACTTCACAAAGCCCCCCACCAACCAGCTCAGTCCCTCCGTTACGGTGGAAAAGATTGTGTTAATGATGGGGATTTACCCTCCACCTTCGGTGCGTTAAATCCGATCGGTAGTAAAAGAAACGGTACACAGTCCGATAGGTGGCGCGAAAAAAAAAAAAACAGTCGACGATCGGTGGCGAAGGACGAAAGGATGGTAGAACACACTCGGATGGAGCGCTTACTCCCACG
Organism: Anopheles atroparvus; assembly: GCA_914969975.1. Classification (NCBI taxonomy): domain Eukaryota; kingdom Metazoa; phylum Arthropoda; class Insecta; order Diptera; family Culicidae; genus Anopheles; species Anopheles atroparvus. The sequence goes on along the minus strand of CAJZCY010000002.1, from coordinate 31,426,582 downwards.
GTTAGTTCGCACCGGTCGGTTTCGCCTGGTGGGTGATAGAAGTCAAGTCAAGTGACTTACGAGCTGATCGGCAGCGTTTGGCTGCGTCTGGCCTGTTCCGGACGGCTTTTACACGCCGGCTACCGTGTTCCGCTCTAGCAGCGCTGTACCGTGTGGTCAAAACGAGGCCATAAAATTCAACAAGCTGAACATCGTCGCGCGATGCTGTTGTTTCGCCGTTCCTGGGCTCGACGGAACCGAACGGGCGGCGGTCCGATACGAGCATATTAAATCGCTCCAAATGGCCCCCGGAATGGGGTGTAAAATGGAGGCCTGGTTACGCGGGCGTCGGAGTGTCGGAGCTGAAGCAGAGCTGACGTATGAGAGGACGCATAAAGATGGATTTTTGTCGGCCCTTCATCTCGATTGGTCTGCAGCTGTGGCGAGCCGTTGTCGGAGCATTCCCAATGCCATCACAGGACGAAACAATCCGTTTTCCGAAGCAACAAGATTCGTCGCGCTGAATGACACGACGCGGGGGTGAAAATGAGATTCAGTTTAGAACCACTCTGCAATCACTTGCACTCTTCGGTGGTCTTTCGAATGTCATCGGCTCAAGAACGTGGTTCGGTTTGGTTCTACGGGATAATCGAACGACGCGATTTTTGTTCCGTTTTCCCGGTGAAGCTTATCCAAAGAAGTGCAGGGTCTTTCGAGTGTCTTTCGGACCCGTCTGGACACTGTGTTTCACACGTTTTCTATCAATCCATTGGATCCGTTTTGGGAAGAGATTTTCCAGCTATGCTAGACGATGCTTGAGTCGAGAAAAAGCGGAACAACGCAAGCATTCGCCTTACAGCAAGGCTTCCTCGTGTCAGTTGAATCGATGATTGTCCATCATTAGAAAATTCGTAGCGCTGCAATGCTGTAGATCATTGCAAGTTCGACCACCACATGCAGCTGGAAAAAGAATCCTTGCGACGAGCGATCGAGGGACAAAGATAGATAGAGACAAAAAGAGAGGGAGGGAAAGTGTTCCTAACCTAGAATAGAAACCACAAACGTGGGGAGTTATAAATTTGATCGGAAATTGAATTCAGTTTAGATAATATTTCAGATAAAATGATGATTCAATTTCGCCCCACGCGCGTTGCCGGAAGGTTCCACATTTTTATCCGTCATTCGGCATGGTACGGGTTTTCTTTTTTTCACTCTGTCCTTTAGCTAAGGACTCGGTTGGTGGATCAGGATTGACCTCTTGCGGTCCGTTGTTTCATCCTCTCTGCTTACCCTCGACGGTGCCCATCGAGGTGGAGTGTCACGACCATCCATTCGGGTTTAATTCGATATCCTATCTGCGCAATCAAATTCCATGGGAGAAAGCTTATCAATTGCAGGCCAACAGGCGGGCGGTTTTGAAGTCACGGGGGAAAAAAGAAAATCGGTCATCCATTTTTCATGTGGTCTGTCCATGCTTCTCCTTCTCCCCTCCGTTCTGGAAAGCTCCCGTCTTGCACCTTCCGTTCATTCCGATAAAACCCCGTATAGGCAACCCCACCCGGCTGTGGGGCGTCTGGTTTTGTGGCCCAAAACCACACCCACACCGGACCACTGCAGGCAGCAACAGGAATGGATGGGTCAACATTTATCCTATCTGGCATTGAGCATCTCGCCCGCCAGTGTCCCGGCCGATCGTGATTATGTGGCCTGTCACGGGCGGTACCGGTAATGTCACACGCATGTGCCTCCCATGTTTCGACTTGATTATGGTGGTGGGGTTGTTTTTTTTTCTTAACTTTTCCCTTTGTTATTGGTGCAGTTTTTGTTCACCTCGGTGTCCCGTAGCCCCTTTTAGATTCCTCTCTATTGTTTTCATGCCATAACCGTGAAGCAATTTTCATTCCGTTCGGCCCGAGGTTCCTTTTGCTGGAGGTTCACTTCGCAAAGTCCTTTGTAATGTAATCGCGAGAGGAAGGAATTGATTTTAGTGGCCTAGGGGCCGCTTTTCAGATGGCGAGAAATCGCAGGACAAGTGATTCCGATCGCTCGCTTCGGCTCGCCTTTTGCCTCTTCGGCGGTAAGTGAAATGATTTTTGTCCACGAATGGCTGGGCGTCGTAACAATCAATCGTAGCGATTTCCCCAAAAAAAAAAAAAAGATCGAGGCGCCGGGCGATAATCGTATCATTTCCGGGATGGCGGGATTGGATAGCAAATTTATCATCTGTCGCTGACACCCTGGTGCGCCTACGATGGTCATGGGTCGCACCGTGGGGGATGGACACTTTTTATTATTTCTTACTGCTTGCAATGGGAGCTTGAGCTGCATTTTAATATTCCTAGGTCAACAAATGGTTAAAAAAACGCAGATGAGCTTTTGCCCAGTCGTTTTTGCTGAACAGCATTGTACATTAAAGAAAAAATTGTCTCATTTGGTCCAACACCTTGTAATTTAATCAATACGATACCAAAGACTCAACCGCTGGGTGTTACAAGCCGGACAGGGCACCACGGAGGACACCAAGGTTTCAAAATGCGTCACTAATGGCGGCGGTGTAGAGCGGGAACCCGTACCCCCGCCAGTTGACGCGCCATTACCAGCGGAGAGTGATTAAATTAATGGCAGAACAACTACTTGCATTACACACGTTACACTGCGCCAACGTTCTGCGTAAGGCGTTCGACAAATTCCTCGCATGTGTTGCGTGCTCGGTTACAATTAAACTTCGTCAGCCGGCGGCCCATTTGTCATCGGTGGCGAAGCAGGAGGGCGTGCACGAAAGGGGGCAGCGAGTGTAGATCCCGGTGTTAAATGTGCAAAGCCCGTCCCGTTACACATTCCGATGCAAAGTGCATCCGGAGGTTGGCCGGAAGTTCGGGAAATGGAGTGTGATTGAATTAAGTCGACCCGGGGTCGACGAGCAACGCGGGCCGGGTGAGGCAGAAGAGGACACCGAGGACGAACTACCTGACTGGCGTGTAATGTTTTGCAAGTGGTATAAATGAAGAGAAATTGGTGGAAGGTAGCAAGAGGATGATTAAGATGACCACATTTGACAAGGCATCTTTTTCGGGTTGATCTCAGCACTCTGGTTGGTTGTAGAGCATTTCATTCATAATAAGGTGTACCTTAACGGTGTAACCTCTTTTCTACAAGCAAATAATATGTTACAAAAGAAATGAAAATTAAACATTAAAAATGTATCTCCTCAAAAGTAGAACTTACCAAGCGAACGATCATGCCATCGGAAATACGACAAACCTTCCAATCGATGCACTGTTGAACGTCAATTTTACGACCATGATCGAATTCTTCATCGTGAGAGTATTTTTAAAGCTCTCTAAATTTCACACTAAACTTCTTAAAAACTCCTTATTTGTTGTATGGCATGCGCGAATCCGCCATGCTATTGCTTATCCGTTTACTAACTTTGTTCGACTTTGTAGTTTCGAAGTGTATCCTCAGCCTACTAATTCTACGAGTGGCGATCAACAGATGCCTCCTATGCACTATCTGCAGCGGAAAGCGTGCTGATACCACGTACGACCTAGAGATGCCAGGTGCCAAAACCGTAAAGCGATTTCCATGTGAACGTCTCTATATTGGCCTCTTCTTCCATCCAAAACGATCTACCGGAAAATTGTATTGCTTATATTGGTGTTCGAATCCCCTCCTTGGGGACCTTTCTTTGTTTGCTTTGCAAGACTTCACACGCTTCATGCTGGACTCGGGCAGCCCGCCTATGCCTGTAGCTCCACATTGGACATTTGTATTCGTTGCTTGTTTAGTTCCGGTTGTATTGCTTATCCTTTTTGTTGCCATCGTCTTAATGCCAAGGTTTTAAAGATTGCTTTTAATTGCTGCACTAGTGCCTAGGTTCGTAATGTGTGTGTGTGTGTTTTTTTTTTCGTAATTTTCTCTCCCACTTTTTGCTAGCATCCTCTTGTTTAGCTTACTTCAAATATAAACTTGCCTCTATAGATAACTTGAAGATGTTTATCCTTCGATCACTCTGGTTCGCATGCATTGCGCTTATTATCTTACCGTGTAGGTGGTTTCTTATCAATTTCGAATCGATTCGCTTGCCCGCCGAACAGAGCGTTTTCCGCTCCAAGAAAAAGCCGTTAGAGCCTTTAGTGATACGTTATGTGAACCGAAGCTAAATAAGTTTGAACAGTCAAATGAACTACTTTGCCGCAAAGACTAGGAGACCCTTGAAGGTCTGGTGTGTATATAATTTACTTTTAATTCGTTTGTTAGAAGCAAAAACGAAAATGCATCTAGATATTTCTTTCTACTTCAACGCAACCGCCTTAACGCCGTAAGAAGTACAATTGCAATCTTCCCGTTCTCTAGTAGAAGTGTCCGGCCAATGCTACTACATTATGGAAGAATATGTTCCGCGGCCTCTCCGAGTCATCCTGGGAGAAGCCCGCAATTGATGTGAGAAATTGATAGTAGATTTCGTTTTCGTTCAACAACCTTAGGTTTTTTTTGTTTCTTTTGTTTTGTTTTTAAATCTTTGTCCTGTTCTACGGTGACTGTATATTGCTTTAATTTCATTTTGTTTTGTGTCTTTGGACCCCGAGGGCTGATCAGGGTGGTTTTATCTCTCCATTTTCCTTTGCACCTCGTCCTCCATCGCCGTTATTGGGCAGATAAGGGATCGATCGTTGTATTCCGCGTTTCGTTCTGTCCAGCCGACATTTTCTTAAAATTGTTCTCTCCTTTCCCATCTCGAAGATTGCACTTGGTCTACCGCTGCTACCACCAATCGGTCACTTGGGGGCTTTCATTCTTGAGTACTCAATTAAAAAATACGTTCTATAAAATAATTGACATTTGCGGTAGCAAATTAATGTCGTTTTGTGTTTCAAAATGTCTCTCTTTTTGTCGCTGTTCGTGCGGCCATTTTGTTGTTGTTATTCATTTCCTCGCTTTGTACTTTGTCGACGACGCCGATGAAGAAGGTTAAGGGAACGAATAAGCGACGAATCAGTTGGGAAGGAATTTTTCATTCATTCAGGTATGGAGTGAAGTAGGACAGGAGCTTTGAAGGGAGAAAAGAGAAGACACAGGCAGATAGAGCGAGATAATGAAGATTGATAATGACTTTACCGTAGGGACGGTTTGGCAGAGGGAGTCGAGGGTGCTGCGGTGAGAACCACTTCCGGTAGGAGGTTGGGCGAATCAAAAATGGTGACAAAAAATCAGCGTGAAACCGCCAACTTACCGTTCGACCCCTCCGATCGATTGAAACGTCAGATATTGACGTCTATTTTGGTCGGTCAAAAATGGTGACGGTTTTTCCGTCATTTTCCTTCATTGGTTGGTGGAATCATTACACTCTCCCTCGGTCCCTGGTATACCGGTCTTAGGTAGGGTTTTCCCGAGAAATTTTCACCAAAAATAGTGAAGATTGATGGAGTGTGTCATTACGGCCCCGTTTGGTGCGGTGCAATGTACCTCTGGCATTTTTTGCAACTGTGTTTTTCTATTCTTTTTTGTTTTTGATTTTGTTGCTTCGCGTCGCGCCGGTGTGGAACCGGCGGAAAGCACGGGTGCCAAGGATTTTTATACAATAGTCCAGCGACCCGCGCCATCCGAGTCGGGAAAATGTGGTGGGAAATTTTTTGACAGGAATTTAATAACACTCGCGATAAGGCGCTGGTACGGGAGGTATTAGGAAACGTTTTGGGATGGTTTTAGGATGTCGATATCACGATTGCATCTCAAAAAAGGAAACTGAATCTTATTCGTTGTTACCTTTTCTCTTAAGTTAAGTAAAGGAGCTAGATAAAGATTTTTTTTTGTGAAAGATAATGTACCCTCACGTGGCCTATTAACATGCCACCGTTTGTGGACTGAAATGTGTTACCGTTGCACCGGAAAGTTCGGAGTCCGGATTTTATTTTCCTCTTATCACCACCCATAGTTCGCCCATCGACGGGCGCTCCCGGTGGATGCCAGCTTTCCGCGACCGTGGATGGCACAATCTGTTACCCGCTGGAAACAAATTCCGGTTGTCATTTGCCGGGCCGAGGAGTCATCAATTTCCAATAACGCAATTTTTCAAACGAAATTGACTGTCGCAAGATCGATAGATAGGCGACCATGGTGGCGAGCGGGCGGGTGTGGGTTGAGGAACGTGCCAAAAAGGAGCGTGGAAAATGGTGGAAAACGGAAACCTCCCTAAACCAGTTTTTGATGGAATACGGTCGAGGACATTCCGGTGGGCGAATGCGGGCCAAATGCCTGCCAGCCGGAGCTGGGGGGAACCGGAAGGGGTCGCACAATGGAAACCAAAGCTCCAACAGTGCGCGCGATGGCGGAGGATCCATTAATAAACTGTGCGCTGTGCAGTGAAGCCTTCTGCTCGTTACGTTTCGCTTGGCAAACATACTTGTGCTTTGCGCGGAAAAATCGCACCGGACCCCGGCGGCTAGTCGGTTGCTGTTCGGTGCCTCACATCCTGTTGCGTCATTTCCATTCATCCCACCACCGCCATCGTTATCATCACCATCATCATCATCATCATCGTGTTCATCACCCCCCGCGGTAACACTTGACGAAGAACGGGAGAAATGCTAGCTAGTTCAGAATGTCTCCCTTTTTCCGTTGTGTTTGTATTTGCACTTTTCGTTCCTTCGAGATTGAACCCGACTTGGGACTAGTCGGTGCTACTTCCGGTGGTACGCATTTCGGGTGCCAATTTTTATACCCCTCCCACCGGAATGCGAAGATAGTTTCCCTGCTGGGGAAGTACGCTCCAACAGTGCCTTCGACTTGATAAAAACATGGAGCTTCTTAGCCTGAAGTAGTTTCTGCCCCAGGGCGCCACCAAGCGTAGAACGCGCGAACTAAGCACTATGCTATAGTTATTCTGCATCTTACCCAACGTTCGTTCCGCTGGCTTACTAGTCTTTGAGTCATGCTTGCCGGAGCGATAGAACGTGGGTTGCGCAAGGATTTTTCCACTAACTTAAAAAAAAAAATAGAAACACATAATGAACAACTTCCACCCGATTTCCACCCTAAAGTAGGAATATCTTCCCTTCGCTGGCACGGTTGCCAAATGGAGCTCGGAAAACTTGGGCGCCGGTGCGTTCCGTTTCTCCGAACCGCGAACGGCAATGAGTCATCATTTAAAAGTAATTTATTTTCTTTTCAAATTACTTTCCATCAATGCGCGCTTCTTCGCTTCACTAGAACGGTTCCATTGGTTCGCCAAGGGCGCGTTATTTCTCTAATTTTTTTTTGTTTTCACCGGCGAAAATGTGCGAGTGTTTCGTGGAATGGAATGTCATTCCCGTGTGGCAGCTTCCTCCGGCCAGGTACCACTTTCGGTCGGGACTTTCGAGGGAGGATTGCGTTCCACGTCAACGTCGCTGCGAGCGAGCAAAATCATCAATTTGTTGTAATTTGCGAACAAATTTATTCGAATTTGTAAGTCCTCTGCGTGGGCTTATTAAATTCGGAGTCACAGAAGGGAGAAACTATGGCAACCTTGGGTAATCAAAGGGTGTAGACGGCCCTCCTACCAAACCAGTGTTCTGGAATTCGAGCATAAGCTAGTATTTCGCTGCCAATCGATACTGAATAGAGGTTTCTAAAGTGATCTCAAAGGGAGCACAAGGCCACTAGTGCCCCAATGCACGGCGTGCCAGCTTTCTAACGCGTTCGCTTCATCCTAGCCTCATCGATTAGTGCGCCGGAATTTAAAATCAAACTAATTTCCTTTATCCGGTTCGTTGATTCGACTTGCTAAACGATCCGGCCGATCGGTTGAAAATGAAATTTTCACCGAGAGACCTGAGACCTGATGTCTCGCACATTTGGGGAAAGGAGTGGGTGGTAGACTTCTAGATTTATGTCAATTTCCTGCCCCCGCGCTTGCGGTTGTATCCTTCACCTCAGCTCAAGCGTGTGCGTCGAACATTTGAGGACGAGAGACAGGCAGGAAACTGTTTCTGACGTTTCCGGTAGCTTTTCCGGTTGGGGCTAGGGCTAGGGTGACAGTAATTTCTAGGTCGACTGCTAGCGTCGGTCGGTCGTCGGTCGGAGGTGGGAAGTTGAGAAAAATGATGATGAACATCGAAAAAAAAAAAACGGTGAATGGGTTGTTTTTCTTTATCTCTCTTTCTCTACCTCTGTCTCTCTTTCCCCCCTTCATCGTGCAGAAGCAATTAGATTTGACTGGCAAGGGAGCAAACGGTAGCCGAGATAAAATGCGCTAAGTGCCCCGACTTCCGGCACGAGCCGGCAAAGATGGATGCGTGGAGAGAATCGGCAAATGGCGGTAGGACAGATAGGGAGTGTTGTGCTAGCGCGCAGGCAGCCGTCAGCCGACTTAACAGCGCCGCTGTCCATTACGTCGTAATGATATCGATATCTTCTTCATCGTCGTCGTCGTTGCGGTCGTCGTCGTCTTCGTCGGCGGGATCGGCCGTCACCACGTCGATCGTGGTGGTGGAGCAGCTGTCCTCGTTGTGGAAGTGCTGCTGGTGCTTGCCGGCCGCCATCCGCATCGCGTACTCGTCCCGATCGATGTCCTGGCTGCTGTGGTAGATCTTGCGTCCGCCCACCATCGGCACCGGACCGGGCGAGTGGCCGTTCGGGTCGTCGTCCTTGTAGCAGGCCGACTCGAGGTGTTTGTTCAAGTACGACTTGAGCGCGAACGTTTTGTGGCACCGGCCGCACTCGAAGTTCTTGTCGGTCGAGTGCGTCTGCATGTGCGCCCGCAGGTTGGACCGGTCGGCGAACGCCTTGCCGCAGTGTCCGCAGCCGTACGGCTTCTCGCCCGTGTGCGACCGGAGGTGCCCTTGGAGGAGCCAGGGCCGCGAGAACAGCTTCCCGCAGACGCCGCAGCTGTGCGAGAGTTTGTGCGTCAGCAGGTGCATCGCGAGGGCCGGCATGGAGACGTACGCCTTGCCGCAGGTGACGCACTTCTTGGCCGACTGGGAGTCGAGGCTGCGGTGCGTCTGCTTGTGCCGCGACAGGTTGCTGGAGGTGGCGTACTGCTTGCCGCACTCGGGACACTTGAACTTGCCCTTTCCGTTCGAGCTCCCGCCACCGGCAGCGTTGGACCCGTCACCCGCCGTCGCATCCAGGTCCTGCTCGGAAGTCACTGACTCGCTGTCTTTGTCGGCGCCCTTGGAAGATGGCGCGGGGCGTAGGTGTGCCTTGGCCGGATTGACCGACGCTCCCGAAGTCGCCGGACCGGCCGGGGAGTGGCTGGTGGCATCTTTGGAGGGTTTCTTGCGGTTTTTCGAGCGGCCATCGCTCGAGATGAGATCGTCGTAGGTGTACAGCTCGGCCGCCGTGCCGGCACCGGCGAGCTTCTGTCCCGCGGCTCCCGTCGCGACGCCCCTGGCGGTCAGTAGCGCTACCTTGCCGGCCGGTTGTCCCGCGGGCGCGGTGGAAGATTTATGCTTGCGCGTGGCCATCGCCGACGAGGACGCCGGGGAGACGATCACGGACGTGGGGGAGCCGGTGTGGGTGCCGGGCCTACGGCTCAGTCTTCGGCCTCCGTGGACGCCACCGTTGCCTCCGTCTGGTGTTGGCGTGGAGCGCGTCGAGCTCGTCGAGAAGCGGGAAGCGGACGACGCGCTCGAGCTGGACCGAACGAAGGAAAACACGCTCGACGGGGAAGAGAGGGAGGAGGAGGAGGTGTCAGGGGACGCGGACGAGCAGTCGGTGTCGGAGGAGTGCTCGGACGTGGGCGGCGTAAGCGGGCCACCGGTGCTCGAGGTGGTGGCGAGTGGCGACGGGACGGTTTTTATCGTCGCCAGCATCGGCGAGCCTCCGTCGCTGGGGAGTTCGCTGTTGGCCAGGGCCGTCGTGAGCTCGTAGCAGGGAATTATCATCGAGATCGGTGCGCCCGGAGCGGCCGGCGAGCTCTGGTAATTAGCTGCGGTGGCCGATGCCGCCTCGACGATGCTGATGATGCCACCGTTGGCCTGGTTTTGGTGGTGGTGGTGATGGTGGTGGTGATGGTCGGGCGGGACTTGATGCTGTGGACTGCCGGTTCGGTCGGGCAGGGTCGTCGTTGTGGCCGTCGTCGGCGTTGGGTGCAGGATGGTGACGACGCAGGGCGCTGTCAGCGGTGGCAGGCTTTGCGACAGGGACAATAAATCATGTGCGGCTTCCGTCTCCTCGATGCTGCGATCGCGGAATATGGCCGCCGTGGTATCGTACGGCGGCTGGGGCTGCTGCGTCCGAGCGGGTGGCTGGTAGATGGCGGCACTTGACTGTTGCTCCGGACGGTGCGGCGGCTGGTAGTGCGGCTGCGGAAGAAGCTGGCGACCTGTTGTTGCTCCCGGCAGCCTGTGGTACGCGGAAGCGAGCGATGATTTATCGTGCCTCTTATCGGACACTTGGGCTGCAGCGGCGGCCGCCACGATGGGCGGCACGGAGGCCGTTTCGGCATAAATTAGTGTCGCCGTCGGTGCGCTGCCGGAACCGAGCCGGTTGCTGCCATTAATGTTACTGCTGCCGATGCCATAATTAGGATTATTACGGCCAGATTTGGCGCCTATTTTCGTGGCAAAAAGCGCCGACTGATGCTGTTGCTGCTGCTGCTGCTGCTGCTGCTGTTGCTGGCCACCGCCTCCGGCTGCCGTGAGAATGGTGGCCGTCGTTGTCGCTGTTGCCGCAGCCATCGTCGTCATCGTCGTCGTCGTTGGGCCGTTCGGGGCCGTCGCGCGGATGGTGACGTACGGGCCGGCGAGGGTGGTCCCTGGGTGATCCGGGGCGTCCGCGCTGACCGACTGGCTGCTGCTGCTGCTGGAAGCACTTACCGACAGATGCCGGGAGGAGTTGGTCTTCACGTTGATGAGATTGGTGTTGCTGCTGTTGCTCCCGTTTGGCCCACATTTGAACGTCCGGAAGTCGCTGAGCGGGATGGTAAAACCTGGTGGCGAGGGAAGCAAAGGGAAGACACGGTGTTAGCACGATCATTTGCCATTTGTCGGGAGTTGGAGTGAGCCGGAGTTTGGGTGGCGAACCACGCGCTCGCAAGACATCGGCGACGCACAAAGGGAAACATTAATTAGCCCGTCCTCCCCACGGAATGCAGCGATGCGTCGGATCGCTGTCTAATGGCGTACGAAAATAGTGGCTTTCAGGCAGCAGTTTGACGGACAAGATGGATGGGAAAGGCTCTTCAACTAGTTGCTTGTAGTTTTCTTCAATTTTCCTGAGGTGTTATATGCGCCATTGAGCTTGCTGAAACTGAATTTCAATTACGTTTATGCGAATAAAACTGATTAACGCAAAGTGTATCTAATATATCTGATATAACATATAGGGATAACAAATGTTATAGAAATACAAACGTTTATTGAGACAATTGTAAAGCATTTCTTTATCTCGCCTCTGACATATGTTTGTCCGGTAGTTTCTTAATGGATGTTTTAAGCTTATTATTTGGGTTGCAAAATAAGATTTAAAAGATAAAATTTATAGTCAATAGATTGGCTAATATTTCATATCGTTCGTGTTAAAGCTTAAATTGAGCCAATGTTGATGAAAGTAAGAGTATCGTTGAGATTAATTAATGCATATTCAATTTGTCACGCTCTGTCGTTCACGTATTGCTCATACCTCCGCTACGCTTAACACGACGTAAAATTGGTCACACGTAATTGTAGGCTTTTGAACAGGAAGTTATGAGCGCCATAATCGTCCCTACAATCCATCCACGGATAATTGCGCAACGTGTTAAATCGTAGTGATTAGAGCAATACCCCATCGCCATAGGGGGAGTTAACGGAGAACCTGCTTCTAAATGACAATTGATGTGTCCGGTTGGGTTCAGCCGTTGAAAAATGCAAACGCTTCCAATTGCATCTACGATTAACTTCCCGTGGCCCGAGTGCGAGCATAGTAATGACTGGCCGCCTCGGGAAGCCGGTGACCGCGTCCGTCTGAGAGTCATGTAAATTAAGGTATATTGTCTGTGGACGACCAAAAGGGAATCCCGGTCGGAAAGCGAGCGAAAAGTGAGCCTTCCCCAGGCGAACGGAGGATCAACTGAATTTGCTGCGAAGTCGGTTCCCCCCGAAAGGACCCGCATTCAACGACGACGAAACGGAAAGGATATCCCCGGGAAGGACCGGTCCAGCTCGGTCCGACCGGCGGGCAGTTCCTTACCGGCCGGTAATCACCTCTTTCGGCACCTTTTGAGGCCGTTACGGGGTGGCCTGGAAGTAATCCTGCCAACTCGGCACAAGGATTCGGCCGTAATCCGGCGGGCTTCGATTCAACTCTCTGCCCTCGTGGCCATTGACTCCTTCCGGTACGCTCGATGCGGTGGGATTGATAATGTGCTTCTAATTGCAATTAATGCCTACCGTAAGCAATAGAAGTAGACAAAACTGTTTCAGATGGCCCCAGCCCGGCGTGTCCCTTTTTTTTATCTTCACCGGTTCACCCGGGCCCGGGTGATCTTGGGATCGGAAGCAAGCGTTAACTGGTCTTTTCCGGGCCTTTTTTCCCTAGTCAATCCTCTCGGCTCCATTTTTTCCTACCCCCTCAGTTCTTCTATACATCTGCTCTGCTACAAGGATTTTGCTTTTGGGGGAGGTGGACGTTGCTGGACGGAATAATGTTCCGCTTTGGGCGAGTGAAGTTTCTCCGTACGGGAGAACTTGTGCTGCCGGTTGCGTGCAGCAAAATCGAGGGACACGGCGCAGTGTAGGATGAAAATAAAATTTTATGCAAACTCGCACATCCTTTGGCATTTTTGCGCAATGGCAGCTTGCGGGAGGGGATGCTTCCAACAGCCAGTTTCTCTTATGATAATTAATCGCCATTGTCGGTGGCTTCGCTCGTCATTTACAGTGATTACTGAAGAATTCTGGTTACGTGTTGTTGGAGTTATCGTTTGTTGTAGGTTGAATCCAAGTACATCTTACAAATGTATAGCAAATATTAAATGAAAATTCGTTATAAAATTCAGCAATAGATGCCATTTTATGGAACGTTCTTGCAGTTAAGCACTTGATACGTTGCTTCCCGTTCTCTTCACTGTTCAGTCCAGGAGGAATAGCATAGTCACGGCATTCAGGTGGTCCCAGCACGCTTCCGGACATCGCTGGCTTTCGATCTCCCCCGGTCCGACTATCACATTGCCACCGACACCGTCCGGCGGGACTTTCGATTGTTTCCCGTGCGCTCGAGAGAGAATTCAGGTGGCCCAAAGGATAATCGGACGTGTTGCGGAGGAACCGGTGACAGTCCGGGACCCAATCCCAAACCCAACGGCTAACGAGCTTAATCGAATTTGAATGAAAATTACCGTTTCCCATTTGCACCCCATGTACTGTTGATGCTGTTACTCGGCTGTAAGCCGTGGCGCGTTGTCGGGCAAGGCGTGCAGGGAGGAAACCCGGTGTTCGTCAAGAGAAGCCTTTCCGGATGCGTCATTGGATGTGGTAAAGAGGAGGTAAGAGGCAAGAGGAGGCGGGGTCGAATTTTGGTTTCCTGGGTGTGCAGTCGTCCGACGTCCACCAGCTCGTCATATGTACTGTTTCGTTTCACCCTTTTTTCCAAACCAGGATGCTGCCATTCCCGGTTCGGACCATGGCGTGCTCGCCAAGGCGTAAGGTATTGGTTAGTCGGTTAGTTCGGTATTGAAATGCGAGCTAGGTGATCGTGGATTGAAACCGTTGGGTCTCGAGAAAAGGGTGGCGGGAAAATCATCATCATCACCCGTACTGAGATTTCCATTCTTCCGTCGGCCATCCATTGTTTAACGTCGACGACGACGATTGCCAGGCAACGGCGATGGCAACTACGAGCCCTGAAAACGGTTTCGGGCGGAGGTCGGCTAGCTGCGCATGATGGGTCCATTTAAATGGGTAATGTGCACAATTAAACTCTAAAGATTAAATATGAAATATTCATGCACGTCCAACGATGCTGCGCTTCCCGAGATCTCGTCCTTGCGGGAGACGTCTGGCTAGTGTGTTTCTTATTGTCCGTTTGCCATGGTTACTGCCGAGCGATGGCATCAATTGGCCATTTTGCATTGACCGTTACTTTAATTTGAGACTCTTGTCGCCTCGTTGCGTTCCATTTCATGTCCACCTGTGCACTGTGGCGGAGTTCAGTAATTCAGTTATTATCATCCTTACGGATCTGCCACCGCATGGTAACGGAGTCACTACGATTCGCAACCGTCTATTTCTTGTTGCCATTATAGGATTCTAAATTTTTCTTAAACGAATTCATGTAGTTTTATACTGTTTTACGGCAAGCAACATACCCTAGCGAAATTGTTCTTACAGTTAAGTTATTAAAAATAGTTAAATGTCATGTTTCGAACTTCCACAACAGGGTTGAGTCAGCCCGTACCTTACCACGAGTGTGCTTGGCCACACATCTTTGTCTAGTTTAACGCGCCTCGACAGGAGGGGGAACAGCGTACCAGCCACAAAGGACACATCTATTCAAAAAGGATCATTTAACCGCACATCCTTTAGATAGCCGCCGAACCGGGAGGGAACATTGTGGCAATGCGCCATGAAACGTGGATGAGGATAGGTGGGCCGCAATCTATGAGCCCAATCGACGAGCGCCGAACGCCGGTCAACGCTTGGAGGAATGGATTGGATTTTCTTGTCCCAACCCCTCGCGACTCATAGTTTTACAATCATCGTTTTTCCCAAAAGGGAGGTTCCTTTGCGAGGAATTTGGCATGCTGGTGGCGTATTTAATTTAAATATACAAAACGGTTGTATTTATAAACATAAATCATACGGATGTTTTGGTCGTTGAGCTCAACGTTCGCTTTCGCCATTTCGATGACATCCGCGTGGCGGTTGCCCGTGAGTTGCTCATGCAGCGTACGGTACACTATTTGCGTCCGATCGTAAGATTTGCTTCACTCTGCACGAGCTTGCGATAGGGTTTGTCCAAATTCTATGCCAAAGGATGTTTAAATTGCTGGAGCGATGTTGCTTATGAATTTAACTGCACTAAGGAAAAAGACTTCATTGTAAGATAAATTGGCCATTCTTAATAGACACACACGAGTAGAGTATTTAAATTGACACTCGTTAATGCCAAGAAGGATCTCCTGAAGGAATGGCCAATGGTAGAGGATAAGATGATTTAACTTGATTCGGTTGAAAACCGATAGGATTTCTTCAATCGTCAATACTTGGAAGAACTTTTATCCGAAATCTATCTTCATCACGTACATCCTAGGGCGTGTGTGACAAATGGCAGCTAAACTCGTACAGCCTCTTCCGAATGCCACCGTGGCTTCTCGATCGTTGGGCAGCCTATTTTTTGACCATCTGCCCCAAATGGCGCCATCCAGCTGTGCTGCTGTTGGCCGCATTTTCGTATGCCAGCGTTCCGTGCACGCGCTCCAGCCGAATGTCCTTTCTGCCAGGGCACGTGCTCGTGCGGAATGATGGCAACAAATGGCGGCAAACAGCGATAAAATAACATCATGTACAATCACATTCTACAGCGCGCCAGTAAACGTGGCATTCTGTTCGCCGCACCATCGGCCATTGCGTCCTCCGGTCTCTGGGAGGGACAGAGAAGGTGGCAGGTGGCAGGCAAATTGTTTGCTCGCGTACTTACGTGTGCGTGCGTCAGAAGCGGAATAACAACAATAGAATGCGACGGCAATCGACCATCGACGGAGTGGGGCGCGAACGAAAGGAAATTGGCAGTGGAAGGAGGCAAGTACATACTGGCGGTAACACTAAAGGCGTCGTCAGCGCAAGGACTTGTCTTGGTTGGCTGGTTGGTTGGGTGGCCTGATAAAACCCGGCCTCGAGTCCCGTCTGTGCCGGGTGGCTTTTGTTCGGAAAAGCATCCTTCATTCGCGGATGGTGTGGCGAATGGCGGCGAGGTGGATGTGAGAAGTGGAGGTGGATGTGAGAATGTCCGGAAGAGAACCGTCGGGAAGCTCGGGATCGATGCATCCTGGCTAGGAGCTAAAACACATCCCCGTAATCCTTTCACGCCAAAGGAAAGGCAACATACAATGGATCAGAATGAACAAGTGCACGTGTGTGTGTGTGTGTGTGTGACCGTGTGTTTGTGTGCAATGGTTGCAGCCGTATTTCAGCGTACTGGCAACAAGCATGGCTCTTGATTGTATTCTCATCCCTAACCTCACTATTGCCTCTTGCTTGGCCGGCAGAAATGCTGGTGTCGCGTGTTACAAGGGTGAAGCATGGGGGGGGGGGGGGATCTATTCAAACGGTTTGCTCGCGGACGTGGACATTTCGTGTAGAACAATCCAACTCCTACGCACGCCACGGCAGTGCCAAGCAACGCCAGCAATTTGAGCTCGAAGGGCGGCTAACTAATGGTGATAATTTTCAGCGCGAGAAATCTCGGAAGATGGCATATTTAAGGGGCAGGGCAAAGCATTGGGAGTCCTACCCTTTTGTTCTGGAACTCTTCAGCCAGCGCGCACAGACACACACACACACACACACACACACATACGAGGAAATCCTCGTGGCGCGCAACAAACGGCCCGGAAACAATCGTAAGGACCTCTTTACCCGCGCGCGTTCATTCACCTTCGCCTCCTGCCGACTTCTCTCCTTGGGCGCGCGACAAAATTTCCAATCGAAGCACACACTGCACCGGCAAACATTCCAAGGCAGCATGGCTCCTCCGTGGCAGGGCCGCACCTTTTGGTTTCGGAATGTGCACATCGTGAGCGAGATAGAGTGTGGGAGAGAGACCGACGATGGGTTTTCACCGCACGAGCAAAGTTTTTGTCCGTTCGATAGTTTCGCAGCGCAGCCCAGCGAAAAACCCAGCGAGGACGTCCAGCTGCGGCGGTTAGCGGTGGATAGTTTTTCAATTTGTTCCTCCCGACCATGCGGTTCGACGCCAACTCGGAGGTACGGCCATCCAGTTTCGCGTTGCAGAACACAGCATCGCAGCAGATGATTGGACTGACTTCGGAAATGTGTGCAATAAATTAATTACTTCCCGATACCGTGAGCGATTTGTTGCCCCGAACGAGTTGCTGGTTTATTGCGGCAAGGCGCGCAGAAGGTTCCCATGGAAAGGGGAAGACACGGTGGTGTGATTTTAATCGATTTTAGCTGACTCGCTGAGACCGTTGGCTGAACGAAGAGTTTGGTGGAAAAGTGGCAAAGTGGTACCATTTTATTAGCGTCGGAAACGCGTCTAATCGCTTTACGGGTACACCGATGTTGCTGCATTAAATGGTTTCATTTAAATTTAAATGATAGTTCCACGAGAGTCATTCAGGTTGCAATTAGTGCTTGTCGAGGAAACGAAAACTACTTCATTTATAAAACAGCAATGAGTAGCGATGTGAAGCGGGAAATATGCAGCAAACTCAATGTTTATGATATTAGTTTGATATTTATATTTCAAATGGAAAATCAATTTAAAAAAATGCTTTTGTTTCTCCTAACATCCACAGGATTCGATTGATAAAACATACGAACCATCTTTACAAGCAGAACATCATTCCATTGTGATTTGTGGTCTACGTTCTCTCATAAACTACGTCCGACAGTCGTCCTGGCCATTATCTTATCTTGTCTCTCACGGGTGCGGCGGAATTTAATAAGCACCACTAATTAGGGGTCATTTTGTCGCTCTTCTCGGTACTAAATTAACTTCAACGGTCCAGTAGATCAAGTCCATCAGCGTCGTTAAACGTAACTGCACGACCGCGGGAAGGTCACCCGAGAGTCGCTGCAGCAAATGGGATGGGATGTTTTATTTTAACTACGTTCTTCCCGACGGTCACTTCGCTTAGCCACTGCTTCGCCGAAGTGTGACAAATTGCTACAAATCCGCCGATTCACTTCTTGAGATGGCCATCACAGGCGTTTCCTATCGGTCCACGGTGACACATGGGCGACTTAGTACGTCTCCCGTTCGTGCCTGCTCCTTGCTCCTTCCTCCAGAAAATAGGCAACGCGAAAAATGGCCATCAAACAGCAAGATCCCCGCGGTAAGCACTTGCCGCCAAATGACATCCTAATACCCACGGGAAGTGCCGCTCGGGGCGAGCTTTATCGTACTTCACCATCTTCGGCCGGTGCGTGGGTCCACCGTCGGTCGAAATTTACAAACACCAAATCCTCTCCCATAAATCAGCGTTTAATTGCTTTATTAACGAAAGCGCGTGTGCGGATGGAGCTGGCTGAGGGTGGAGGTGCGTTCCGTGAAGGTTCACCACAAAGTTTTCCTCATCCTTGGCAACGAATTTGGGCCGAAAGGGCCTGTGCCATTGGTGAAAAAAAAAAAGAATGGATGGACGACAACACTCGAAACGGGAATTGGGTTTTTTTCTCCCGTTCGAGCTCTCGGCGGCTTCCGGTTGCCTGTTGGCCGTTTGCTGGTGGACCTTTTAATCACAAGGATCAGGCTCGTTTCAAACACTTGAACGGTAGCCGGAAGGGAAAAAATCAAGGAAGGTAGCTAGAGAGATAGAGAAAGAGAGAGTGCGTATCTTCCGGTGGCAGGGAAATTGGCGCGGCTGGTGGTCAGATTCAAAAGAAATCGGGAGTGGAAAGGACCGACTACCGGCAACAGAAACATGTCGTAGCTCTGACGCTGTGGCACGAACGCACACAATTTCCAGCTCTCACCTTTACATCGGGATCGGAGAAGTTTTTACTTCAGCGAATTTCCCAGATTTCCTTTGTAAGGCAGGAAATTGACCAGCGCGGTGCGCGGATCGGAAGAATGCCCCTATGATAAGGTGCGTCGGAAGTTTCTAAATCGGAAACGGTTCTGATTACGCGAAATTCCAGTGAAAGGCGTACGGGAAAGAAGGTGAAGGTGGAAAAGAATTTCTCAACCGCAACTTTCGGGAAGGAAGTTGCCCACGCCTCGGGTTGCCCTGGCTGGACGCGTAGGCGTTTGGAATTGTTCGATGGTACTCGATGAGGAATGGTCTTGACTTCAGCGGGAAAAATTAGACACAGCAGGGGGGCCTCATCCGAGGGGAGGAAAGGGCAAACCTAGGGGATCTTTATCAACTTTATCAACGTCCTAATTGCGGCTATTCAGGTGTAATTAACAAAGATTCGTTTCCGGGTGCACCTGACCTTCTAGCTCCTGCCTGCATGATTCTCTTCCTTTCTCTCTTGCTCAGTTCGGCCACTTCCGGCCAATTGTGTTTGCGGCATGATAGAAAGTACCAAAACGTAAAGAAATCCAAAGGGAGCAAAGTTTTTTTTCTTCCGTCCGCGACGACGCTCGGAAGCGTCTCCTAACGCGTGTGCAAGGACACGATGTTTGAGAGGTTTTTCCTTATCGTCCGCCCGCACAGTGCCATGGTGCGCGTTTCATTTAGCTTCATTTCCGTTGCCGTTCGTTTGCATTCGCTGGGGGTTAGGAAAACGCGTGCAGACCCTCCAGGTGGATAATGAAGAGGCCACTAATCGGTCCGAAAACTCGACGAAGCGAGGGCGCGGGAAATCTGTCCTTCCAGCAAGGGATGGCACGATCTGAGGGAGTAGCAAAGGGTAGTATGATTTGTTTTTTTTTCGTTCTGTGGGAAGGCACCCTTTTTGAGGAGGTTTTAACTGCAGTACTTTCTGTCGATGGAAGGACTGGTGGTGTAAATTATTTGGTAATTCGCGGGGCGCTGTCAGGGATAGGACAATCGATTATTTTGTCACCAGAGGGCTATGCTAAAGTTTAGCTTGTGTGTGTTTTGATTTTGTATCTTTCATTTGTATCAATTTCTTAGACTTGAATGCCAGTTGTGGAAACTTTTGTTTATTGAGTGATGAAGTTTAATGATGCATATTTTCAGGCAGGCTAGGAGCAACATGATAAGCAGCCTATCATGAAATCGCAACGGAAAAACAACCTGGACAATATGCATCTATAGTTTCTGTACACCCAATTTGTGACTGTGTGTTCCACTTGTCGTCACTTGTTCCACCTGGCGTTACGGTCGAGTTCGTTGTCATTCCAGGCATTCATTTAACGTTCGATCATCAGTCGGATTTTTTTAACGCAACCGACGTTTTGAATTAAGTGAAAATTCAAATTTTCAAGCTACTTTTAAATAGATTTTCTGAAGCTCTGTTAGTTGAGAGATTTTATTTGTAAGAAGGGAAATTTTTTATCTCATTTCGAGGCTTATAACTTTATGTTTCAACGCTTTTGGAAGTTAATGGCGAAAAAATGTCTACCCATTTTGTGTACCTCGTTTGTATGGCGCAGCTTGGCTGAAGCCAGGTGTCACTCCGGGGCACAAAAACGCTGCCCATGGCAATCGACTCCATGTCGTAAGCAACCATCGAACCGTGGTACCGAAGATTCGCTACCCATCCACATCGTTGCGCCATCGGGCGATTGAATGAATTTTAAATCATTTTCAGTCTGGGCGCAGCCCGCATCTACTCTAAACGAGGTGCATTGGATCCAGTCGCTTTGGTTGTGTGTGTGTTGGTGCGAACCACAAGCTGAACCAGCAACTATAAATACCTATTTGTATGCGACCAAAAAATGAGCCTCCCTTCACTCGCGGGGATTGGCTACTCGAAGAATTCGATGACGATCCGATGGACCAGCTCCATCTGGCGTGTCAGATGACCGGTTGCCGGGCGTTGGACTTTGCACCGAATTTGTCCCAAAATTAAGCCTGCACCCTGCGCCAAATTTCGACCTCTCGGTGGCTGTTGATCAAACCCTAGCCAAAAGTTAGTGACGACCGCCAGCCAGCTGTTGGAACGAGCTACTGGTAAGGCCAAAGCAAACCACAATCTCGGTCTGATGGAGGGTCTGTACACCGTTGGCTTTCCAGGCCAGTTCAAGTCTAGAGCTATAACAACGACTTTTGGGGAGGTGTCCCGGTGCTTAGGTGCACGAAAGCCCGTGTCCTACTGCATCCGGTTTCCTTTCGTGCTTCGGGAGAGGTGATTGAATCCAAGGAACCTCGAAGCGCCTACATTTAGGCAATGGGTTCGAATAATCATCTAAAGCTATCCCGCGATGAATTCCGGGTCGGGCTAGTCTTTCCGCAAACGCATCCCACAACCGCAGATAACTACGGGGAGTCAAAGCTGGTATTGTAGGGTGTTTGGTGCGTCTCGGGGACATCTGGCGTCGTGTACGAATAGGTTAATTTGCTTAGAGCAACTTTTATAATTGAGACAAATCTTTCCAGCAAACTCCCAGAGGCCGGAGCCTGTGTGCTTTTGCACAATCGTCAAATATTAGCAGCACAACTACCTGCACCTACAGGTGGTCACCGGTTGCCGCGTGTGCCCGATGTTGTTTGCCTCCTCTGGGGACGGAGCGTATCACAGCATGCAGGTGGCATCATCCTGCAGAAGGCTGTTTGCTCCCGTACGTGCTGTGCTGGTGCGTACCTTTCCCTGGGAGCCTCGTTTGCGTCCACTGACCAGGGGAGGGGAGCAAATTTAATTAAAGTACGACAGAAGGCAAACATACTACGGAGAATCGTTCACCCTGTGTCATCTTGTCCGGCAGGCTGCATTCGGTGCACATGCGACGGAAGAGTTTGTTTGCGTGACGCGAGTGAAGAGTCTCGCTCCGGCCCCAAAAGAAGGTATACGTTGATTCGTTTCCCGTGCTACAAACGAGGCCTGATGGATGACAGGATCGGCTACGGCCAAAGGTTCGGATCAGGAGCCCCTGAGATGACCGGGAAAGTGTCGGATAAAATTTTTGAATCAATGTTCGATGGATGGCCCGGACCAGAGGTCAGCTCCGGCCAAGGGACTCTCGAATGATGCAGAGTAATTGATTATGCGAAACAGATGGTCCGATGCGGCTAGATAAGGATTTGATTTCATATACGGATCCCCCGGGGAGGGAAAGTATTGTCTTCAATATATCTAAGGAAATGTATGCTCAAATAAAGCAACCTCACTATTATGGAAAACTAGACCACAGTGTCGTAGAACAAATGTAGCACATAGTTATCTAATATTATCGAGCGAAACAGATAATACCTTGCGTTTTTGTCGTTAGGTTGAATGAGCTACATGAGATAATTTTTTTACCCAAACCATTACCGTTTCCGTACTTTATTTAAGCTAGGAGTTATGTCGAGCATTTAGTATAACATTAAAAAGTCTAAAGTTCGACATGTGTTTAGTCATCTAATGGATCAAAGTGGAAGTGAGCCCGATACCTATCGTTCGATGTTTGACGAGTTACACTTGTCGTCTGTCATGTACCGTTTGAGGCATCCATTTTGTTAACCCTTTGTGAACCATATGCACCTCTCTCCAAATGATGCTGGTGTCTACACATATTCCGCCGTTCGTGGATGCTACCGGAAAAGTTCCAAAGTATGTCGCGCCTCTGCCAACTCCCACTGAGGCCTATGTTGCGCTGTGTACCTTCTCGATCCGGAAGTGAGGATCGTAAATTCTACAGTCGTCCTCTTTGGCCGCTCTCCGTCCTGGCCGTGGCCTCGCAAGTGAGTGGCAACGAGAGTGAAAATTGGAGGGACAAACCAACACACCGAAACGTCCACTGGCAATTGGGGGAATGGAAAGTGCAATCGCCCGGTAACGGAAAAAGGCCATTTCTGCGCATCGAACACGTCGCGATTTGAATATTTTTGGCATAAATTCTGATTATTCAATCACGATTTATTATTGAAATACATTCATTTTATAACTGTATGGCTCATAATTTCAATAAATAAAACATTTGTATGATGCTGTTTCGGCCCTCCCTGCACCCGGGCGTACCGTTGCTCCGAAGGCCCGCTCCATAAAACGACTCCATTCCCTGGTGGAACGCACACGGAGCCGCTGGTGTGTGGAAATGATGGCAGCTGGATGGATGGATGGCCAATTCGAGCGAGCAAAGACGATGAATGATCAAAAGGGTTCAATGGCGCATGGGACGCCCTGGCCCGGGGAAGCATAGCAACATGGAAAACATAAAAGGAATACAAGACATTAACAAGCTTTGCGTGCCCGTTGACTTGTACATGGGTGGAGGGAAATCGGAGAGCGGTGGATTTGTTGCTCGAAAGCCAAAACATCCGCAACAGTCCGCAGTAAAACCGACGAGGATTGTGCCCCCCCGTATGCGGTGCACAATAGAAACCCAATAAAAAGAATAGGCAATATTTAAGAAAAATCGAACTAACACGCGAAAAGCAAAACCGTACGATAGCATCGTTGCTGCGCCAGGTTGCGCGCCTGGCCTGGACTTAGGTTACGAGCTTCGGTCGGTTGTTGCGGTTGTGACCAACCACACTCGCCGCAACGTCTCCGCTTCGCAGCTGGCTGGTGAAAGGTCGGCGTGCTGGGGTCGATGCCGCGGCGAACATAAAATCAATAAATTCATTTCCCGTAAACATAAATTTCCTACTAATGGTGTTTTCCTCAGTTTTTACGCGTTCGCGTACGCACGCGGCGCGCTATCCTGCAATGCTTGGTACGAGGGCGAAACAGCGGACCAGAAGAGTGTTTGATCGGTCGGAAAAAAAGGACACATGTTGATGCAGGAGTGGTTTTGGTGGGTTTCACGAGAAGCAGAGGGAAAACGAAAGAGAAAGCGAAAAGGAGAAACGGATAGTCTGCAGCAGAGAGTAAGGGCTGCATGTGAATGAAATGATATGTGTGTAGAACATTTTGAAGATTGTAGCAGACGAGACATGCCAATTCTATCATCGATAAAGATATCATTCATGAAGTAAGCAAAGTCAAGGAATTTTTTTCATTCCAGCTTCTTTTGAGTTATAAATAAAACTAGGCAATTTGTTTGGAAGCGTTTTAAAACAAACATTTTCCGCCGAAAAACGAAGTCACTGAAGCGTCCACACGTGGAATTCCTCGTCTGTTCCCTTTACTTTTCAAACCAGTCCAGGGTTAAAGCACCTAGACGAGTGGCATTGGAATGAGTTGCATCCTCCGCACTCCTGGGGGATAGTTTTCGGAAACATTCGAATGACACCGAGCGCCCGTTGGAAACGAGATGAAATGAAAAAAGGACGTATGTTTGTCTTCTACAGCTTATGTGCTGAGGGACGCGGCAACATGCGCAGCGGCTCCTGTAAGTGCATTCCTCCTGTGCAACGAGATAATTGGATACTACACCATAAAACAAATTAACAGCTTCCAAAAGGGTGATTAATTCTCACCGGTGTAATAGATTTCCCTCCTTTTCTTGCCAGCCCCCTGCTCCGCCCAGTGTTCCGGTGCAATTTCCATCCAAGTTCGCTGGCACTTTGCTGCAAACCCCCAACTGGTACCGAGGCGATTGTGGTAATTCTGCCACCCTTCACCCGAGTGGGAAGGATTGATCCCGGGTGGCGTTCGACTGCCCGACTCGAACAGCGGATGGGGCTCTGGTTGCTATGCAGCAGCATAAAATATTCAACAGCCGTCGGGCCTGCATTCAGTGGTCGTGCTCGTAATTACGAGTGCGTCTTTTGCAATCGACGCACACCGTACCGTACCTGTCGTACCCTTGCCTTGCTCATCGCAGCGTCGGATGATTATAAAACTAATCAAAATGGATCAGTGGCTCCCGGTACATCAAATGGGATTGCATGCGGGGTAAGCAAGATACAAATGTAGCCATTCGATACGGGAAGAGTGAACCCCCTTCTTCATTGCACCTTCAGTATTTGAGACAGTAAGTTGTTCAAAGGGAGTGCACGATTGAACATGCACTTGTATAAATTAATTATGAGGACAGTAAACATGTTCCATCCGGTTGCAATGGTCCCTGGTGATATTTTGCGTAAACTTTGCCAATTGAAATCATGTTTCGTTGACCTTATAGTTCCACAAAAAGGAATTAAAAATTAGAGTTATTTGCTTTATGCGGTATCCACGGATATAATCTAAGAGATTAAATGAAACAAAGAAAAAATGAAACAATTTTTGAGAAACATGTGATATAATCAGAGTGGATTAAAGTCCTCGATCAGCATTTTGGTCTCCACTCCGCAAACGCTTCTCAATGTGTGCAGGATGAACTGTGCACCCGTACTAAATAAAAAGGTGTTGCTCCTTTTATGCAGGGAAAATTCACTTCATCATTGTCGTCGTGTCATCGAAATCATGAGGAAGTCCAGGGACCGTCCCTGCAAGTACGGAATGGCGAGAGCACCTTGCACCAAATGTATCCATCATTTACCTTAACGAGAGCGTGAAATCGTGTGGAAGAAATGGCAGTCGTTCGAAAGTCCACTGCGATCGTTGCTCGGTGCTTCTCGCACTCGTTTTACTTTGTTACTCCATTTGTTGTAAGTAGCTGTTTAATATTTGCCCACATACCCTCGCGCCTGTAAGCAACACGTCGAAACGTTCGAACGATTATCGTTACTTTCCTGTACGGTTGTACCGTAGGTTTTGTGTTGTTGCCGTCAGTGCGATCTGCTAGGAGTTTTATCATGAAAATCTTGGAAAAATGGATTCAATCGTAACACGTTGTCCTGCGCGTTAGGTGTTTTCCGCGAGCTCTGGTACCCCGTCTCGTAGGTTTCGTAGCAGAATCAACAAGCCAGCAATATAAATGTACAGTGGAGAAGACGCAAAAGAAGCCATCTGAAACGACAAGGCAGAGGGCAAAATGTCTCGCTCCCACGCCACCCGAGGGATGAAGGAACATTACACAATAAAAATGGGTACGATCAACAGACAGCCGGCGTCGAGGGTCATAAAAATAAAATAAAAGTAACGAAATCAAAATGGCCTACGTACTACGGCCGACGGTACTACATTATGCAGCGAATCCGTGTCCATGTTGACCCGGGCAACGCAGCTGTGTACCGGAAGTGTGAGGACAATGGGAGAAGCGGGGGGGGGGGGGGGGGGGGGTGGTTGTGGGCGACAGGTTCTTAACAAGCATAAACTGCTGCTTTATTATCGCCCAACGGCAACGGGTTTGTGCAAACTCGCACTCGGATTATTATTGATGGCCGTACGTTGACCGTGGCTTCCTTGGGATGGCGCGGCAGGGGTGCGGGGACGGTGCAGAGGATAGTGTCGGTGGGTGGAAAGCATATGCTACAACGCACAGGACCGCCCAGCCCCTTGAATAAATATGAGAAATTGTTATAAATTTATTGATCAAACACAAAATATGTGTAATCAATTTCGGTGCCTCAGCCAACAACCGATCTTCCATGCAAAGGACCCACGAGTGGCGCTACTCTAAGGGAACGTTTACATTGGCCAGCAGAATATTTTTTTACACCGAGGTTGGGTCGGGATGGGCGACCATGTTGGTGCCCTTCGTGTATTTTTCCATTATATTTAAACGCACGATTAATCTTCCCTGCCTCGTGTCGTCGGAAACTGATTTCTCAAAATCTGCCTACGTGCATAGGTTTGTACTATCCCTTGAATATCAAACATAACTGAGACAGGCGCCTGTGGATATTTAAAATGATTCTTGCAAAATAAAATACAATAGAAATAGTTTGTGAATGATCTGTTCCCGTTGTTGCGCTTTATTTACAACGTACATACTTTACATTTCTTCTTCAAGAAATGTAAAAAAAAATGCTAAGACCATTAACACTCAAGGGTTATCGATGGAGTGCTTTTTTAACCGTCGGTAAAGATCCTGTCCTTGCGAAAAGAAAAAAAAAATCTGTAACAAATAAGCTGTTCCTACAAACGGGCCATCGCTCGTGACACGTTGGTTGATTTTATTCTTTGCATCGCCGAAAGCACCGCGTTGCTGGCCACCGAAATCCGCCAAGGTGAACGGAAACGCACGTACTACAAGTGGAACTGCCGCACAGCCCCAACCGATCCTTTCTTTCTTCCACGATCGCTCCATTTTGGCGGGGGAAAAGGAGTGAATCTGCCTCAATAAATATTTATTTAATACACGTTTATAAGGGATTATGTGTTTTTATAAGCAAGATTAATGACCTTTAGCGTGAAGCAACTTCACTTCTTTGTTTTCGTCTCAACTCCCACCTTCGCGAAAAAAAAAAAAAATCCCAGCATTAGCGACGAAGACGCAGGTTGCCTTGCCTGGCAAGCCGAGATCGCCACTTTGAGCTTGCAAGAAAGGAAAAAAAAAGAAAAAGGCTCGTTGAGATATTCCCCGGGGAGGTATCTTGTTCAAGTAAACGGTGTTTTGATGGCGTTCTTTCTCGCTGTTTACAATGTCTGTTCCGACTTCCCCTTCCAACGGAAAAGCTGAAAAGGTGCCCCCGAGCGGCATCTCCAATCTGAGCATGCTTTTCGCGTTTCGCAATTGGGGCTGAGTGCTGAGTATTATACTTTTCACTTTTAGGAAGTGGTTTTAGCTTGGATTTTACAAAAGGTGAGTCAAATCGAAAATGTTGTATAGATGAATCACGTAGTTTTTGAGACAAATCATTCTTCAGGTATTTGTCGATGCATTCATGTTCAATTTTATGGGACAATTTTTTGTAATATTTATGTTAATGCAGGGTTTTTAAAGAAATCTAGGAGGTTTTACTTTCGTATAGTTCAAAAAATGAAGTGATACGAGAACCTTCTTTTTCAGGCCATTTTTGCAAACATTGCTAGTGAAAATGTGGAGAAATCCTGAGTCGTTGTAATTGCGCACTAGCGGTCTCTATGCAGCCAAATGAACGCTCAAAAGCCGCTATAACATAAAAAAGAAAAACATTCTCGACGCATCATGTTTTTAATTTTAACCGTAAAACTAACCACACGGCGTACCGGGTATAGTGGTCATTACTTCAGGACGACCGGGTTTAACGTGTTACTATAAAATATATGCCAATTATTCGACCTCAGCCTCGTTTCCCGTCAGCAGCCTACCGTGCAGCTGTGCCAGTGTAGCCAGTTCGGCCCAGGATGGTTCCTCCAAAAGGGGAAGAACACTTTCCACTTGTGACACCAATTTTTCGGAGCAATGATTCTCTCATCAGCCGCTCGACGGGCGACGGGTTTTGGTGTGACGAAAGCAAGGCCCGCCCTCCCCCTGGTAGCTGGTTCCGTTGTGGCGTGAAAAATCTGCACCAGAAGCACCGCTGCCAGGACGTTGGCCCCGCGCGCCTGCCAGTGACAGGCTAGTCAGTGTGCTAGTGTTAGCAATTACTTTCCAATTAAAAGTGAAGTAAAATAAAATTTAACTGCATCCATAAAATTTTAATTGATTCACTGGAATCACTCCACCGCCGCACAGCCTCAAGTTTGGACGCAGATCTGCTGGAGTGGCGTCCGAACCTGTCGGCTTCGCCAAATTTGCTCACTCGAGAGTGGCTGGCAGACGGAAGAGAGGCTGGCAGCGTGGAAGATCGGTAAAAGTAACATCGGAAAAAACAGGAAAAACACTACAAGTGCCGGCGAATCATCTGAAATAGCACAACAGCGAGCGCGCTGCCCGGCGTGGTTTAATTTCTTGAGGTTAAATTAAAGTGCGATAGGTGTGGTGCAGCCACCGGAAAATGTTTAGAGTAATGGTCAGTCGTAAAATAAATTTAGCGAAAATTTTCTAATTTCCATCGCTTCTGGTTGGCTTCCAGTGTGCCTTTTGTGTTGTTGTTGTCTTTTCTTTTCTCTTCCGTGAAGTTTTAGTTTGACGGAACGGGGCGGCGGTCATTCGCGATTGGGTTCGGTTCACTTCCCCACACACAGCAAGGGGGGCTTTACGATGATAGTCCGCGTTCAAAGTCTGTCGAAGTGGAGGAAGTATGAGGGGGGAGTGGTTGGAGTTGGGTCGCAAATTTGATGGAAAGGTAGGATAAAGTTTTACGATAATTGTTCGATATTCCCGCGAGGTGGGTTCCGGGCGATGGAGATTTGATTGTGGTGCGCGAAGCTGCCGAAGCCGTTGGGTTTCGCTGGCGTCCCGGAAAGGCAATCTAATTAAGGGCCGCAATCGAGGGGCGGCGAATTAGTGGACGTCTGGTGAATGGATGGTAGAGAGAGGGGGGTGGGGGTGGGAGGGGTGGTGAGATGGTCTGGATTTTTAGCCGACTTGTTGGTGAAGTCGATAGCCATCGAAGAAATTCAAGCGATGGGTGATGGTTTTTGTTATCTTGTAAAGAGACTGCTTCAAATAACATCGCTAAAACATATATCCGAATCAATACTGTTACTTTAGTTTGTTAAAGTAAAGTGTACCAATTTCCAATTCCAATTGGTTCCAATCATAATGATTCATGACAATCAACAATCAAACCTATTTCATAAACCAAAAGTGCTGCCTTTCTATCTTCTTTTATTTTTCTCGACGCGAAAAATTGATGTTTGATGCTTGCAAGAGTCGACGGAGCAGCTCCCAGGGTGCAAATGCCAACAGTGGAACGGTGTTGCGGCCACTAAAAAGTGTCAGATTTGCATCGTAACGTTGTTTGTACTTCATTTATGACGGGAACAACGTCGTCGCCGTGGACGATGACGACGATGATGATGTTGACGGAACGTGCTGCATCAGCGGTAAGGTTCACGTGGCCCTTTTCCTTTCCTATCCGGCTGCCCCATCCTAGCCCCAATCCGGACAGTCGCCACTTGACCACTGCATCCGGTGCAGCTGCGGTCAGCTACGCTACTGCGGACCGGGATCGGGATAAATGATGCAGCGAGTCGGTCCGGTTCCGAACGAACGTTCGCCACACTACACAGCACGCTTGCCCGTTCCGAATCGGTAGGCTTAATTTCTCTGGAGACCAGACACCCGGACTCGCAAGTCTAATTCGGCCGCACGGTCGATCGTCCGGGCGAAGGTGTGACCGACGGTGGTCAATTTGGTCGTAATTTACCGAGCTATCGATGCCTTAATCATTGTCTGAAATAATGGGATCATAAAACTACTCAATTAAGATTAACTCGAGTTGGGGGGCAGCATCCTCCTCGCTGCGGCGACGGTTCGGTGGGAGCTCAATTTTTACACCCACCCCCTCAGTCGGAACGCCAACCTTCGTTCGTTTGGATGGCTGCCCGGAAGTAACCTCATCGGAGCCTTAGCTTGAGCTTGAGCCTCGCTCGATGGGATCCACTGTGGTGCACTTGAAACTAACCATTATCTATGCTCGGTAGGGCAGGGCAGCAATTAAACCTGAAGCCTTGGCTTTTTGCGTCCACAAGCTGGCCGTTTGGCCGTGGCTCGGACGGTGGACGAGCAAGCTGGACGTTTGCTTGTGCGACCGTTGCAGACAAACTGCTCTAGCTCCTTTGCGCAAAGGATGAGGCTGGGCCGGCTCTTCGGGCGGGAAATCTGCACCGCAAGCGCTCGAGATACGGAAGTGGTGCGTCTTGGCGTAAATCGATACATGATGGTACGAGCTTAATGCTGCACGAATTATCCCGCACCGAAAAGGCTTGCATCTGCACCTAGCCTGGCTTCCTTTCCTCTCCGCAGCGTCAAGTGGAAGCGAACGTCTGGTTTCATCTTACATGTAGACCACATCGTAACCGGTGTTCGCAATCTCTTTAAGAGCCAAGCTGTACACGGGGGTTTTTTTTCTCTGTACCGCTTTTAAGGCATCCTTTCTGCACCAGCTGTGGGAAGGAAAGATCGTACCATGCAAGCAGAGATGAAGTGCGATGCGTTGCATGTTGCAAACTGCAGCTTTTGTTGAGCTAATATTTCTATGGAGCTTTGTGTGCGTTTACTATCCGAAGGGTGGTGTTGAAATCAGCAAAGCCCAGAAGATGCCGTCGCTTCCTATTTGTCCCACATTGACTTCAATGCTAATAGAATTTAACATGAAAGTTAAATTTTGAAGGATCAAAGTTTTGAATAAGGCTTTTAATTTAAAGAGCAACACAAGGTTTGGAATAAAGTAAGTGTCATAAATAATTGATCAATTCTGTTGCACCGGAAATAATTTGTAAGTAGCTTCAAAGCATAATAACCATATCGGTATCTATATAAGAACAATATCAAAGAAAAATCCTTCTCAACCTTTACTGCAAATAATTGAAACATAGTTCAGGATGGTTAACAAGCCCATGTTAGAAAAAAAATGTTACATGTTCGCTCGACCTTCGCGTTCATCCAAAATAAAAACTAGTCAACCCCTGCATCCTAGATTAAGCATAATGCTCCAGATTGAATTTTCCCCTCTTTCTGCTCTCCCTTCCCCCTCGGGGATTTGTTTCCTCCCGCTCCATGCGCACTGCCCGACGGGCTTATGTTTTTTGACCGACACTTGTTTGACATGCTCATGTTTCTTTTCCGAAATTCCAATTTACATTCCTCCCCCCCCCCGTGTTGTGCTCGCTTAAAAATTACGTTCGAGTTTTTTAAAAGTAGAAGCAACATTTTGTTCCTTTCCCCGTTCCCCTCCTTTTCGGCTTTTCGGCGTGTCGGGCAAAATTATGCAAAATCGATACATGCCACTCAGTCACTCAGACGACGTTGCGAGGCGGAAAAGTTAACCGTCAGTCGTCAAGACCTCGCAAAGGTTCTCGGCCACCACCCTCCAACAACCCCCACCTCTTCTTGCTCCTCCCTCTAGTGCTCCACGCAAACGGTCCACACGTGCAGGTGGGGAGGTGTTGTGCAGCAGTAGTAACCTGTTTACGGTGCGATATGCTAACAACAACAACATTGTTGATGTAGCAAAGTCCAGGACTAAAATGGGGGTTGAGGGACGAAGGCAACATTAAACGGCGCTCCGTCGCTTTGAGCGTTGGCACCTTTTCGATAAGGCTTGTTTGAGGGAAAGATTGTCGGTGCGCACGCGGTGCTGGATAAATGTTTGTACGTTGCTTCCTGTTACGGCTGGAAGGGTTGCACGAACGGATAGTCATTCGGTGAAGAAGAAGGAAGCACAAGTGTGAGCGAGACAGAAAGTGGAGGAAGCACAGCGAAGTGAACAAAATCATCCTTTGAATAAACATAAACGTAACCAACGATTCCACTTCCACTTTCTTCTCGCGTTCCTCCTTTTCAACCGTTAATGGCATTCTGCTGTCCCCTTTCTCCGCCGTGCTCAAGCCCTTGGGTGGAAGGTGTCCATTTTTGGGTGAGCTTGTTCGGTACGAACAACGGGGTAAAACGACACCCCCCTGGTGTGAAGTCAATGCGTTCACGCAAAAGCTCAAGCCGATGTTAAGCTCAAACTGTTGACTCACCTTTCGCGGTGTTTCAACATGAAGCTTTTCCCGCCTCCTCCCTCTCCAGGTGGGACCTCTTCCGTTAACATATTTCCCTCTGGCTGACGAACGTTAGGAGAGCGTTAAAGTCGAGTGGCACCTGAGAGCAAAAAAAAAAAAGTGTGGATACAACATTCGATAACGACCGCGAATGTTTTCCTCCTCTCAGGTGTGGCTTGATAAGTGTGTGTCTGTGTGTGTGTGTGTGTGAGTGGGTTTCAGTTGTTTGCTTGTTTGTGTATGTGCGTGCGTCTTTACACTGCCAGTTATGTTTTACGTGCCGCACGCAACATCAGTGCATACGAAATTCGGCACTTTTTCCATGTTGGTCGAGTTCAGCACTGACAACCGGAGAATCGAGGACGATAACGGTGAGGTTTTCGGAGCAGGCAAGCGGCACTTCTCCTCTCCGGTTGGTGTGTTAGCATGTTTTATTTTATGCTGAGTGATTCCACAACCTTCCCTTCGGGGTGGGACAGGTTGGGAGTGAAGTCCATCCAGGGGAAATGCCACGTTTTCCATGGACTGTTGATTATGTTGCTGCTCGGTCACCTACATCGTCGATCGTGCCGGCGAACGGTAGAGCGCTGTCGGTGTCGAAAAGTGTCCAAATTGTTGCACATAGTTGAGTTGGACGGCTTTCCATTGCGTTCTCGAGCGGACGGACGTTTCGAGAGCAATCGAGCACAAGCGTTGAAAATTGGGAACACAAGTCCTCAAGCTTGGCGTGCTTTTTACGACGATGGCGTTACATTATGCTCAGTTTGTAGCCTCGATTAAAACTGGCAGGGGTTTTCGAATTGGTTCAGCTTGTCGAAGGTGAAACTTTGAATTGTGGCTAAATAAAGAGTTTTTCATATTTTTTTTATTCGCTAGATATAAATGGAGGATCCTTACGATTTTTGGTTTTTTTCCTAGCAGTTAAACACAATCAGAGCTAATGAGAGAGAATGGATAAGAGGAAATGTTTGTCAAGAAAGAGAAAAAAAAAACAGTTAAGCCAAGGCTTTAGAAAAAAGGAATTTTGGCAATACCAATAAATTCAAAGAGAAAGTAAGCATAGATGCACAAAAGCACACACAAAACTGAAAAAGAAATAATAAAAGCAGAAAACACAACATCAGGAAACAAGAAAATGTGACCATAGACCAATAAAGTATAGTTGTATAATGTTCTTAAGGATGCCAGTGCGTGTTGGAAAAAAGTGGAAGTGTTGCATTAAGTGAAACAGCTGCAAAACAACAAGAAATAAAACACAATCTTCGCAACAGCGCAAAGAATCGCCTTCGACCCTAGCCATTCTTATTTCTGTTTTGCTGCACGCACTTCCTGTTGTGTCTTGAAAAGCATAAACGCATAAAAAACTGGATTGCCAGGTGCGCCACCACTTGTGAATAATGTAATTCCAGCAACCGCGGCGAGGGACGGCTCTACTTGGAGAAATTGATAGCGTGCAGCGGAAAGGCGTTTCCTTTGGCTGACTAATTAATGTTTTGAATTCCCTTCACCTGCAAGTTTCTGCCGGCGGACCTGATTTGATTTTTCTCACCTTTTTGTTTCTGTTATCGCTTGATTTGATAACGTTGTTAAAATAGAGTTGTTTTTTGCCGCGTTTTCATGTCGCACTTCATGTTCGTCTGCCCAGACATAGCTTTCACTGATGAATTTTAAACAACTGTACGCTATTTATTTTGTATGTAATGATTTCCAAAAGAATAATTCTATTATCGTGCCATTTCGTGGTTGTTTGAAATGAACCACCATTTTAATTTTAGTGTCAATTTAACAACAACCAAACGCGAAACCACCGTAATTGCTCATCACCGTTTGGAGTTTTTGCCTTTCCATCACTCTATTCCCTTGTCATTTTCCGCTTTACCACCTCCAGTTCGCCGCGTCCTTTTCCCCATAATTACTGTCCGCTTTTTTTTCTCGCCGGCTTTCACACAGCTCGCAATCCGTCCGTGTCCGGGAGTCGGGACAATCCACCCGAACATGTGATGTGACTAATTGGATTATGAGTTCAATCAACGGACAACTTGTTGGACTGTCTATGAGCGCATGTGTATGTGTGTTTGGAAGCGAAGTTATTATGTAGGGTCGAGGCCCACCGGACGGGGCCGTTTCGTGAAGCAAATTGCCGTATTATGTAGCGTTCGAAAAAGTTTGTTATCGTGTGTATAAATGATTGCCACCCCGAAACCGGCGTCACCGCACACACGGTGACAGTGACAGTTTTTGACTTATTCAGCACCCCATCGTGCAACACCTTGCTCCATCCATCACGCACCGCAGCCATCGTCCTGCGTGCTTATATGCTCCCTTTTTCCAACCCTCCATTTCCGTTGGGGAGGAGCGCAGGGAGAGAAAAACTTTTGTCTCGAAACACAAAATAAAAATAAAATCACTGGTTGACGAGCTACGAATGAGTGCGCAATGCGGGAATCGGAAGGAATGAATAGGAAGGACATGGACTGGAATCCTTTTGTCGCCGTAGGGGCAGGGGAACCGAATGGAATGGAAAGCAGGCGAGAGGAAAACAAAAATGCCGAACATGCGGGGAAATATGTCGGTATGAATGTTTTACGAGGAGAAACTTCCCATTCTCGCCTTTGGTGGAATCGTGTTGCGCTATGCTTCATGTTGCACGCGTTTTTGTGCGGGTTGTTTTTTTTGGTTTTTTTTCGTTTGTCATGAAAGACAGAGAAAGTAATTAAACGCACAAGAGAGAATCGGTTTTATTTTTCCTGTGCCCATGTCGGGGAATAATTTCCGTCCGATTTCCACCACCACCGGACAAACGGGTACGAAAGGAGACTTTGCAGGTGTAATCAAATTAGTATTAATTTAACTGGTCTTTTGCCGTTTGGAGTCGGACTACGCGTGACCTTTTTTTTTGTTGTAGCTATTTTCCACTACCCCCGACGGTTTAAAGCATACCCGGCAAACGGGTCGGTACGTGCGTACGCGTACTTGCGTACCTTTATTGCGTACACCACTGACGCAATACGGACACGACACGCCAACGTGTCGGTCGGACCTGATCCGGGTCTGTTATTTTGGCGTGATTACGAATAATGTAAGATCCAGTGGTGTACTGAAACGAAAGCTAACGCGAGGCTCCACGCACGTTGAGGGGCGGAATGGTGGTGAACCTTCGGTCAACCGGTACACAGTGAAGAATGAAGTGCGCGACTCCTACAGCCACAAAATGACCTGGCACGGAATGGCTTTTCCCCAAAAATCGCACCGACTACCGGGGACGACCGCTTGCACGGTGACGGCGGCAGACGGCACAAATTAGGTTTTCCCAGCCACACAATCAACGCACAACGGCGACCAAACGATGACAGCAGCGTGACTTTACCGTCCGTTCGTCCGTCCGGTCAGGCTGGAAAATTGCTGCGGGGGATTTTCTTCGTTTGCGTCGTCGGTCGGACTTTCGGTTTGTGCGTGCGCGGCTGCGTGGGGGAAAGGATCATGGGCCATGGGTATAATAATGTTACGTTAAGGCTTTAGAATTTGGTTAATTGAATGCCACGGACTGGCGGGACGCGTGACGATGTCCCCGGGCTGATTTATGATGCCTTGAGAAGCTGATTGGAGTGAAGCGATTGGTTTTGGTTTGGTTTTCGGCTTTAAAGGGCCAACAATCTCAGCTATCATGCTGAGGATTTCACATTCTTACAGTAACGGTCAACATTAAAGCGAGTTTAAATGATTAATTCTACTTTAAGTCCCGTAAAGCGAGACCAAAGCAACATTGTTTTCGAATGAAGCACCATGCGCCTCCATCATGTGGAAGCAAAGAGGACAATTGAGCATAACATGTGATGGGAAATTTCAAGTTGTGTATTCTTCAGCATTTTATTTGCATTTTTCATGAGGTGGAATCCTTTTACATTGCTTTGCATTGTGCATTCATTCAATCTGTAATCCACACCACTGCATCTCGTAAAACAAATCTTGAAATGTGGTTTTCAGATTCCGCCTAAAGGTATGCAACATGGTGCGTGCAAAAAAGTATCGTATCGA
This sequence comes from Anopheles atroparvus, assembly GCA_914969975.1. Taxonomy (NCBI): domain Eukaryota; kingdom Metazoa; phylum Arthropoda; class Insecta; order Diptera; family Culicidae; genus Anopheles; species Anopheles atroparvus. The sequence goes on along the minus strand of CAJZCY010000002.1, from coordinate 31,390,520 downwards.
AAATGTCCCAAATATCCTTAAATGTCCTTTTTAAGTCATTCAAAATGTGTCTCAAACTAACTGCTTCGTTTCTTTTTAACTAAGAGGTATAATTTTTAACTACAGAAGAGTTTTTGGGCATATTTGCCTTGGCTAGACTTACCACTTTTGTTTTCCGAAATGTTGGTGTAGTAGATCGGCGCAACGCAACCCTCGGTCGGGCTGACTGGTCCGCTGGAATCATCCTTGCGCTGCACAATTCCCCCTCCGCTTCCCCCGCCGGCACCAACACCCCCACCACCACCAACACCGCCAGCATTGGCCAGCGTAAAGCCAACAACACCGGCACTCTCCGACACCTTCCCTTTGCCGCCGTCGATCACCACCGCACTGCCGGCCCCGGGGCCACCGCTAATGACACTCACGCTGTTCAGTAAAACGAGATTGCTGCCATTGCCACCGCCGGCGCCGGCACCACTTCCGGTCGTTTCCTTGCCGACTGTGACGCTATTGCTTTTTACAATAACATTTCCCAAGGCACTACTACTGCTGCTACTATTGCTGCTACACCCGCCACCCTTCGCTCTGGTGACGACCCGCACCCGGGACCCATTGCGCACCGTGGTCGCTTCCACTTGCTTGCCGTGCGCCGTCGCTTTTCCGTTGACCGCCAGCACCTGCCGCGCGGTTGTTTGATGCTGCTGCTGCTGCTGTTGGTGATGGTGGTTTCCGGTCTTGGCCGGCACCACCGCCGTCGTCCCGGTGGCCGCGGTTCGGTTCCGGTACGCCGACGACACCGCCGGGGGCTGTTGTTTTTTCACGATGTAACAGCGCGGCATGTTTTCGCTTTGGGCGGGCGTCCGCGCCTTCCGTCCCGTTGCGTTCGCTTTGTTTCTGTTCGTTGGACACTCGAGTTGGATGGAATACAGATGGAATCGATCCGGTTGCGGTTCGATGCACGGCACGTCAGGGGTTGCCCTTGGCACCTGCGGGATGTTTGATGTCCTTTCGCGGCGGTGAGGTTGTGGCGTCCGTTTCACCCATCAAAGCGACCCGCTTGCATTTGTGTTGGTTTGCGTAGTCAAGTGGTCAAGCATATCAAAGCTGATTTGATTAAATTGCCGTGTCCTTCGTTCGTTAAACACTGTTCAAAGGGTTCCATTAGTGAGGAGGAAAAAGCATGTAACCAAGACGCTTCCTGTATTGCTTATCAATTCGTTTCCCCACGTTTGATTGGTTCGCTGTTGCCAGTTAGATTTTCGTTCGTTTCACTTTCGCGCACGCCGATGGAGCTGCCGGGGGTTGTTTATTTGCATTTTGGCGCCGAAATAGTCCCCGAAATAAGCATCGCAACACTTTTGTGTGTTGGAAAACAATCGAGAGGGAGAGTGTGTGTACGCGTGCAATAGAGGGAAAGAGCGACCGTGCAGGAAGCCAGCGCAACCCGAGCGATGGTGTGTGTGCGGGCCGGTTTTTGGGCCGCTTCCCGTTTCACCCACACTCCGATAGGTTGCCGGGAGTGAAAGCGAGCACGAGCGAGTCATCGATGGCGGACCAAACACCGGAAACGCCGGGCGCAGGAGTCCCGCGACGGAAGCTATGGCTGGCAAATATATATGTTTGCGCCAAAGTTTGGTCACACCGTTTTCGCAGTCGCAGCACGAACGCGTCGGTCGGACGCCCGAAATTCGGTCCACCCACCGGGTTCGCGCCCGCTTCTGGGCGGCAAAGGAAAACACACTTGTTGGATTTATGAAATATGTTTCACCGCCTGACACAGTACACCCGAACCGAACCCGACGGGATGGCGATGCGCACGAACGATTCGGTTGCCGACGGTAACGACGGCGCTGATGGACAGATCTCGGAGCAAACGGGAGGCCCGCGTTACGGCGCGGACCATTATCCGGATTTTACGACGCTACGCCACCGACGCAACCGGCGGGCTACGGCGAAAAAGTGAAACGCGACGCGCGACCCGTTGCGACAGCCCGGTTCGATGTTTACCCAAGATCCAAAAGGGAGGTTCGAACGCCTTCCGGTTCGACACGCTCACCGTTCGGGTCGGAAAGGAGAGCGCCCTTCTCGAATGTGCGATGCTGGGCTGCTGATGGTGTTGATTTGAGCCGATCGTTAGGCTCTACCGTTGTGCTGTTCCGGATGTGTTGCTTTCACGGCTCGATACGCAGCGTTTCTAATTTCACGGAGGGTTTCGAAACACGAAACGGACTATTTCTGCAGGCAACCAAGACGACGCCGTTCGACACTCGACGTCAAACAAACGAACGACTTGTTTGTGTGCTTACGTGTGCGTGTGCGTGGGCGCAGCGGATCAATGGGGAACGAACTGTTGCCTTCGCTGTTGGACTCGGGCGAGTATTTAAGCAAAACCGTTCGTTGATGTCACTGCAAACACACGGACCCCATTATACACATCCACACGAAGCCCTTGGATGCCTTGTGGGGGAATGGGGCGATTTTCTGCTGAACCAGCGAGCAAAGAGAAGGGGGCGGTGAAGTGCCTCGGTCCACAGTTCTGCTTACGCAGCGTTACACGATTCTTGCAGGATCAGCACAAACACGGAAGCGCCACTCGATTCGCTTCTCGACTTCTCACTGAGATCCGCTGCTGTCCGCCGTTTATCTCCTAAACAACGTGCACGGACACTATCACTCGTTGGTAGTTGCTTATGCGGTTCCAACTTGTCGGCTATATGCTATGCTGGAAGCTGCTGCTTTGCTACAACTCTGGCTAATTGTTGCGTTACGCTTGATCTAATTGATTGCTCACTATCAGTAAGTTCGATGTATTGCTTATGTTTGATTTGTTTTTTGTTTTTCAAAAATAGTATTCCTACTCTAGAGTTCTTTAACTTCTTTTAGTGCTTAACTTTTGCTTAAAAATTATGTTGCATAAAAATTCTCTCTGAATATCGATTTGATGTTCCTTTTTTTTCCTCGTTTTAGAAAATACGGACCGGTACGATTTTTTCACTAGTTAGCTTGTAATTAACACTGGTTTACTTTTGACTCTAATTTTCCTTTCTTCCGACACTTTTAGCGAATTTTTTACTATCGATGTGAGATTATGTTTTCACAGAAATGGTTATTGCTTTCGTTGTTTGCGATTTCTTCCACTGGCCGAAAGATGTTAAAATACATATTAGTTATTTTGCTCGGATGAAATAGTTGATTTTTAAAATATTAGATTATCCACAAATCTGGCTTTTCACCCCGTAGTTGAGCGCTGTACACTGTTGCACTCAACTTTTCTGTTTTGTATTTGCATCGTTCCTTTTCGAGCGTCTATTAAAACTCACCGTTACACCGCGCTTCCGGTTCCACTTGACCCCCGATCGGTCGGGGGGGAATGAGGAAAGCGGGGAGTGAGTGAGTGTGCGAAAAAAACGGGAAGCGAGCCCCGAGCGTCACTCCGCCAAAAGAAATGCGCGACGCGACGCCTTCGGGATTCGGGTTTTCCTGTAACGCGCTCGACGCGATGACAACGACGACGATTATGGTTCGGTTCGTGGCGAAGTAATTATTACAAGGCACCGGGGGCCCTCATGCAACAAGTAGCTTGTAAGTGGTAGTAAGCCAAACGGTTGGCGTCGTTGTGTGTGGAGCTTGCCCGTGGAGCTTGTGGTGGGGAAAAAAGAAACGGTCGCCGCTCCGGGCGTCGAAAGTCGATGGAAAAACTTTCCCGTACCCTCCCCGGAGATGGGTGGCAGGTGGGCGGAGGGCGAGTTTTCGAGAACCTCTCGGGCGCCTCGAGGATTGAGTCCTCTTGTCGATTTTTGAACCCTCCGTTGTGCTCACCTCCTAGTCGTCGCCACCATGGGTCGTTGAAAATCCGTCTCCATTGACATGCCAACAGGTGCCATTCGGGATCGATGAAACTCCGCACCGACGGACGGTGAGGCACAGGATGTAAAACCTCCGAGCAGGTGGACCGCTCGGAGCGTGTTCCAAGCTTCCCCGTCGCTGGGTTCAAGCGCAACTCCTGGCGCGCCTCGAATCGGTTGCGTTACACTTGCCTTCCGGTTACACAACACTTGGCCGTGTGCCTGGAGGATAACGATTTGCGCTGGGCATCGATTCGTGCACGGTGTGCAAGGACTCGCACGAACAACAACCACCCTAGTGTACGTAACGGTGTTTCGTTGCAGTCTATCGTCCGAGTTTGTTGTGTTTGTTATTCACTCCAACGCGACTTCTTTGTGAGAATGGGTTTCCCTTCAACAAACTATTTCCCATTCGAAGCTAACTGAATCCATCTCACCTGTTTGCAGGATGTTACACGGCACAATCGCTTCACACTGTGAATGTTCGCCTCGGATCATCCTATAAGGGTGTTGTTTTTTGCGCCGTAAACCTTACCCTCCTCGCTGTGGGCTGTGTGTGTGTATGGTTGCCCGCAAACTGACGAACTAGCACGATTCACTGTGAATTTTCCGTTCGTGCCTCTGCTGTAGGGATGTCAGCCAGCCAACCGTTGGTATGGAAAAAGCAACCAGCGATCGAACCCGTGACCGTATCACTATGGCCTAGACCAAACCGTGGCCAGCGGGGCCATTTTTGCGCAAATTTTCTGCCACAAACCAACCACACCAGTACCGGGCCCGGCGGCCATGCTTGCTTTTTCGGTGGCACTAGGGTTTCGCTCTTTTGCTTGCCCTTCCCGTGCTGCTGCTGCTGCGGCTGTGGGCTCCGTTCGGCACCGTTTGGCATCAGCACTGCACCAATACAGTCACACCGGGTACGGCCCCGTGGCCTCGCGCGGGTAACTCGACCGTATTTCACTGCGCTGCTGTGGCGCTGCGACAAGTGGGTTTTCCACTGGTGGTCGGGACTATTGCAGCAAACAAGTTGCCATTTTCCGGCACTCAACAAAACCTGTGTCGGTGTCGGCACGCGCCGACCGCACTCGCGCACTCAGGAGCAAAATTTCATGCGTGCTCGGGCCCCCGACGGATCAGTCGGATCGGTTTTCCAGCGGGCGCGTCCCGCACCGCTCCCAATTCCGCGGCGTGCCTTGAGAATGTCCCGTCCGCGGCACTCCGTGGCAATCGGGAAGGGTGTTTTTATTTCCCGTCAAACCCCTCTACCACCCGATCGCAAAGGGCGAATGATTGTTGACAGCACCCAAACAGCCACTCAGTTCGACTCGCGTTGTGCTCGAGATTTATCCTTGCCGTCCTTTTTCGATGCTCTCGGCACTGCGGCGCAGGGGTGGAACTCACTCGAACGCAGTATCACGCCAGGGAGGAAAGGAAAGGGAAGCCAGGGGAATGGAAAGCGAGTGTCCTTTGGCACGGAAAAAGCGGAGTCACGGAGTTCCGTTTTTCCTCTTTTTTTTGCTGCTGCTGGTTCACTTTTCACTGCTCGCTGTTGCGTACGTACCGTAGCGTGTCACGGGGAGTGGACCTTCGCGCCGTGTTTTCCAGCACCGACCGACAGGGGTTGAAGAGACTCGAGTTTGAGCCTTTCTAGGGAAAGGGTGGAACGTTCAGAAAACACACAGGCCCCTGCACGGGCGGAACAAACACAGAGCACGAACACATACGAGGAGCGAGGAAGCAACACTGGTAGAGGAAAGAAAACACACCGAAAACTGAACGGCCGACGACTGAAGCAGTGCAGCAACACCTTTTGGCCACCAGCGCACGTTTGCGTATCGGGGCGTCGGGCGTTCGGGTTCGAGCAGCCCGCGGAAAATCGGGTGCTGCCGTAGGAACGCGCTCGGGATTCGAGCAGGTGGGCAACAATATGAGCACCGCATCCGCACACAACAACGCGCCCATTTCCGTGTTCTTGCCCTTCTGCCGATGCCGATCCTTTCCGCTCCCGTCCTCTTTCGACCTACCGCGTTTCGGTGTATTGGTGCGGCTGGCGGGTGAGTTCCTGCAGGTCCTACAAGTGGTGGTTTCATCGTGCGCACTTGTTGTCCTATTTCGAGCAGTTCGCGGATGCGATTGTTTCCGGTGCGCCTGCGCGACGCTTACGTTTCCTTTTGATGTGATGATTCCTGGCCTGGCTTGCTCTATCGCCCTATGAGTTTATTATCTTTTGCCAAAGCGGATTTCTGAGGGTGGAAGAAATGCTTTTTAATCTTGTCAATTGATTTGTAACAACTATCAACAATATATATGCGAGAAGAGAATGTTGTACTTGCTATCTTTTTAAAACATTCTTTTTAAAAAGAAAGCATGTTTCGAATTTGAGTCTAATTTGTGTAGAAGATGCAGTGTACTGAATTTCAATGCTGCTTAGATCATAATGATGCAACAAGTGATTTTTTATGCAGAGATTTTGCAGATTGCTTTGTTGAGATGTATCGATTCACTATAACTTTATGATGACTTAAAACTCAATCCAACAAGGCGATGAGCGTAAAAAGAAATCGCGTTCCACTTTGAAAAAGTCCAGCCTTATATTGCTCAATCGAAAATGTGACTGCCGAAACTAAAACTCACTCGACTCGAAATGCAACAGTAAAAATGGCGTGGAAAACTGCAGTGAACACGCTTCAAGTGGCAATTAAAACGGTTGAACATAAAAACTACCACCGTAACGGGCGAGGAAAATCGGGTACGCAACTTTCTCCTATGTGTCGTATGCCACTTATTGGCGCCCGACGCCTTTTCACTGCTCCACTGGCGAACAGCGATAAACATAATTCTAAACATAATTTTACAATTTCTGCACGGACAATGGAGGCACGCATTTGCCGCCCTGCGGTAGCAGTCGGCATCGTTTGGAAATCCTGTCGTGTGCTTTTCGGTTGTGTTTTCTTCTTCTTTTTCTTCCTGTTGGTGCCAAGCGGGTGCTGGTGGAAAAGTTTTCTACCGAAACGGTCTCCTCCATGCTCTCTGATGCCGGCAGTGCACGGGAAGGGGATCGCAGCGCACAGCCTTCTTGTCGCAGGGCTGCAATTTCACCACACAATGGCGGGAAGCGAGAGATGAATGGGCGAAAAAGTTTTCCCCCGCTTCACCCAGCGGTGCAGGAAAACATGGATGTTTTGAGTGGTGCGGGCAAACGGCGATATCGATGTGTCCGACAACGGTCGTTCGTTCGTTCGGGGTCCGTGTAGTTTGGTCAATGCAGGTCGAACCCTCGGTGGCCGGGACAGTTTTCCGGCACCGGCGGTGGCGTGTCCGAACCGGGTGCATTTTACTTGGTGAAGGTAGTCGCTCGGTACACGGGTTGAAACACACGTACATGTTCCCGGGGACACGCCGGGCGAACAAACAAGTTCTACAATTTAATGTTCTCTTCAAGTCGGATGCGTCACCGGGGTCGGTGGAGGCTATTCGGTTGCGATTTTGGGGGGTATTATATTGAATTGTTTGTGATATTATTCAGCATTATCCGCTCAAACAAAATCCTCCATAAAAACATTTTAATTTAAAAAAAAATCATTAATAATAAAAAGATGTGTAACTTAATATAGCGTGTAAACAAATAGCCAAATTCAAATCTTGCGAAATATATTCACATAAGCTGAAAACCCTAATCATGAATAAAGTAGTGCACAAAAAACACTCGGAAGCAAGCCGTTTGTCTGCGCCGGGAAACGGGTTTTCATTTAGTTTCGTTTCAATTGCGTTTTCCCGTTTATCTACCGCTGCCATTGCAGTCGAATGGATTGCAGTTTTCCCGCATTAGTATTTTTGTTTTTCCACTGCGCAAAGTTGTCGTTTCCCCCGGCAGTCCGTCTGTGTCCGGACTTCGCAAAGGGTTCGCCATGCTGTACGGTTCGAGCTGGCGTGTTTTTGAATTCCGGGCGAAAAATCGTTACCCCAAAATTGTGACATTGTCAACGGGGGTTCCGAGACCGTGGTGCAACCGGTTTTCCTACAGGTGCTTCCGAATGGCGTCTACATTGCGACGGACAAACAAGTAGAGTACTGTGTTTTTTCTCGCTGCTCAAGCTGCACAACGACGACGCTAGGTATGGTGGTCAAAAACATGTACACGCATATCTGCGGTCATTTTGAACAGCACAGTGTGTACAGGGATTGGTAGTTTTACGATTTATTGAAATCGTTATGGAAGTTCTTGAAATAAAAATGGCCTAAAATATTTGGCATGGGGTTTTAAATTTATTTGGCATATGCAAATCATATTGAGATTTATAAAATAACTAAACATTCTTAATTTCCATTTTTTTGTAAAATCGCACTGTTTCTTAATGAAAGGACCGTTTTATAGGAAAACACTAGTTTGTGCTGAAATTATCCAGCGAGAAGGACAATGCTGGCCAGGGCAGCGTTTTGACGCTGAGCATTTAGGCAAGAGCTCTGGAACGACCGGTATCAGAATGGTATGGTTCTGCGTTCTCCTCAACAAGTGCAACAAGGCAAACATATTGAAATAAACTTGTACAACATTGCCCAGCGGCTCGGGGCTCGGCAGATCGGGACGAACATTTCGCTTCTGGCGAGGACAAACGGGCGAAGACTGGTGAATCGATGCACAAGGGAGAAAGGTGTTTTAATTTGATGTGACAAGAGGCGAGTGTTTGGACGGATCTGGTTTGTCTATCTTCTGCTCGACTGCACGATGAAAGCAGCCAACCGTGCAACTGCGACACGCGTTAACCCACCCACCTTCCTTCTCTCTCTCTCACACTTCTTTCCACTTTCTATTCCTCTTAAGCCCATCAACATCCGTTTTCTCATTCGACGGAGGATGGTGCAATCTGTGTACACCTTCGAGTTTGGGTCATCTTTTCTGACAGTGCAGGTACTTAACACGTTCGTTAAATGGGATCGTTGGCTTAAATTGAAAAAGTTACCATACGATAGTGGCACACCGTCCTCGCAGGACATATCTGGTTAGTGCAGTGCTGAGGAGTACATGATTTTTCCATTGTGGTGCATGTCGTGCGAAGAACTTTTGATGAGCTTGCTAAACGAACAGTATTTAGGTAGCTTCTTTGATAAACTACCAAGGTGCCCCATTGCAGATTGGTACAGATTTAATTTCTATCCATTTAAATCGCGCATCTGATCTTTCGCATGTTATTGTAAAATGAAGAATTTTAATCAAATTTTAGCACAAAAATATTAGGATAAAATTGTGTAGAAATTAGCAGGGAAACATTTGCAACAATTTGTAAATAATAGATTAACTTTTGCTCGTACGTATGCCCCTAGATGTATGCAACCAACCATGCACATCTCCAACTACTGTCGCCGAAGAGCCACCGCTCTGGTGCGCATTTTCCTATTGAACATACACTTTAAACGTTAGTAATGATTTCCTAGGAAAGTTTTAAGTCTTCTCCACCCTTCGACCCGCTTCCTTCCCTGGAGCATGTGTACAACGTACAGCTAAAGCTGGTAGCTGTAGGATTGGACAAACATGCTTCAAGTGGCAGAGGATCTTAACACCTGCTACCGCATACCCTGAGCATCTCGTGCACGGTGCAACCTTGCTCCCGCTCTCGTTATTGATTCAATGATACTATACAAGCAGGAAGTGCAGTAATCGGCTAAGTAACTTTATAAATTCTGCCATCTTACGCAATTGAATTCCGGATCAATATCACCGTGCACCGGGCGAGCTGTTCGAAATTCTTGTCCACCGTTGCTGTTCATGGCACATGGCCATACAGTAACTTCCATCCTAGATGGATAGATGGAGCTTCCACCTTTGTCTTGCAACGAGCCAAGCCGAGGCAACCGATGTCCTTTTTCCCATCATTAATCGGTAATCAAGACAACCGTTGGCACCGGTGCGCCCTAGCGATCTGAGTAGCGGGGCGAGCAAGTCAGAGTTCAAGTTTTGCGAGCTGCCGATTATAGCTGCTTTGAAGATGCCTTCACCGGCACGAGCGGAAGTCGTTTCGCGTCGGAACTTTTGAAGCGTGCACTATGCAAAAGGCGGCTCACCCACGCGACGTTGTCACCCCCGGGCCGATATGGACACGGGTGTTAGGAGCTTTATCGCGAGCACATCACTTCGGCCCGACGACTGACAGGCTGTCAACCGGGCCGTCCCGGAAATGGTTCTTATCTGCCGGTGCGCTGTTGGACTCGCTGGTCCTCCCGCTGGGTGTAGCCGTCGAGTTTGACGTGTACGGCGCTCCGGTGGTGCAAGTGTACGGTGTGAAGAAAAATAAACAGCGTCGTCCCCGGTCGCCCGGTTGCAGGATCAGAGTGGCTATGCTCCGTGTCTGGCACTCATGAAATATTCATGCGAACAAAGTTGAAGCTGCATAATTTACGGAGCAGGAATCATTATATTAAAATTAGCCAATTCGTTGCCCTATTCGCGTATCCTTTCGCTGTGTGTTCCCCCCACGGATACCACGTGGAAAAGGAAACCTAGGCTGCGAATGTTTCTGGGGGTCAACATGCTATTGGTTTCAACACCAAGCCTCACGGGAGGCCGCTCTTGATGCCGTCCTGTCGACCCCAACCGGGGGGGCTGGCAAATGTCGGCGAATCGATAGGATATGCAAACGTTACAATTATTTTTTTATAGCCTGCCGACGGCCGCTTCGGCCCTGATTGGTTTCCGACGTCCGTCAATTTTGTACTCCATCGTATCAATTAGCAACAATTACTGAAACATGAATATGATGAACCGTGTGTGGTTGCTGATGTGTCCGGTTGACCTCTGCAACGAAGGGACTGGTAGGCTGACGGTCGAAAGAAAGCTTCGCTGTCAATTAAAATATCTTGTGTTGTTTAATTAATACGTTACCACGGTATTCTGCGAGTGGAATATCTTGATTACTGGTTTCGTAATTATTTCATTTAACAGTTAAATGATGTGTGAAGTTTACGGAGCATTAACTCGTTATTGCTCGCATTTTTACCTGTAACGCACCGTCAGATGGAAACTGTAAAGTCATCCTTTTCAAATATAAAAAGACAATTTTTGTACGAGTCCTGAACTTAAGAAAGAAAATACAATTACAACAAAGAAGAACAATGTTTGCAACGCATGCCAAGCGCCGCTGGAGATAATTTTTACAATCTTTACTTGATATCAAGGATCGTCTTTGCTGTAAAATTCTCCTACGCTATTTTCTTCCGCGCGTTGTAATCCCGACACGTAAACGCATTTGAACGCAAATGAAGTCATAAAGGTGAAAATGATACAGAGCGGGCAAGATGCTGGTGGTAAAAATTTGCATTTCTTAATATTTTCATTTTTTTTTAGGAGTCGTTCCTGATAAGGAAGTATAATTTTCATTCCATACCGTGTAGTCGAATGAGTTGGATGATAAGGAAAGTGTATTCATAAAAAAAGTGAAAGTAGGCTAATGTTTACGTTGCGTATACCAAAACATTACTGCACTATCCGCTTTTTGCTGGAATATAAGTTAAAAGATGCTGCCACTGTTTATGTTACAAGAGGCACTTTTTTGATATTATGATACTTAAACAATCTAAACAACTATAAAGCAAACTAACTTGTAGAACATGTATCGTGCTTCATTCATTGAAAGAATTTTAATAAATTGCCTAATTTAGATTTTCCCGGCATGTTAACAGCACATCTTGCACGTCAAATATTCTCCGGATCCAGGTGTAGCAGCGGCTCAGGGCTCTTTAATACAAAAAGGGTCTGAAGCGGAACGCCAACCCGTTACCGTCGATTGGCAGCAACCGGCTATACTGCATTGTTTGGAAACTGTTGCTGCGCTACAGACGCGCAAAAAAGGACGCATGCTGAACTTTGTGCATCGTTATACCGAACCCTTTTCACACTCCAACCCATCGAGCACCGAGTTCAGTTTAGTTCCCACCCGTGGAAAGGGAAAATCTATTTCTCGACTTCCATTGGACTTCCACCTCCCCCGAAGGAAGGGGCTGGATCCTCCGTGCGAGAGGACGATTACTACACCTACATTTCGTTTGGCTGGGAACGTTAAAGCACCAAATTGCATCAGCATAAATCAAATTAGGTAACACCTGGTTCATAAATTGTAGCAGTAGCTACAGGAGCTGCCGATGCCGACGGTGTAGGGGGAGCTTCGGTAGTACTTTGGAAACTAGTTTTCAGTGCTGGCTCGTTCGGGTATGCCGATACCGGTGGGCGAGCGAGTAGATGAACATCCTTTTTTTCTAATGAGCGAAGTAAGCCCGACCCGATGTCGGCTTGCAAAGCGAAGGTGCCCCTCACCCCTTTCAGCAGCAGGAAAGCGCCTCAAGGTGATAGATCTGAGCCCTTTTGCGTGATCTACGGTCACGGTAGTAACAGGGAGAGTGCTTAAATTTTTGGCAGTTATCAACTTTCCGAAAGTAATCAAGCACCGTCAGGAGCCAGGGCGTTTGTGGAAGCCGTTTCGAAAGGTGAGAAATTTTATCGCCCTCTGCCGTATTGTCGGAGGGAAAAGTTTCCCTTTTCCCCGCAAAAGGTTTTTTCTTTTCGCGTCCCGGAAGGCGTTCGCGAGCGTTGTTCGAGATGATTTAATAGTTGTCGAGAGAGGATCACTTAGAGTGTAAAATATTACTGGAAAGTACTTTTTCCACTCACTTCTTCATTTACAATCTACCTGTTGCGCTTGCAGTATAGAACATTAGTTTTTTATCACACCGACGTTTTAAATTTCAGAAATATAATTTTATTATTTAAATTCTTATTCGTTTAAATACATACTTGTTTCATGTGCAGAACAGTGTTGCACGTTTCTGTTACATTATTTTAACGAATATTATTTAATGTGCTAATCAACATGTCAAAAAGTGTTTGGTTCGCGTTTTGAAATCGTTTTTATTATGTTAACCTTTAAAACCAGCAATGCAGTTAGTAAATTGTTTGCTCTACAGTTTTTCTCAGCATAAGCCTCGCTCACTATCTGCTTGGAACATTTTTCCATCTCTCGGCTGTTGTTAGTTTTCGTCCGTTATCTTGCAGCAAACCTTGTTCCGTTATACAGGTCAGTTTGTTTTTGCACTTCGTTCCGTTACTCACAGCTCGACCGTTGCTTTGTCGAAAACAGTTTTTCAACTTAATTATCGTTTTGGTAATTGCACCTTTTCAACAGTTGAAACTAACCACCCGGACCGCGGCGTTGTTCGGCGCATGGAGTCGAGGTACAACCCTTCCCACGATTAGGTGAGGTTTATTCGCTTCGCGTTAAACGAGGTGCGAGACAGACTAGCACAACGTTAGTCGGTGAAGGCATTGTTTTGAGGGTGAAACAAGAAAAAGAGAATTGAAACCAAAAAGAAAAAAAATTCCACGAGAATATTCATTCGAAGGTAGCATGAGAATCATTTGTAACACGAAAAGCGCGTCTACTTAAATATCGTTTGTGTGTTGATGTGTCTGTGTACAAGCTTTCGGCAACTGGTCTAACCAATGAAAATAGGTGGAAAATGCCAGGGTGGCCGCCGGGCGATGATTCGCCGGGTTTAGGTTTTCTCTTACTCAGCATTTACTACGGCCTGCGGAGAAAGGTAACGAGGAACACGAGCAGTTGGTAGAACCGCAGGCGTTGAACTCCAGTCCTTCCGTCACTTTAGCTCGCGACTTCATTATCTGCCAATCTTTCACCTCCCTTTTGGGCTTGACAGCTGACCACTCGCACACCGACCAATATCCGTCCGAGTTATTGTTTTGTCGCGCATTGCAAAGTGGCTAATTTAGTGAAAATAATAATTTCCACCAACGGCTTGCGGTCAGCGGAGTGTTTTGTGGCAGCGATGACAGGTAGCTTTCGAGTGCGAGTGCTCCTGATTTGCTAATTTCCATGCCTGTCACCTGTGTAGACGCCAAACCTCACGATCGTTATCGCGTCGTGATTATGGTAGACATGTGTTTTCTTTTTGAGGAAAAAATGCTTTCCAAAACAAATGGTTTTTTGGTGCAGATAACGTGGAAGTGTTCTTTTATTTTATATTCATGTTATTTTCTAAAATGGTGGAAGCATAGTTCGAATGCTCGTATGGAATTTTACTTGCAGATAAGCTTAATTCTAATAATGAACAACAGCTTTATCTAGTTTCATTTCAGTATACACCACTGGATCACCAGTGAGCGTTTCACTCGTCGGTATCTGAATAAATATTCTTTAAATAATCATAAAATCAATCCTCTTTGTCCGCTAATGACTTCCTGCCGGGGGCCTCCATCTAAATTCAGCCATAATTTACTACGCGGTTAATAAGCGACGGCGGTTGTGTTCATCGACCACTTCGGGTCTGATTGAAAGAATGGCCATTGAGGCCATTGTGTTGGTGGAGGAGATAAAGCAAACCATCGCCGAAATAAAAAGTCCGAAAGTCAATGCGATTCCGGAGGCTACATCCTGCTCCCGGAACAATGCCGCGGCCGGATGTGCGAACGAATTTTGTGTCAGCTTTAATTATTCAGGCTAAGCTAGGCGAATGCATAAATAATTCCGACAAGTCCTTCCCGCGAGGCAGCCGCGTGTGCGTCGTTTGGTCGATGTGTCGGAACTGTGGATGCCGGATGAAATAAAATCGTCACGGGTCGCGGGTGCACCCACAGGACTTGCATTGCAAAACGGGTCCGGGTGGAGCGACCGGGTGCATTCGTTCTGAGCGTTTGGCGTTTGGTTTTGATTTTCAGCATTATTGTTTAGAATTTATGCGTTATTCATTCATCGTCGGTTCCGGCGCTGGGGTTTGTGTAAAGTGGCCTCCGGGCCGTGGTTCCTGTGCGCAGTGTTTTTTTATTTCCGTATATCAAACGCCGAGCGACAATTTATGCTGCGCCTAAAAGTATGCAAACCGTGTGTCTGCCGTTCGGTTGCAAAAAAAAGGAGAAGCATAAAATGTCACTTTCACAAAAGCAGGATGTTAATTGAAAAGTGTTTGAACACTCATAAGGCCTCGGGATGTGCTTTTCATGCTTGTAACCCTCCTTCGTGAAGGCAACATTGATCTGCTATCCCTTTCGAAGTTATGTTGTGAAACAAATGCATGCGACTCTTTAAAGTTATCTGACGAGATCATGGCCCTGTCCCTTACGATACTGAAATTATTCACCGTTCATTAACGAGTGTGGAAGTTACTTTGGGCTCCGATGTCAGAAGATGGACTGAGGACAGAAAGACAGTAATGATATATATAAATGTATTAATTAGTTACGGGTTTCTGGGATATATAAAATAAAAAATTTGCTAAAATTCTTTAGGTCATTTACATCCAACGGGAAAACAAGCTGGTCAAAACACGCTCAAAGCAAGTGATATACGAATAAATAATCCCTTTAGATCGCACCAGTATAACTCGCTGATCGGTGTCATTTTCATTTCCAGCATACGGAAGCCGTTTCTAAACCGTCTTTTCACTTCCGTTGCTAAAACGAAAAAAAAAGCATGTTGTATCTAGCCATCCGCACCAGCTTCACTGTGATACTATGAAGGCACCAAACGTCACCATCGTCGTCCAAGGCCTGTTCGGCAGTTTCAGCCTCGTTTGGGACTGATTGCTGCCGATGACGAGTGCCATCACTCTTCGAAACGCATGCCACACATGTACTAGGTTTGGGAAAAGGCAAAACATAAAATACACACCGGAAGCATGACTGGTGCGATGAAAAATGATGCCATGCAAATGCGTGCAATGGGGTTTCGTTTCAGCGGACGGCCCTTTTTTGGGAGTGATTGAATGAGTTTAGCTTAACGGTGGTTCTATTTTTTACTGGAGCAGGATTTTATTATTTCATAGTTCGAGAATTTATTCTACAGCTTTCGAACGCATCCAAAAACACTGTTGTTCAACAAGATTTAAATACCATATCAAAAGGACATGTTCATAGACTGGTTTGGTGATTGTATTATTTAGAAAATAAAAGAAGTAAGTGAAATCAAAAAGACAAATGTTGTTTAAACAAAATCACTACAGGTATTTTTACTCTTTACAGTACATGAGAGTTTAAGACAAAAGTTAGGTTAATACTGCGATGATGCAAAGAAGAAAACACTATTACATTGTCACCTTTTTGCTACCCGATCAAGCATTCTATAATTCTTCAAGACGGTACATACGCCTGATCTTTGATCATAGCACAAGGCGATACCGTAGACGGTGCCATCGTTCAATTTGTAATCAAATGAAAGTGTTCGTTTATTTTTTGTGCTTGAAAAAAACCACCACCAACCAGGTGCGCAACCGGTGTGTACTTCGTCCGAACGGTGGACGAACGGTTGCTGGCACAAAATTGCTCTAACTATATCCTTAAGGCCGCCATTACACCGTCCGGGAAAGCGCTCGACGGGTCGTCCGCTGTGAAGCTATCGCTCTTTCCGGAAGCTACCTTCCGCTGCATCATTTACGTCATCATCAATACCGCATTCATCGTCACCATCGGCGAGTATCGCACGGTGTTCAGGAGCCAGACCATGGGGCAGACCTTATCAGTCGGTGTTTTTCAGAACGGGACGTCTTTTTTTTTTCCCGCCCTTCCATCCGCATCTTCCATCAAAACCAATCTGTCCCGGACGGGGGAAGAAATGGCGCAAATCGAGGACTAAATGCCACGGACAGAGTCGATCTTTCCGGGGCGCGAGAACTTAGGGGAGCTGTCCCGGGCTAAGGATGAAAGTGCGAAGGAATGGAAACAAAACCCTTCGATTGATCCGGGGCTCGGATGGCTGGGTATTGACATATTTTGATAGATTGCACACTAAACGCTCCATAATGAGGGTGAGCGTTTTAAAAAGCGTTGACAGTGTCAAAACAAACCGGCTCCAGTGCTCGGCCGGGTCCTTCCGGGACGCACCGTAGATGCCGGCGAAGGTGTGTTTCGATCATCATCATCATCGTCATGATAGAGGTGTCTCGTGCGATGGCTGAGATGGGAACGCAGGACACCAGCGAAACAGTTTCTTTCAGAGGAACCGTTCCAACAGCTTCCTAATGGGAAGAAAGAGAAGGTCGCCCCACCCGCAAAAGCTTTTAATAAATGCTCTCTATGTGAGCTGTGTACCTGCAACATCTTCGAGCCGTGACCGGGACGGGGCCATGTTGGTGAGAATAATTGAAGCTTAAGAGTGAAATGGTGTACCCTCGGGGAGTGGGTTGTTCTTTTTTGTTTCGGTTTTCTTCTCGGCCGAATCGATAGTCAATCTACGATGACGGATTGCGGCGGATGATTTACGGCTGACTGCGGAGAATGCCAATCTGTGTTTAGGGCACTGCAGGGTTCAAAATAAAAAACAAGGTTGTCTTGATCAACATGGACGACGTCTGATGGGACATGACAAAATTGGATTGCACCGTCCAATTAACGCATTGTCAATCTCACTGATTTAGAAGTTAAATTAAAGCAGAAACCTACATGTAATTAAGAACACATTTAAAGAATACGGATTGCTACACGATTTTTCTTTTGGAATCAAACCTGCAAAGCTTCCCAAAATTAGTAACTGCACCACTTTATAGGTGCCAACATTTTCTAGCTCATCATTAATCCTTTGTCCGCGTGGAGACTCGTGGCGACGCAAGCATACATTTTCCTCTAGAGGACACTACCCTTTCAATCACCCGAAGTGCTCCACATTTTGGAAAAGAAATCAATTTTGCTAAGAAGGATGCGAGCGCAGCATTGAGTGCACTGTCGAATGCGCAGCAAGGAACGTTCACGTCGAACCGAAACCGAAGTTGGACGGCAGGCAATCCTCGAATAAAGTTTCCAGACATCATCATGCTTTAATTATTCAAATCAGTGTAATTTTCTTTTTCCCCAGATTGAAGATTTCGGTCGCTTGCCGGGGAGCTGACGGGCCCGCTGTGGCATCAAGGCAAGCCAACGTCCAACACGAGCGAACCAGCCACAAGCTGCAGCCGAAATTGGTATCCGACTCGTCGATGTTCCAAGTTGTGCCCGATGCCGACGGTTCGAGCTCGAGGTGGATTCCTCAAAGTGTGAGGGTGCTGGCGAGGAGGGGCATGGAAATTGCTGCCAAGGAGGTAAAACAAGCCTTCGTCTGCTGGCGTCAAGATGCAACTTGTTGGTGCGGTTGGAGAAGTTGTAGTTTATAATTTATTTCCCCTCGAAAGGAAGGTTTTTGACGAGCACTTTACTGTAGCAAACTTTGAATGATGGTTGGTGTCGTTCTTGGTGGGGACGCTGCTTCATCCAACGTCATGCCGTAAGTCCATTGAGGTGTTAGCTCTTTGTGCTGGAAAATCGAGATGTCTTGCTACTTCAGTACGGACCCTGGACAGCGCTTGCATACATTCTATGGGGAAGTGAAGAGAATTAAGAAAAACCTCAGCAATTGAAGTTTTTCTTTCTATAATTGGAAAATTTCTTTTTGTCTCAGTATTAAAATAAAAAATTTACTATAATTGTATTAAACCCGATTTTATTTCTCATTCATTTTGGCATTCTTGGCTGAAGTTATCTATCTTTCAAATGAATGTACTTCTTCATTTGATGGTAACCTTTTTTTAAACTCAAACAACATAAACCAACAGCTACGTTTTTGGCAACCGTTATGCACATTTGCTCGTTGAAGTTTAACTAGCGTGGAAATTAGGAAAAGAATCCTCCTCCCAGCTCATGCCGCTCTAACCAGTGCATTATCCAACGCTTGAAGGAGTTTCGAAACAAAGAAAACTCCAACCGATCGCGGGTTCCGTTCGTTTTTCCACGATTTTCACAGACGAGTGACGGAAGGCAAGCCGAGCGCCGCGGCAAATCATTGTGCAAAAACTTGTGCTTGATATCTTCTCCCCGAAATGAAACACATGTCAAGGTTTCAATTAGGGGATTTATTCTAGTCATATATGTTTACGGTACCGTGCGCCCTTCGGCGAACCGTCGACCCCGTTCCCGGCGTGCACCTTAAGCTTTCTTTCTTATGCTGTTGCTGTAGTTAGGGATGGATGCTGGGTACTTGGCAGTGGAACTTCCATCCCGATTGATGGTGCACCGGCTGCGACGAGTCAATGGGGACACCAATGGGGCAGAAACAAGACACAGGCAGGGGAGAGGTTAAACTTTAGAAAACACGCTGGCTGGCGCAGACTGTAACGGCAGTGACACGATTTTCAGGACTCTGTCCGCCAGGATCGAGCACGAAGGGGAAGGGGTTTTTTTGATGGCGAACTCTGGCAGTTAGTATTAGTCGCTAGCGGAGGGAAACGTGAAATGGGAAGGAAGGGTGCTACCGAGGAGGAGAGTGTTTTACAACGGAGTTACAAGGTCTCATGTGCTTTCGGCTTGGCTTGACTTGGTGCTGGAAGAGAATGGAAAATCCCTTAAACAGGCCAGCGCTACCCTCGGAACCCTTTCCCGCCGTTCTATCTTATCCTTGCTTTGACGATGTGATGCCGATGAGCAGCAAAAACGCCACTGTTTTAGGTGTTCTAAGACTCAACACACAAACACACACAAGATAAAGAAATCCCAATATACATTTGAACTAGCACTCGCCGCTCGTTGTTCCCTGTTTGGCCTGGCGACGCCGCTTGGAAACGGCATCGAAAGGGATGATTGAGGTGACATCCTCCAATGCGCGTGCGGTGAGAAAGGTTAGTTTAGACATAGTTTTTGTACGGCTGAGGCGGATGAAGCAAGTGACGGGCTTTAATCTTTCATAAGCATAATTAATTTAAATCTGGAGTAATGATTTACCCACGTCACTCAAACGAGACTTTTTGGCTGAGGGCGCAGAAATGGAGACAAGGCATTAAAAAAGGGCGTAACAGATGGGTTTAGTTATGAGGATGTTTTGTCTCGTTTGGGACGAGAACAGAATCATTTTGAGTGTCAATCTGAAATTTTTAGGTCTCTTGGAATTATTGTATCAGCTCTATGCCGCCTAATCGTTATGAAATAATGGAATAACTTCCATTTTTTTATGTTTGTCCCTTCTTGTTTAACCAGTGCACTGGAGTAAAGCTTACTTTGAACATTTATCCAAATCAAACGACTTTTTCGTTTATCTTACGCCTACAAACTCCCTAACATGCCATTCAACTATTATCAATATCCTCGTAACAACAGTCACTGTTATCGACCACAGTTAACGGGTTTGGATTTATTTATAAAATAACATAATGTAAAAAAAAAATTAATTCAACAACGCGCCCACAACTGTAGTTGTTCCCGCGCAAGGAGACACCGTGGCCGTATTGGAGGAACGTGCGCCGTGATCCGTTTTTCCCTAACGGGGGGTAAAAACACCCGTTTTGCTAGGAGACACACAACGTTTGACCGTGCCATCGCGCTGGCAGACATCGTTAGTCGCGAGTGGGAAAAACAGAAAAGAACACCCTACACGGCGTCTGGGGAAGGGAAAGACGCAAGCAAGGATACCAGACAGCCGCATGCAACAACAGATACATAAATCCTGTTCCCCTTTTTCGCATAATTTAAAGCAAAGGGAAAGCAAAAAAAAAACAGAACGGGAAAGGTACCGGCAACACAAATAAGCTTACCAGCGCACCCACTCACACACACACACACACACACATGGGTCCTTTCGGTCGGGTTTGGGTGGTTGGAAAATCACACATGTACACCTCACCACAAAACGGGCACGCGTACGCAATCCTTTCGGGCAGCGGGAGCCGGCAGGGAAGGGTGACGCGCGGTGCACGTGTTTAAATGCAGTTAAGTAGGTATTATGCAGATTTGCATCATCGCACACTGCACGACCCGCTGCTGGTGGTGGTGACGATCGTGCAGTCAAGACTACAAACCGAAAAACACCAAACATTGTTTTGTGTTTACATTTTCCCTTTTCTTGCGCGTGCCTTTCTACTTTTCGCTGACGTTGATGGGAAGGATTGTGGAATCGGGAAGGTTGAAAAGGGACGAAAGACGAATACGATACAAAAACCAGACAAAAAAAACCTACGATTCGTTTCGGGCTGATAATTCAGCAGGTCCGTGTTCATTTTCTAGCAATGAATGTAAGATTTACGACGGATTGACTTGAGCTCGGTCTGGACAAATCCACCAAAAGGCTTTGGTGAACTTGGAACTTGGAACCGGGTTGGTGAAACTTTAAAAGAAAAGAAAAAAGAAATATAGTATGTAATTTTACAAGATTTCTTTAAAAGAATCTAATGCCATGATAGAAAAAATAAATCATGTATACTAATGAAAACATAAAACATGATAGAAAACATATGCATATTCAGTCCATTAGTTGGCCAGATATTTAGCCGTGTATGCTATACACTTTTAAATCCAATCGTTTCGTTTCTGCCGCATCTTTCTGATCCCGACGTGGATAACATATTCGAAATAAAATAAAATCCCTTCACCAACCAGTTGGACATCGAATTCAACGGTTTCCGGTTGAACGATGACAAATACCATCGAGCGAATGCGTTTCGTTTTGCGCACGGCCGCGAAGCGTTCATTTTGGACTACATGCTGCACGGTATTCGCGTTCCATCACGGTGGAAAAAGCCGAGATTGTTGCTGCAGAGCGGTTCACGGTTGTTGTAGCCATTCCAGCGAGCCGATGGGCGAGACTGGGCTCCCAAGGAATCCGAGGCCCGGGCGAAGGGATGCGTCAGATGTATATTTTGTTGCATCGTTGCGCGGTGCATCGATGCACCGAAATCTGGGCCGTGCGGGTGCCGGGAACGGTGGTACACGGAAGAAACGAAATTCGAGTGAAATTGATGGTCTTTTAAAACGCGCAATCCGATTCCACGCCGGGCGGAGTTTCCCAGCGTTCCCTTGGTCCAGGGTGCTGCGGTGGGGAAGAAAGCGAAAGAAAACAAAAAAAAAAGGAATCATTTTGGGAACATCCATTTGGCCGTGGGGCCATTCGAGGTTTCTATGCATTTTCAACCGTCAAGCCCCTCGTCCCTCGGCGGGTTGCATGCGGGCTTATAAATTGCACTTCCTATGCTGCACTTCCTGTGTCCGTTTCGGGCGGGGCTTGAAGGTGGCACGGGCGTTGGCTTCTATTTTTCCACGCTGAAGATGTAGCTTGGAAACCGTACAAAAAGGCAGGGAAAACCGTCGGCCCCTTTCCACCCACCGGTAGCACCGTTTCCAAAGCGCTCAGCTTGGCCGATGCATTTTTCTGCCCTTCGTTACTACTTCTTTCCTGACGGTCGGCTTAAGGTGCACCCTCTCGTGCTCGTCCACCACCTCCAACCCGTGTGGATGTGCAGTCTCAGACACACGGTCGAGCATGTTTTGTCAATAATCGGGGCTCTGTTTTTCCCACCCACCGCGACACGGGCGTGGGCAGCGAGGTAGAGAGGCGAACGCGATTGAAACATTAGGCTTCGGTTTTGGGCTGTGCGATGTTTCGGTTGCGATGCCATCGATACGCCGCCACGCCAGGTGCATTTCTTGTACGAACCGATAATAGGAGCGAGACTGTAGGTGCACTATTTCACTGCCCCCGGTCTTCACGCCATTGGACGCGGCTAGACATTACAGTGAGTATTGTAAAAACAATCATTTGCAAAACACAAAAAGTATTTTTTTTTTCACAAGAAACCAAACAAATTTCAAGCAATACTTACCGCAGTTTTTTTAGTTTGTTTTTAAGTATTTTGTTCTAAATTTCTACAGAAATTACTTCTAAAAAAATGTGTACGTACTGTTCTTCGCTTATAATGCAACTTAGAACGCTTCATAGCCTGCTGCAGGTGGAGTTACCAAGGCGACAACTGGCTGGATTAATTCACCATTTTCGCTTCGTGAACATCCACATCCTTCCACCCCCACAAACATAGTATAACACAACGCGTATGTGTGCAACTTTTTTACCTTCGATCCCTGCAGGAGATGCTGAAAACTTTTCGTTGGAACCGTTCCGTTTCGGTGCAATTTGATCGTAATTAAGATCATCGGATCCTATCAGCTGCACGATGGTCAACAAGCACGTCATGGCGCGGCCCCTAATGGATGTATGATGCGCACGTTCCGGTAGGTTGAAAAAACAAATATATACACGACGGAAAATATTAACAGAACGTCACGGAAAAAAGGCGGGCGCTATGCCAACGAGTTTGGTGTGACATTTTTCACCCATGTTTGGTCATTGATTCGACCTATGATCAGGCTCTATCCTCGGGAGTTGCAAGTGTTCTTATTCATCTTCTTGTAGTGAAGATTTTACGAAGAAGCAGCAACATATTCTCAAACCATATAATTCTGCAGCAAAATGCAGTCTTCAGTTTATGCACTTCACGACGATGGAAATGTACGACGGGGTCAAAACCCACCCATTTTCCCAATGGACGCCCTAAAGGTCCGATCGGGATCAATTCGATTCCGATGCGTTTCGAATTTAAACCGGCGTCGTTCTCGGTCAACCCGGCTGGGAGGTGCAGCTTTGGTAGTTTTTCTCCCACCCCTAGGCTGATGCGTTGCACTATCCGTGCACTCCGTGTGGGTTTCATCGCAGCTGGTCCAAAAGCTGACGCGCCTCCCAGAAGAGTTTGGGTGCGGCATGTACGCGCACATTTGGCCGCATTTGTTGACGCAGTATAAACAAGCTATTTGACACGCCGAGCCAGCACATCGCGAGGGACTCAGGCATAGCCGGAAGTAGTATGGGTTGCCGACACGATATTGAACGATATTAAACTACCAATTCCCCCGGTGCGTTTGGCGTGACCGGCTGCGATCGCCGAAAGCGAAACGCGAATGCGATCGTCCGTTATTAGTGGCTCATGGGGAAATAATAAAGAAATGAAAGAGGACAGAAAAAAAACGCACCGGTGAAACGGTACGGATTGGAAAATGGGTTTTCCAGCGTGAAGGGCGTAAAATGGCAGCCAATTGGATATGCAACAGCGCAGCCCTGTGTCACCGGCATCTGGATCAGACGGCCGGGGATGTATTTATTTTTAATTATTCGCTCTCGATATGCACAACTTCGACGGGAAAGTTTATTTTGAAACAGGCAGCGGCGCAACAAATCGCTCGTGGAGGGAAAGTGATAGGAATCGCATCGTTGAAAAAACAACAACCCAGCCAATCGAAAAAAAAGGGAGCGAACGAATCTGAACGAGCGAACGATTGTTTTGAAGGCAGGATTCGATCAGTGCGATTCGTGAAAGTGCGATTTTTGTGCGGAACCCTTTTGCCGGAAACGAGTTTTCCAATTTGGTGCTGCAGAGGAAAGGGATGGAGGGAACTCTGTCTGATGGTCGTTTGAAAGATGGGCCAACGTTCTGCATCAGTGCGTGTCAGCTGATGCCGGGCAACAAGGGGATAATGGTGATGCCTAAAAAAGGGGTTTGGACGAGTTTGTTTGTTGTATTTTCTGATATCGAAAGTTTACTCTTATGGAAAACGAAAGTATCCATAATATTTATTTATTTTCTTTGGGAAAAACATTCCTAATAACACATGCACTGAACACATTTGGAGGCATTAGTCATAGGATGATAAGTACATATACCAAACACGATCATACACAATCGTGATATGCAGAAAAAGATACCCGAAAAGGATTGGTCAGCCTTCGCTATCGACAGTTGTTCCAGTAATTCTTACTTATAAGATCTAACGATGAGCTTTAAAATTTGAAAAGTCTCACAAATTCCATGAAACCTCATATTAAAAAATTTCCTAGCAATGAACTTGCCTTCCAATTAAATTGAACATTGAACAGCTTCCTTTCCCAACCTCCGTAATTCTGTCTGCACCAATATCTCTGCAGTACATGCTCGTTCCTGAATCCTTTTATCGTTTTACGCCCAAGCAATTCACCAAATCGGATACTTTTCGGTTATTTTCGATAGTTTTAAGCCTTTCCCTTCTCAGTGTCCCTTCTTCTGCTTCTTGTCCAGCAATGGATTTCGGATCATCGGTTCGTTTCACCCTGCTCGTAGCAAACGAGTTGGTTTGGTTTCCGGTTTTAGATTCCCGGCACCATTTGCCGCTGCCGGGCGACGGCCGAGAAACCTTTCAACCGTTTTGTCGCCTTTCGTTTCGGTGGAACGGCGGGGACGGCTGGGCGACATATGTTGGAAATATCGTTTTGATAAGGAAATGATGACCCAGGTGCCATCGCCCTTCCGGGATTGAGCGGGACTTTGGGTGTGGGGGTGGTCGATGGCAGAAGTATGGAAGACTGAAGACGGACCAGTGCGACTGGTTAGTTGTAAGAAAATAAACGTTATGTGATACCTCCCGGACTTCCCCTAACCCGAATGATCTGTTTCCCGGGAATGGGAAGCCAAAATGAACTGGGTCTGGGAGAAAATGATTCCTCTTCTACATCAACGCTGAAGGTGAAGATGAAGCAATAGGGAAAGAAAGTAATCCACCGGGGCGGAGGACACTTGTATCACGAGAGTATCCGTTTATCCGAGCTGTTGCTTCCCGGCGTACTCGTGAGACGCAAGTATGTATCTACAGTTACGAGTTCATCGTTCGCATGGCGTCAATATCAACTTTATAAATGCTCGGCCTGGGTACCCGGCTGCCAGTACATCGCCTAGGTGGAGGATAACTCGAAAGGAAGCCGGACGCAAAACGTAGCCTCTCCAACGGAACAGCGGGCGGAAGGGTAGTGTGATGTGTTATCCCTCCTCAATTATCCCCCAAAAAACACGAACACGCTGGGGAAAACGACGGGTGCGTCACCGGATGGTATTAATTACAAAAATTCAAATGTAATTTAATAAACTTACCTATTCCGGGTTGGGCTCTATCGTTGTGTTTGGCATACGCTGCTGGAAAGGGGGCAATGTTCCATACTTACTTACTGATGGTGACGATAGGGAGTCTTCGGACGGATTTGTAAAAGGTGCATAAAGTTGCACAAACGTGCACACGTCTTTCCTCCTTCGAAAGAAACAGGGAAACAGTTAATGTGGTTTATACATGCTTATTTCATATGTAAATTAAGGAATGGAAAGGATGAAATGGAAAAAAGAGATAAAGTTTCTCTATGTAAAAAACTTGTTTGTTATGTTACAGGCAGGTTAATGAAAGGATTATTGCATGATATATGATATCCTTTTTCACTGCAAGACTCCGTGACTATTAAGTTTTAAAAGTTTGCAGCTTAGTACTTCTAGGCCAACATTTATTTATTTCAAAGTCGTAAAATGATTTCAATACTTGCCTCGCAAAAAATCGATAATCCATAAATGAAGCCGTAACCTTTTGCTTGCTCGTGCCAAACGAAATCGATATCTATCTGCCCCATCCTTCACATGGATGCTCCCAAATGCACCTGATCATGCGGTTTACGACTTGTGCACCCTACGGTTCCACCTTGCGGTAGAGGGAACGATCGATCGGTCTCCTTCTCCGTCGCCCGCAAAGAATGATGCTTCCGATTCCGCTTCCTTCTTCCGCTCAGTGGACCCTACGAAGGTTGCCTTCTTTGTTTCATTCGGCAGTTCTCTATAAAAAAAAGACAGTTTTGAAATGGCTTCTTCCCACTGAGTGCGTTTTGGAGGAGGAGGATAGAAAGGGGTGTGAGTTCCGGTTTGGGGCTTTGCGATGATAAGTTTCTCTAGAGGTGGGTGAAGTCGACACGCCGGGCTTTGCGTAGGAAGGCAGTTTTGTCTGCCCAGTTTCGCACCGGTTTGTGGTTCCGGTGTCCTCCCGATGGATGGTTCGGGGGTGGACCGGAAATTGGACTATGACTCACCGGAATGTTACTCGCCGAAGCTTCACTCGCTTCGGTGACTTCGACAGCAACTATCAATTAAGCTGTGTGGCAAAGTTTCCAAATTACTTTCCACCGTCATTCACCTCCTTTCCGCTGGTGTCACTTCTCTTCGTTCCTATTCCGGCGATCAATCGATCGATCCATGTCATTTCTGTAGCAGCCTGCTCTCCTTTGCCCATCCCCCGATGGTTTCGCGCACTTGGAAGACTTCTTAGCGACCGATCATGACCGAAATCGTTCAAAAAAGTGTTCGATGGATTTGAGACGTCGCTCTTTAGGGGAAGGTGGATGCAAAGCAAGGGACGAAAAACATCGGAAAACTTTAAAATCGAATCAAATTTCATCGCTCCAACTATGTGACCTCCAGGGTTCTTATCGAGAGCCGTTGCACCGAACGCAAGTCACTTCTTTGGAGGAACGGAAGTCTCTTCCATTGGGGGAAAGCCAGTGGCCAAAGGACGAAGGAACTTGTTAAACCCTAGAACGATGAGGGATGGAGTAAAGAGATCTAAAAAAAAAAAAACGAAACTTTAGCGCAACATATTCCCCCGTTCGATCGTTCGCGAGGCTGTCTGAAAAGTGAGTGAGTGGTAGAGAAAACAAACCTGCTCACGAAGGGAAGGAAAGAAAAAAAAACCTGAAATAGCAACAGACTAAGGCAACTTTGAATATAATTAATGACTGAACTCCATTACGCAGCTAAATCATCGACGAGTGGCTGGCGCGAGCTAAGATGATGACGGCGCCATCTTAGGAACTTCATTTTTTTTCTTTTCTTTTGAAGGGCACTTAAGCCCCTTGCAGCCGTACGAGTTGCCTGGAAAATGTCGCGGTAGGAGGAGAAAGTTGTTTTTCACGGTTTCCCTTCATCGTGGCCTTTGACTTTTGTTGTCGGCGCTTCGACGATTGTTGGGGAAATTACCAAGCAACTGAAGGATTTAAGTACAGTGTTGTGCACATCGTGGTGTGCAGCTTGTTTATAAGATTTTTTTTAAATGAAATCTTGAGACTATGATCGTAATTTGATTGTGTGTTGCATTGGTTGTTTATAACTCAAATGGAAGATAGCGAAAATGAATCGTTGATGAACGAATCATCAATTTGAAGAATTCGTGCTCTAAGTTAAAAGTCTATCAATCAGCAAATGATATTTTCAGTGATTTCAGTAAATATGAATTCTTATTATAATAGGTAACCACGAACTAAATCGTCAAATTTGACAATTTTATCATTCAGTCGGTTGCCACACGCATGTTCGTGTCACACTTCTGAAATTCCATTCGTCATCCTGTAGGCCGTGTTTTGATAACAATAATCGTCCAGTGTCGCGTCTACAAGCGCCCGTGTCTTCCGCTTTCGATGCGGTGTTCGTACTTCAAAATGAGTCTACTCACTTATAATTCAAGGTGCCAAATCGTGGATTCACGAGGCCTACGGCAATCGCGAGCACACGTTGGACAATCGTTACATAATTTGCTTCCGGGACCTGATGTGGTGGAGAATGTTGAGAAAGTTTCGTAGGCACTTTACGTCGTTTCCGTTCCATTTCATCGGGTTCCTAGCGCGAGACGCGAACCTGATGGAACCTTGCAACATTTCAAATTATTGCCGATGCTACTATTTGCTTGTTGACGAGCACCAACGTGGAGACAATGACGGTGCGGTTTTCCGTTGTTTTCCGCAGAAAGCATTTCGCCACCTCAAGGTTTCTATTATTATTGCAAATCCTTTCTACAATAGGTCAGCGAACGGTGGAAGTGGCATGTTGACGATGTGAATTTCAGCAATGACGAACGGTTGAAGAAATTATTTCCAAAATGCCTTACCTTTTACTTTACTAGCCTTGCTACGACGAGTGCATTTCGGGGCAAATGTGCAAGTTGTCACGCGTGGCCATTCAAGCGTCGACAAGAAGTTGTTAGTCACACAATTGGAGCACTTAGTGGATTTAAACAAGACTTTTCACTTCGTAGATTAACTTTCTCTAGATTAATTGTCATTGTTTATGGTTGATGTATACTTAGATTTCACAAAACCAGAAACCGGGGCTAGGAATAGTAATGAGAACACAATCAATCGAACAGCTACTTGAGTCCTGTAGTTTTGGTGGAAACTGTAAACTTTAAATATGTCATTTAGATATTGAATTAATCTATTCAGTAATCAAGTTTTCATTGCCTTCTTCCCAGGACAGGGATCACAGTGAGGAAGATTTATGACTCGATTAATTAAATGCAACACTCAACTGCTTCTTGGAAAAGAAAAAAAAACTTCGATTTGCACAGGATTTTATCATTAACATGTAATCAAAAATCCAAGCACCGCAGTGTTTTTTCCTCTTGCTGCTACTACCACTGTCACGTTAAAGTAAAACAAATTGACAAACTTAAGAGGGAGAGGTCTGAGACGGTACTCCGTTACTCATTTTTCCCTGGTGTTCCCATTGGGGCCTGCCCTGCGCGAGTGAAAAGATTTTCATTCACCTACCCGAGGCTGGCTGCAAGCATAATTAATATTAATTATCAACGGTGTGCCGTGGCGCGTTTCCCGCTGACGGAAGTCAAACGGTCACACTCGGAGCCCCTCGGTAAATGATTGCAAAGTCGCACGAGCTGCACCAGCGGGGTTTGGCTTTGGCAGGCCGAGGTTCAACAGGATGCACGTACGCCAGGACAGACCTGCGACGCGGGCCACACAGCGGGCCAGCCGGGGAATCGTGGAAGGAGTCGCAGCACGTGTGGTGTTTTGT
This sequence comes from Anopheles atroparvus, assembly GCA_914969975.1. NCBI lineage: Eukaryota > Metazoa > Arthropoda > Insecta > Diptera > Culicidae > Anopheles > Anopheles atroparvus. The sequence goes on along the minus strand of CAJZCY010000002.1, from coordinate 31,361,226 downwards.
TTGGGTTGTGTGCATTTTTGTCTTCTTCTTAGTGCTAAGTACTCACACACGCTTCGGTTTCCCCTTCGTGCCCGCGAATGGTATATTTCCAGACTAATTATCCTTATTCCATTGGCACTCCACTTTCGCCGGGCGTGTACACACTCCTCACTGTGGGGCCTTGGGACGGCTCGTGATTATCCTTCCGCTTTTTCCCAATCGGAGGCGAGATTTAGACACTCGCCGCGGCTGTGGCAACGCGACGGGCGCCTGTTTGTAATGGTGATCATTTTTCACGCATTCAAACCAAATCCACCGCACGCCGGGCGGGAAACCCCTCGCCGTAGAGTGTTTCGAGCCTGCGTAGGCTGAGGGTGAGTGCTTGCGGCGCACCTTATCGCGCAACGAATTTATCTCAAGATTGTGTCGTGCCGTTCGTGCACGGAAATCGTGCCAGTAGATCACCCGGATGTGATATGGCGTTGATGTATGGCTGCACGGTTTGATGCAATCGTTATGGGTTTATGCTTTATTTTCCTCTCGGGTTAATAGACGGCTGATCTGTACCGCAATCTGACATTGCTAAACGTGTTGCATGGCACAACGAAGGAACATTGGTGGTGGTGAACATATTATGGAACACATATTCTATCTATGTTACTCAGCTGTGATCTTCTTGAGTCTTTTTTTTTTTTTGAAGTCGAAATTCGTAGCAATTATTTTACCCAGCTGACTTGGTATGACCATTTTATGTTTGAATACGGCGTTCAGTTTGGTATGAATCTTAATTTTGTAGTAAGCCAACCCTATAGAAGGTTTTATACAGGCTTATTAGTTTTAATACAAGAGCTTCAACATGTCCTGTCAAATCTGTCCATCACAAAAACGCCAGTGACGTCACAAGGCGTGGATGATGATTGTTCTCCCGAGTTGGTCCGTGTGAGCAGAAGGGCAGTCAGCTTCTCGTACGCTACCGACCAGGCACTTTCACTCTGATTAATGTCAACTGATTAGTGAACTCAAATTGTCATTGCAAGTGACAGTGCGTGCCGCCAAGTGTGGGAATCAAATTAGCCTCGAACGGACGAACGTCCTCCGCAGCCCGGGGACATCTGGCGTACGACCGCTGTGCTCCGCGTTCCATTCATTAGTTCCATCCCATGTTCCGTTGCGGCGGGGATGTTGGCTGTGTGAGTCTTCCTCCTTCCGACCAGGGGTTGAAATAAGAATTCGCACTGGTGAGGATGTCCGGGATGGGTTTCAAAAAGAACCTCACAGCAAACAGGGGGAATCTAATGCCGGTCGGTGGACGCCCGTTTCGTTGCGAGTTTGTTGTAAATGGGCTCAGTTTTTCTGAGCCGTTTGCATCACCCGGACTTGGAAGTGACGTTGCTGGGCGTGGGAGAATTTTTTTTAAAACCACATCCTCTTCATTCTGGCTCCCGGAAGCCTTCCTGAGATGGCCCGCAGGGAAACGGAAGGATGGTTCTGTTTCGGGTTCGCGGCACGGACCATGGGACGGGGCCCGGTGAAATATCCGGCCTGATCGAAAGATATTTGCCGTGTCACACTTCCGCTGCACGGCGCCCATCGGATATGCTGGCATTCTCCTGTTGAGTTGGATGTCGTTCCGGTTTTATCGGATTTGGTTTTTATGATCCGTGCAACGTGGCCAGTTCGAAGGGAACTGCAAAGAGCCGTTAGGAAGTAAGTGAACCTTGGAATATGAAGCAAGGGAATTGACCTGAGAAAGTATTTTATATTATGTTTCTGTTGTATAGCACACAAAAAAGACAGTTATCAAAACCTCACAATATAAATAAAAAAGAGCAACGAAAATGAGTGACGAATCCGAATTGTTTTAAGGTTTTAAGATCCAAAAATTCTTTCCGAAAGTTTAAACCCTTCGGTGACTTTACAAGAATGCAATTTATTTATGTTATGTTTAATCAAGTTAATAGAAAAATTTACTTATGAACTGTCTAATTGAAGCAGTTTTTTAACCCAAGATGCATTTCCTGCAATGGTCTTCATTAAAGGTAATCGCGGAGGAACCCGAATCGAAACATCGTGCAACAAATGCAACCAGCACAATGTAATCAATGTAATAGGATACGCCACAACCCTTGGCCTCACCACCTCCCTCAGTCGTGTCCTCGTGGTGTACCGTTTGCGGAGACTGATTGTCGGAAATCCGTGTTGTACTGTTGCTTCGTTCGTGTTTTCATTCGTGTGCCGCACGTTGCGGAACATATTTTTCTATCTTGCGATCCCCGCACCATCGCACCAGCTGCAAAGTTCCACAGGTTTCGGTCGTCTTGCATCGTCCGTTCGAGTGAATATTTTCCGACGATGAGATACGATGCCCGGCGAAGGCCGGTTTTTGCTGTCGCTGCAGGTTGCAGCATCCGATACGCGGTAATAGCTGCAGTTCCTTTTCCTCGACTCGTTCGATCGATCGGCTTAGAATGGTGGTAGCTGACGGAAGATAAGGAAAAAAGGGAATGATGTTCGGAGTATAAAATAAAATACACAGAAGCACACCGTATAGGAACTGGAGATATTTCCGGATCGATAGGCGAAGGGCAAGGATGCACAAAGAAAGTGGAAGAGATAGAAAAATGCAACTGTGCATCCCCGGTGGGTGGCTGCACATTGCGAATAATAATATTATCGATATATTGGTTTCAATTTCTTATCCCATGCCTGATCTCAGTGTGTCTTCTCTGCGTCCCGTAAGCTTTTCTCTTGTGTGCCTCTGTTTTCATACCGTGCTTTTAGTTTCTGCTGAGGATGTGCTCTTCCTTGGTGCTTCGTGCGGAGTTTGCCATCGTAAGGACGTCACTGCCGTGCTGCTACTTTTGCTCGCATTCTGATTGATTGGCATTCATAATAGAGTATTGTAATTGGATTTTTACGTTCTCGATCGCCGACGACAGCGATGCCAGGAGTCGCTGTGGTCTTGGGGTTTCGCTTGCCTGTGCTTTGCTTCCATGCACTGGTCCAAGATTATTTGCAGAAAAGATGCAAAATCTTTAAAACCACCCTTGCCAGGTGGCACAACGGATTTCAAGTTCTTTCCGGGATGCCGGGGTCTGTGTTGCGACGGTTTTCTATCTTTTTCTTAAACACAATTTTGACCCAATTTTGAAAGCACATGTTTTGGATTATGGTTTTACTATAACATTCATTGGAAGCTCCATCTTTTACATGTGAAGTGTAGCGTGAGATCGCATTGAGAATGTGTACTTTGTAACAGTTGCACAGTATGTGAAATGGGAGGAATACTCACGAACAATTTAACGCATCAAATGTTTGCAAATGTGTGTGCCAAAGATTAAAAGTACTAGCCTTAATCCACTTCGCTTTGAATGCATATTTTACACCGCCGCAAAGCCCGGTGATTGCTCTGCCGATTCTTCTGCATTCGCCGAGACGAATTTCGGTGTTGATGCAATCCGTAGATTCTCTCAGGAAACCTACCCTTATAAATCCTTAGCGCTGAGCGTCATGCTTCATTTTGTTTCCACCAGCACAGCCATGGATGGGCAGATAAACGAGATTAATGACGTCGAGCCGGGCAGAAGTTTTGCATTAAAATAATTTATAGTTTAGTCTGTGTGCAGTTAAAGTACGGAGAGCCCCAATATGAGATGGAACGAGCGAATAAATCCACTGGGGAAAATGTGCTTATCACGGTGAAATGAAAATTAACGATGGCTAGAGCTGTTCGTCTCGTTCTGACGAGTGTTCAGCCATGGCTAGCAAGGTACAATAATTCGTTGACCTTTGTGCTAACCAGCAGGGCAGGATTTATTGTAATTGCGCGAAAGATTTCTTCCATGAGTAAAATAAATTAATTAAACTTGTTTTGTTGTTTGTATGGATGAGTGATTGAAAATGGAAGAAAACTATGAAGGGGAATATAACACATTTAAAATGTAGTTTGTAACAAATTCATGAAACACATTTAAAGGTGCCTCTCACCCAAGTTTAAGTTTTTGCCAGTTGCATAGAGTTACAGCGGTGTGAATGTGTTTTTCCGACAGAAAAAAGACCATTATCTTTTTCCTATCACTTCTGGAGCAACTAGTTGCGTATGCTTTTTAAAAAGAGAACCCCGGAAGAGCGAGGGTAAGAGAAGCTCGCTCAGATGGCATGTAAAAATGAAGGGTAAAAAACAAAACGCCCTTTTTATTCCTACGAACCCTTCGCACGAACGTCATCTGCAAGAGACGATGATGAGGATGATGATGAACTGCATCAATCGAGACAAAATCGGTCGAGCCCTTCAAGCGCGAATGCGCAGCTCAAACAGAAGGAAAAAGGTGTTCACATTCATTCGCACTCCGTAAGGACACGCACGTACCGTGAGGGACATCAACAGGGACGAGTGCAGGGGCGGTGCAGTATGCGGTATCGAGTTGCATTTCATTCCCGGTGCCCTTTGCCGTTTGCTTTCCGCTCCCGTGGCGTTCCGTTATTCCTGGGTTCCCGTTTGGTGGCCCAGGGCTTTCCTCATTCTCGCTGCGTCGGGGTTTTTTTCTGGTTTTCTTCCGGATGAGCGATTTGCTGTGTTGTCGGACCCGAATGGGATGCACCGGGTGCAAGGCATATGGCGGTGGAAAACAGACGGAAGCTAGACTGCAAGCGGCCAGAATGTATTAGCATGTGCTGGCTAAGCGGAACACCTTGTCGGGGAGGAGCCCTATTTCGAACCACAACAGGCAGGCATCGCTTGTGCAAGATGCTTGAGCGTTCAAAACGGAATCATTAGATCGTGTAAAATATTTAAGATGCTACCGAAAACGATGTGGTAACACATTCCCTCCGGTAGGAGGTTGGGAATGGTTCGGCAATGGGAAAGGAATAAGTGTATCAACAGAAGCGGAGGGTTCTGGAAAAAGGGGAAAAGATTCGGACGATAATTGGCGCACCCTTCGGAACGTGCCCAGGTGGAACGATACGAATGCAGGCACGTGTCGGTTTGATTGAAAGAAAAAGAAAATGCAAACTACGTGTATCTTCGCATTGGACAAAAACCGTGCATTCTTGGGTAGGTTTTTTTTAAATTGTTTGTACATGGTTTTGAAAGACTATCCGCAAAACACGCTTGTTAGAAATGGTAATTTTTTTGAAAGTATAAGCCATATAATAACAATCTATTTAGTACTAGTTGGTTCGTAGTCTATTGAACGCTACAACACGGATAAACTTAACACCAATGCATGATATTGGAGTTTAGTAAATGTACGAAAGTACGAAATAAAACAATCAAATGTTTTCGTTTGAGCTAGGTCCATAGTATGGAACAGATTCACTCAAATTCGTTGCCCTTTGTCCTTTACAGAAGTTTCAAAATATTTGAATTTAACTATTTGATGGTATGGTAGGATTAAGTTTTATTGTTCAACCATCATTCAGTCCATCCTATTTTTGAACTTTTTCTTCCTGACAAATTTCACCATCGGTGAATTATAGAATGCATTCGACTGTGTTGCATCAACAAAACGCGCACCCATACAAATTCTCCCTTTCGGAAAGGATCTTCGGTCCGTCCAGTCCGGTAAAAAACTGATCACTTCTTTCCCTCGTGGGGTTTCCCGTCTGATGGCGATTTGGACCAATGGGAATTTGGGACGGTCGGCTTCAAACTATTCCCGGCTACCGACGTTTCTCGAGTTGTTGGGGAGAGTGGGTTGTGTATGTGTGTGTGTTTTGTTTCACTGCACCACCGATTGGTATGGTGAGGGGTTTGGTAGCTTGGATTCGACTGCACACACGCAACACATGCCCGGCACGCATGATTTAGGTCCCGATGGTGTCCCTTGGCCGTTGGATGGATAAATTTTACCCTTTTGCCTTCCGACGTAATAATGCACGGTCCCGGCGCCGTATTGACTCGTTCGCAAGGTGATAAATAATATTTAATAATGGGAGGGAAATTTGTCAATAAGATGCTTTGCGCCATTTATTAACAGCTGGTGTGCCGGCCAGCAGGGGGTTTGCAGAGATTGCAATTTTCCGAACATCCTTTCTGCGCACTCAGTTGTTTGCACACACATTTCGTGAAAAAGGGTCCGAAAGCAAGTCGTCTTTTTGGCAAGTGAAGGCATGTGATGGTTTTTTTCATAAAATTATCTTCTTTGAAAGTAGTTTGATAAAAACTTTCCATTTTAAGACAATATTCAAGAAGCTTTATATGTGGCCACCACCACCACTTTTTGGTTCAATCACACACAAAGCCACGATTGAAAAGTGTTGTTTTCGTTTACTTTCGTCACAATTGACAAATGTGCTTTCTCTTACCAATGTAAAGAAGCAGGTTTGTAGCCTTTCAGTGCAGACTGTCTGTGAGTGATTTTGGTTCAATTGAGTGAAATCAATCCCAGTTCAATCAGGTCGAAGTGATTGTGGAAAATAGAGCTGGCATCAACAAGCATCACTTCGGCAGACGGTAGCAAACATGTTTGCAAATTTTAAAAGATCATCTCCTCTCTTGTCCCTCATCCTCAGGCAGATTGATGATGTAATGTTACCGAACCGAGTACAAAGGAAAGAAGGGGGGAAAAATCAGTTCCATCTATCCAATTCATCACATTTATCCGCCGATTCAACTGGTCGTCAACGCAGTCACTCCAGAACCGTCCAGAGCTGGCTCGAGCTGCTCAAACCTTGGCCCAGTAAATCATCGAGCACTTTCGTCGAATCCGGCAAGCCTCCAAGGAGCAATATAAAACGGAATTGAAAATGCTGCCACAAAGCGAAAGCGGGCTGGGGCATTTGTCGGTCCCGTGTCCTACGTATGTGATGCGTGCCTGTGCGTGCGTTTCGCCACACTTTATGGTGCTCGTGCGTTCTCCTGGGCACGGCTAACTGACGGACGGACGGACGGACGGACGGATGGGTTGTTCGTAAATCCACAAAAACGTCCCACAGGAATTACGCACAAACGGCACACCGGCAGTGTCGAGTGTCGTTATGTCGACCACGGGACGATTCCCCGCCAGGAGAGAAAGGATATGTTGTGCTCGTAGTGCTTACTTTTCCGTCAGGTATTTGTCGATACTCTGTCCGAGGTGAGGGATATTCTCACTGATGTTGGAACGGAACGCCTTCGAGGAGACGTCTTCTTATCCTGGTGGATGCTCAGAGCAGACACTACATTATCGGTTTGGCTAACTGCCAATATGTTGTTTGATGGATGGATGGAGGTTTTGTGACGATGTTAAAGAAAATTCAGTAAAGTAACATGCAGTAATAGATGAACTGTGTTGCACGAACGACAAACTTCTGTGATACACATGTTTCTCGGTTCTTATTTTGTTCAGTTCTAACTGAATATTTCAATATAATGACCAAAATTTCATACTTTTTTATTGAGTGCGAATACGGCTGCTCCAAAATTGCCACTTTAGTACGCAAGGGGCATATACATATTCCAGCAATAAGGAAGCGAATAATGTACAGAAAATTTAAAATTCAGGAGCCGAAAGAAAGAGAGAGCAACTAAACGAGGCAAAGAGAACCTAGAACCGAGAACTAACTCACCAGAGCAACCAAACCAAACATCATTATCGTTGCAAAAGGACTGCCGGGAGTGGTTGCAAACATTGCAATTGCACATTGCCCCACTCGCATCGGGGTTGCCCCTGGTGCACGTATATGTAGATGCATGCAGCATGTGCTCTTTTCGAAGCAACATATGAGAGCGGTCGACCCTGGCCGAGCAACCGGTGAGTTTTGAAGTCCTCTGCCAACAAGGGTTTCGAGTTCCGAGTGGGAAACCCGTTTCCTGGCCATTCTCAGTTGGACTTCTCAGTTGGACTCAGTTTTACAGTGAGGATAAATTTTTGGCTACTCTGTGCATACATTTTAGCTTTGAAGGTATTAATATTTTGTTAATGGCAATGCTTGATAATAATGCTTACACATTGTACGACATTGTATGAAACTACAGTAAATCAATTTCTAATAAGTCATTCATGTACAAATCAAATTTAAAGAACAAACAATTTGAAACACACTGTTTCGGCTGCTTCTCGTCACTCGTCGTGGCTGACGGATTCTTTGATTCGAACTCCGGCTTCTCCACGCTTACTCCCCTGCTCGTACCTACTGTTATCCCACGAGGATGACGATCGTAGGGCTTTAATTGCGTTTGATCCTGCCAAGCACGACCCAACCCTCCAAGAACCCCGTTTCGTTTCTTCGAACCCACCGATCACCCCTCAGGCCAGGTCAAGGGAAAAAATTGCCCTCACTGGACGCACGGGACGGCGTGAACGGTGGATTGGAAACTGCTCTCTTCCTGCTGCTCTCGGGGGATCAATTGAAAAAAGTACAATTTTAATCTAGTTTCCAGCGCGGCCCCGGGTACGTTCGACGTTTCGTGCCGACGAACAAGTGTGGCGCGTCGAGTCTTGAGGGTTTTCGATGGATTCTACCCTACCCGGTGGGAGGATTTTATTTCCTTCCATTTGCCTCGTCTGGAATCCGGGACTGCAAAATTGCCCAGACATTAGCTCGATCCAGTGACGTGCGGAGGATCGGAATCCATCGAGGAACAGGAGATTGAAGAGCGGAAAATCTAAAGGACGAATTGGGGAATTTCATGTGACGTACAGACAAAGCGATGCAAGGGTAATGTTGTTACTGTTGATTTAAAATTTCTACAGCACAAAAATGTCTCTGAAAAATGTCAGGATTTAAAAAAAAAAACCCAAAAACCCTGCATCCCAAATAAAACAGGTGGAGTGGCATATGCTTAATCAACACAACAACAAATGCTCATCCGAACAAATCCAATAGCAACAGGACACTGGCATCCCGTTTTCCTTTCCCATCACGGGACGGGCTTTAAACCGTGCATTTCCAAGCGATTCAGATTCTGGACGCATAGACGTGGAACAAGTTTGCTGTTCGCTCGGTAAAGTATTTACTCTAGCTGATGATGGACAGTTTGCATTTCCCCGGCCGGAGATGGTGTTTGTTCTCTTGCAGTGCGTGTCTGAGTTGGAAGCAGGAGTCTGGAAAAGGGTACTACGAACCGTCTTTAATGCGTACGCTCTGCAGAGTAGCGGACATTAAAAGGAAAGTAGAAATGTTCAAACCAGTTTTAAATCGTCAACATTTTTGCTATACCAATCCAACCAATAGAAAGATGGAGTATAATTTGTTCTTTAAACAGTGCAGTCTTGTAAAGTATTAATTGTATATTTAAATCATGTTGACAAATGATGCAATACAGTAACTTACGTTAGCGTGATATATTCAGATTGCTTCTAGAAACCGTTCGATATCCCATTTTTTAGTCTTCTGTCACATAAAGAAACGCTACCGAATACCAACATGCCTCGTCATGTTGATGATGCGGAAGCATAAAGACTAATTTATTCAGCAGCTTTAGTTTAGTTCATCAGATGCGCACTTGTCGTAGACGCGGGCATGTTTTTAGGTAATTTCTACTTTATGCATTTCTTGATTGTTCGGCCTAAAAAAAAAAAAGGGAAAAAAGGGAAACAATCGTCAACAAAAACCAGGAGAGTTTCGTCCACATTTGTATGCATTGCTGGCGTTCGGGACGTCCCGCGAGGAGGTGTTTTTTATTGCATTTAAATTTCTACTCACCAGTGCGCGTTCGCAGTCCGAGCGCAACCATAATTTTTAATTCAACAACCAACGTTGATTACTCTAAATGAAGTCTGGTAAGTGTGGAGCGTTCGTAACCCGCACTGCCATGGGGAGAGGGGCATTTCGAGTGTACCCTACGTTACGTTGAATTTGCTTCAGGTTTATTTTTTTTTCTTTCCTTTCTTACGTTTGGACGCACACTCTGCAGGAGTGGATTCTTGTTGAACTTTTTTGCCTTGCGTAGTGCGGGGCCCTTCCTAGGGCCTGCCGGGGTCGCAAGGGAAAAACAAAAAAGCCCTCCATAACTCCGAAATAATGAAACTGATAATTCTAATACTCATTACGAGCGCGTTGAAAACGAGAAAAGCATTCGAACGATAAGGATGAATGGGAATTGAGCATGGATAAAACGGTGCTCGCTGGCACTCGGGGACTCGCGTAATGAAGGTCGTTGCCATGTGCAAGGAGATCGAGCACATGAAACAAGAACAGAAGGACGTGGAAGTACACGCACCAGCACACGCCGCCCCGTTGGCTCTCCAGGACGACGCAGCGAATGTCGCGGCCCTAATTATGGCGTATAAAACACATGGTGCGAGAATAAAATTAACTTCACTCGGGTATTTTCTTGTGTCTTGCCACACGCGCCCCAGTTCTCTTCACCCTACTCGGTGACTCGGTGAACCGGTGAATTACTGCATCGTGGTGGCCGGTCCCTCCGGAAATGGGACCTCTCGATATCCTTTTCCGCGCGGCTCGGCGGTGGAAAATGGAAGGAAGTCGTACGCTCTGCGTGTTGGGCAATTGTTTTTCCTAGCGACAGCATATTTTGCTCAATTTCGTAGATGTGTTTGGTTGTTTGGTTATGTTTTCCACTCCCATAGCTAACAATTTGCTTGCTCCGTGCTTGCGAGTTTGTTTTGGTTCCATCTTGCTCGCACCTTTCTGTTCCCAGTACTGGCCGATGTTTGGGTGGCACTCCCCAAAAGGAAATTCGCTCGTGGTTGCCTTTTTTTAATCGGGCTTCCTTAACCTTCATCCACGGCCATTTTTCCCGGCTTATTTCATTCCACTTCCGCCTTGCTGCAGCACTTTGCCCGGAGGGTGGTTAATATGTAAACTAACAAATAAAGTAGACTACTGCCCGGGGAAGACAAAAAAAAAAACCCCACCATCAAATGTCCATTTCCAGCTGGAGCCAAACATTTGATCGGTCAAGTCGAACGGCACGAGACAGCGCACTGGAAAACCCAGGATCGCTGTTGGCGTGTGGCATTACATTTGGGATCCTTTTTAAGTGCCAAAGTAATGGGCTTAAAGGATCACTTGGGGGGGCGCCGCGCGCTGCAAACGGTGCGTTTTAATATTTAATGAGCAGGATTTTGTTTTTGCATAACAAATACACCGTACATTAATGATTTCTCTTTCCCATTTGGGTGGTTGCGGTGGCACGAGCGCCGGTGTTGATTTAGATTTCTGTAGATAAGCAGTTTGACATCATAAAGTATAATTTATCCTCGACTCCATGTGTGGTTTGTTGGATTAAATCATTATTTCAAGGGGTCAAGGGTCAGAATGATCAATGGCACATCATGATCGTGATGAATTTGATACCTAGTTTTATTAGTTTTTTTTATTTATTCCATTAAGGATATGTATCTTCGCAATACTTTGCTTTAAAACCGACAGAAATGACTTCTTAAATATTCCTAGTTGCAGGCAGACCTCTGTGCATGTGTTTTAGATACCAATCTTGTAATGACTCATAACTTGTACCGTTTTGTAGCGAGCAGGGGAAACCTTCCTTTCATTCCTTCAGGTTGCCAATTGCACATACAATCTAAAAAGGTAGACTGAGTAGTTGTAAGCGAGCTTGGTTTTTTACGACCCAATTTTGCTTCCATTCTGGTGACGGCAGGTTGCTACGTTTTGATCCAAACTTCAAATAGATCGTAAACTGAAAACTCGCAATCGTCCTTCCTCGTTTCCGGCGGACTACGCGAGAGAGTTAAAGTTTCTACATCCGGTTTCGAATAGGTTGTAGTGGACCAAGTTGGACAGAAGTTTTCTTGCAAAACTATGTTTTATTGTGCCATCAATAGGGCGCTTGAATGAAAAGTTTCACCCAAGGATCTCGATGATCTACGTTGGCAAATTGAAAACACAAGTGCCGGTCACATTGTAGCAAAACTAGTTTATTCCTTTACGTTCGGACCATCGGGTGCCTTTTCGGGATGTGCTACAACATGTGGAAGAATAAATAAACTGCGCTAGGAACACAGGTGAAATGGAGTGATCTCGCCCTATTTGTTGCTTGTGTCATCTATGGATACGTAGAGTTGAACACTACTTGTGGAGGGGTTATTTGGGTTTATTTGGAAGAAATCAACAAACTATGAGCTAAGCACCTGCTTCCGAAGTTGCTATGGTTAAACATTTTAGAATGTAAGTAATAATTTCAATGTGTTATAAATCAACTTATATCACTCAAAGACATCTATATCACCAGCAACGATGCATCAATCCAGATCATCCTTATTTAAATCCTGTCATTTATTCGTTAAAACTCTTATAAAAATCGTCTTTTTGTAAAGCACTAGCAACGAAGTTTCTCACAGAGCCTCCGAGCACATTCCGTAGCAATATGGAAACGTGCGTGACCACAATCGTTTCATTTTTCATTGCAATCTAGGACCGTAATTACCACCTACTGTTGATCGAATTTTCACGTCCCATGTTCCTCGGGGGCCACTGTGGGATACTTTTCGTAAAACAGACCACTGCCCATCAACAAGCGAGCGACTTCTCTTGCAACGAACGAAGCCAGCTGGGTTTTTTTTTCCCCCCGGTCGTCATCACCGTAATGGCCAGTTGTCATTTAGGTCGTATTCATTTTCCATCGAGGTGCATTATTGGAATTGCATTCGTTGAACGAGCCGACGTCCCGGTGCAACGTGATGCCGTTAGAACATCTGGCAAATCATATGGCGATTATGTTTTGCGTATTCCCACATGCGCTTCGGGGCCCCACATGTCCCTTCGGCTAGACAGGATGGGAACGAAGGATTCTGCTTTCATTCTCTCCCGAAGGAACGAAATGGAAGTAGCGAACGAGAAAGCGTAAGAAAAAAAAACAACTGCATGCTCAATTCCTTCCCTGGGCTCGGGGAGCGGTTGCATACAGTTTGACCGTGAAATTAACCGTATCATTTTAACGCTCGCATGGAAAATGTGCAGCCGTGGTATGATAGATTAAAAAAAAAAAAAAAACCTTAGATCCTCATTGCAACACAAAATTGATAGTTTACCGACATTCGATAATTGCTGTGGCTTTTGCTGTGACCGTCGGTCGTTAAGTAGAGTGTCCTCCCGTTGGCTTGCCATTGTCAGCAGGAGGAAGTTAAATGATTCTGGGCGGAAACAGTTTGGTTCGATTGGTCGGAGGGTGACATTAATGGCTATTTTTGTACGCAATTCCGTGAGAATTTTTCACGTTTTTATTTGGCTAAATACAGTGCTTACGATAACTGTTTCTTTGCATGTTTTCGGCATGATGGATAAAAACAAGCATCTCCAAAAAACTATCAACGGAACTTCAGATTGGTTTTACCTAAACAGGTAATGGTTAAAAAAGGTAAATCCAATCTATAACTATTTTGAATGCTTCCTCTTTGTGGACAAGCACATTCAGTAAAATAGGGAGTTTTCATCACTGCGTGCACTGACGAGTTCAAAGACCTTTAGGTTTCCTTCTCTTTTTGTCGTTGGTCTCGCGCTTCAAACTTGATCTCGTGACCAGATGGACGAACCTTGCTCCGCCAAAGCGGACCCGAGGGACACAGCCGAGGGACGAATGCACGCTAGCGAAAAGTTGGAAAAGGACACGCAAATGACGAAACGTGGCATGACCGAAAGGGAAACTAGGGACAATGAAAGAAGGGACGAAAGTATGCAGGAACCAAAATATTTGAGCTGCCGAACCGTGCCGAGCCAACTGTGGAATGGAAACGAATCGGAACGGAGCGCAATGAACACACACTCGGCAAGGGGGTCGGCCTAGCGGTGCCTTTTACGCAGGCAAAAAGGTGCAACCAGATGCAACAGTTCCTGCTGCAGACAAGAGGCACGCGCTTCGGGATCCCTGCCGTTCCCGAGAATCCGCTGCTTGTGGAAGGATTCCTCTTTGGCGTGACGCAACCAGAGCCAGAGGGCAGGTCAGGCATTTTCAATCCGTGCCGGCAGGGGCAGAACTGTTATTGTACACCACTCAGAATGGCTTCTGGCACTTTGGCCAGCGTGCGCATGGCACGGCACAACTGGTGAAAACTGATCCCGAAGACGTTGCCGACGATCGTCCGCGCAGACGATCTCGCGATAATTTTCTCGCGACAGCATCTTGCGTCGGACGGCTGGCAAGCAATTTATGCAAGGCCAAGGCAACCGGTGTGTGTGTGTGTCTGCGTGGGTCTCCAAAAACCGTTTGATCCGTCTTTGAACGGAACCGGGACGTATCGGGTTACGCCCGTTATGGGCACCTTCTGTCGATTGTGACGATTTCGAGAGGCGAAGACTTACACCGACAGATGGAAACGGATTTCGGGTAGGAAGGCTTCATAGAACAGTTGCTCATATGCATCAAGCTGGTTTAGAAGTGTAAAAGATATGTTATCCTTCAATTCCTTGGATGAAAGATGTTCTGTTTGAAATTGAGCTCTTCATATGAATTCTTGGATTGTTTAAAGTTTAGATTTAGTTTAGAAGATATAGTTAGTTCAAATCAAATCAAATTTGGGTTATTTCACGAATAATATTTAAAAAATCTAATCTGCGGATCTAGTTTGGTAGGATTTTCAAACGATTCGTTTCTTTTGTCTATTTCTAACAGTGTTCGAAATCAGACGAAGGAGAAACATCGATGGCATATAAATCCTCCAGCTTCGAACACCCAACTTGTGTGGAATTTGGCACGCACTTTAACCCATCGCCACGATGGAACAAAACCCCTGAAATTCTAAATCCCAACAGGATCGTGCGTAAGCGTGCCCCGTTTTTCTCTTTCGTTTTTCGGGTGCACCGAAACACTCCACTCCGGAAGATTTGCTATCCGGAAGCAGCATGTTCCATGTGCAGTTCGGTGCAGTCAGCTGGCGGCTCAGGTTTCCGTGGCTCATCGATGCCATCCCCGGTGCGTCGCCCGTCGGCTCCTGCGTGATGCAAGCATCGAAAAATGGAAGACAAAAAATAAGCATCCCTTCTTCTGTTGTGTGCCGCTGCGTTGCGTTATTAATGAAAATCTATTAGGATGTGTAATTATGTAAATATGCCGACTAGAGTGGCTGCTACACGGGCGACCCTTTCCGTGTTCGCTCCTGCAGCACGTTTTGGATTTTTAATGTCCTGTTTGTCGAGCAGCTCACGGAAGCTGCCGGTTTCGGGGCTGGAGATAGGACTAACGGGAATCGGCACTGTGGTAACGGTACCGACGGTGCAAGGCTGGCATCCCTCTGTTCCTACAGTTTCCTCCCGAGAAGGCATTTGCGTGTTGTTTTTCTTTTCCCTCGCAGGGGAGAATCACGGCCCCGAACGCCATATGGAAATATTGATCTTCGTTATTCGATCCTGTCCACCCCTCTTGGTCGGGATTTTCGAGTGGAAGAACCGGTATCGGACCGATCTCGGTAGCCCCCTTCAATCCCTTCCAGGCTCCGGATTTCGTTGTTTTGACGGCCACAGTGCGGCCCATTCCGGTCTGGCACGTTGGACACTCGCTGGAATGAATAATGTGATCAATTAAGTTATTACACTGATTGGAATGCTCGGCTCCTTCGCCGACGGGTGGCGTTCGAGTCTCGCCCGTGGCCAAGGGTTATGATTAGTTGGAATGGAAAGTGTGATTTATTTAAGTGTAGTTTCCCCGGCCCGCACCGCCGTGATGTAATTGATTGTGATGTATCAATCTTAGGACCAAAGTATGTGCTCGTTTACTTTCGCTTCGGGTGTTCTGAGTAGCGTGGTTCCCTTTTACCCATTCTTGGTGAATTTTTTGTTGTTCGTCGCAACCTTTCAGGGTAGTGTTTGTTTTATTTTTTTTAAGATAAAAACCATCTTCTCAAATGGTAAACATAAATAGAGCACATTTTCTTTAATTTTCTAACTGAAATGTTTCGAATAAATTTTATACGATTCGACATATGCGCTCCAAAACTATCTCATGTTAGACCACCATCATAAAAGCCCCTGCACCTAGAATCACTTTAGGCACCATGGCCGGCACGAAATATGATGTCAAAGGTCGTTAATGCAGTTTTACCCTTGTACAGTTTCCGTTAACCCGAACTGACCGGTTGTCTCAAAAAATCGAGCTGATCTCCCGAAGGACTCGCCAAGGAACGCTACGGACAGCAGCGTCCAGCGGAGGAGATAGGGCGCAGCCTGTAAGGGAACGAAGCGGCGCAGCTTTACATAAATGTAATGCACGGTCGTACCTTATCCGTACCCTCGCTGCATGTTCGCCAGCTGGATGCTGGTTGACTGGTCCGTTCGTGTTTTCGTGTGGCTTGGTGGTTAAAATGTAATTCAACACATGGCTGAATTTTTATGAGCCGCTTCCACTCCGTACGACCGGACACTGCCGGACACTGGCACGCTGGAAAAATAGAGAAAAGTTGAGAGGGACAGAGAGAGAGCTGCACCCAAACTGTAAAATAAATTTGCTGTCCCTCTGCTGGCGTTGCTCGTCGCTTTCCCTCCCGGTCTGTGGTGCGCTGGTCAGTGGCAGGCTGATTTGCCGGCCCGAGTGTTCGTGCGTGCGTGCAAATGAAGACCTTCAAAAAGAAATCACCTCGGCAGCCGGGCCAGTCCTGTTGCCCTGGCGACGGTTGCACGAGGGGAACGGGTGATAAACACAAGCACGAACGATGTCCGTTTTTAAGGACATGGGATTGCGCGCATCATCGAGCTGCAGTTTGTTTGCTTTTTTTTTTAAGAAGCACCACAACGCTAGAGAAAATCCCTTGTGGGTGAAATCGTTCGAGTGCCGGGACTGGGGGCTGGGCTGGACGTACCTTTTTATGACAACTTAATGTATGCCTTGGGTACCGCGAGGGAGATTTACGGGCGAGTCATAAACCTGTGGTGTGAGATCAATCGAAACCTGCCAAGCCGAAGGGGCGCCGACTGATTTTAATAGGATTTGGAAAATGTGACTTAAATAGACAATATATTTCACGGTGGCGTTGCCTGGCGAGGGATTGCCCGTGCAACGTGCCGAGGACGATGGTCAGCAATTTATGATGGTAATTTTGAGGCAAGCAAAAGGCTAGACGCATCCACTTTAACAAGAGCAGACATTTAGATGGATTCTATCCTTTTTTCTAAATGTGATTAATAAAATTCCACAAACAAGAACGCTTTTAGTCGACTTTTTATGTTTGTTTAACACAATTAAGGGGTTTTGGTTAAATTCTAAGATTTTTTTTTAATTGCAAAGAGTTCTTTTAACTTATGTTGGAATAAGACTTCACTTTTTTTTAATGAAAATTGAAGATTTTGTCATATTTTTGAAAAGTACACAGGTTGGTAGATTTAATTCTGTACCATGGAACAAAATATCCTTCATTAGAGGCTAGATTTCCCCTTTAACAGGTCGCTGTTCCGACAGGTGAAATCCTTCAACGAGTACGACAAAAAAAAAAAAATCCCCCTTGGATCCTCCCATAACAAGTGGTCAGTTGCTGTCCGGTCTGGAGTGTGATAAATTAAAAACCTGCCAAACACAAATCAAAACCGCCCTGTCACATTGTGGCCCGGTAAAGGGTAGCTGTCCATCCCTCGGTGTCTGGTTTTCTTCCTGCATCCTTTCTCCGTGGATTTCTTCCCAGAGCATATTACAAAAAAAAAGACTCAATGTCCTTTCCTTGCTCATCTGAAAGCGGAAACGGAAGTACTTTGCGCCATCACCTCCCTCCGATATTCGCTGATGAGAGGAGCTACACACGTTGTAGTTCCTCCCCTGCCACCGAGCTGGTACCTCGTCTCCCAACATCGAGATGTAATATATGATATTTCGCTCCTTCCGTCCTGCCGCCGCACAAATGTGTTAAATATTGTTACATCAGCTTACATCCATCGCGCCCGGGTACGTCACGGAGACACTTTGGTCCACAATCATCTCGCTGGTCGCTTCCTGTCTCCCCGCGCGCTACAAACCACAGCCAGCGGCGAACGAGTGAATCCCGGCGCAACAGAAACAGGAAACGACTAAGTAGAGTCGGTGTAATATCGGTGATTAATGATTCTGCACATTTCAGCGCTCTTGTGCGGAAAGTGCTCTCCGTCGTGAGCACTTCCCGTGGTTGCCATACTCGCAACTCCCAGACTCGATAGAGACCCACACACTTGGTTACACACGTGCACTCTCACATGGTTGTCCTTACACCTCCTGCCATGGGGCGACCGGCTCGCAAAGTACCTCCACCCGGCTGGAGGCTGCAGTGGATTGTGTTTATTAAAAATTATACATGATTAATAGTGTCGTCCCGGTGCGGGAAGTTTTCCATACGCAGAAAGATCCATCCATCCATCCATCCATCCATCCTCCCCGTGGGAGTGTCCTTCGAGTGGCGAAAAGTGGCACAAACGACGAACCGAACGCAGTTACGGCGGAAAAAAGAAATGAAGGATAATATCCCTCTCGCAAACATTGCTGCGGTGAATCGTACGCCCCTGATTACACACACGTCTCCATCTCGCTAACCCTCTGATTCGTTATTCCATTTTTTTTTCTCGCCTGCTTGTTTCCTTTCTTATCCTGCGATAGTAATAAAATTCTCGGATACGTCCCCCAGGCCGCGCAAGAATGATACGATATTTTGAAAAGCACTTCCAAAAACGTCACACGATGTGGGTTCTTGAAGCTGAGTGTGTGTGTGTGTGCTTTTTTTTAACTCCGTTTCACTTCAGCTTAGGGATCCCACTCTACCCTGACCAGTGTTGAGGCAAAGACGACATCCTTGGGAGGAGTAGCGCGACCAATGCTACTGTGCCGATGGCAAAGTAATGGATCTCGATCGGTCTGCGGTTCATGTTAGTGGCTTGAAAAGGGCCGACATCGTCGTCGTCGGTTTTGGCGTTCGTTGTTTGCGGGATTTGATTGATGTCCCGTTCGAGTCTCACAAATGTGTCTCTGTGCGAACCCTTCCGCCGATAGTTCAATGGAACCAAAGGAGGAGGGCTGGTGATGCTGAGGGTGGCTTGGAAGCGAGCGCGGGGCCATCCATAAAATGTCAACCGGCAAAAGTAACGTTTTTCACCGATGGGAGGTGCTTTTTTAATGTATGTCTTACATTGCTTGTCTGGGGATCTTCAACGGTCGATAGAATGCATCTAACTATTACTTACATTTTTAACCATTAGAAATTGAATTAAACTTGGTAGCCTTCTTCATAAGATTTATATTCTTCCGTTAAGTAGAAGTAACATGAGCTATGAGGCTAAACTAAAAATCACCATGACCAGAACGGTTGGAAAATCACTGGAATCGAACTAGTGTGATTCTCGACGTTAATTAGCGTGTAGGTAATTAGTATGAAGCGCCATCACGCAAACACGACAGCGATGGTGGTGTTGAAGATAAATTATCCCCCATCAACCCTCTTATGGTGCGTTTCGATCGAATGCAAAGTGCCAAAAATGCAAATCAAGCAACGCTCTCCTCGCATCAAATCAATGGATGAATGAAAGTACAAGAAGAGAACGTTCGGTTCGTTGACGTTTGCCGAAATTAGCATCTTAAAGCGAGATGGACCTGTTCGAAGAAAAAACGGATGGAAATCTATCGATCGACCGTTCGTTTGCGTTTTCCGTTCCGTGCTGCAACTGGTATAGTTTAGCGGCACATCCTTCCGTAACCTGTCCGCCCTCCAGCTCCAGGTGGAGCGTTTAGACATGCCTACCCCTCTCGTTTCGCAGTGACAGAAACAATTTGCAGCGAGCGTGTTTGAGCTAATGAAAAAGACATCGGTTGCTACGGGATAGTGGGTTGATAGGCCATGGCGTAGACACCACGGCACGCAGGACGCCACAGAGCGAGGAATGTGGCGTGTAAATTTATGTAAATGTATCCAATTGCGTTTGAATGCGTAATTTAATCTGGCGTACGGTGTATTTTAAAAAGGGCACCATGTGAGGTTAAAGGTTTGCCGGCGATACGGCAGGATCAAATCTCGATTCGGGGGCAAAAAAGCACCCGGATCTGCGTGGGTTGCGGAGTCGTTGTGCAAGTGGTAGTTTTGAAATGGGTTTCCGCTCGTTGTGCATACGACTGAGGGTGGCTCTGTACGCGAAGTGCTTTCGTATGATGGAGGGGCTGAATAGTGTGAAATATTGGGAGACAGATAGATTCGAATGTGGTTGGAATCTGCAACGAGATGCATAAATATGTTTGCATATGTAGCAGTTTAACTTAACAATTGTAGACTTTTGTTTTATGCGAATTGAACATATTCCGTAGGAGGTACTTTATCAATGTTAGAAGGAGTATATAGCGTCAGAGATCTGAAGATTGATAAGGTTTAAAGTATTAATTTAAAAAAAAAGTGGTAACACGTTACATGTGGCAATATTTTTTGTTCAGGGATAGGTTGCAATGTGATGAGACAAAAGCCAACCAAATAATTTAGACCTTGACCTTATCTGGAGAATATCTTGGGCATGGATGATAGTGTGCTGTTAAAATACGCAAATAAAGTGCATCAGTAAAGCAAACATTGCATCGGAAGTGTCATTCATAGCGAAACGCGAGTAAATAATTCTGAGCAAACTTCACGTCACAGTCGGAAACATCGATTTACGCTCACTCAACCACTTGACTTGAAATTGTACGATGCACATGACATTTGTTGACCAACGCGCGACTGTGACTATAAAAGTTGCTATCAACCTAGAGCGATGCGGTTAAGGTGAGATTTTTATCAGTCTTCCTATCGTAGAATAGCGGAACGCATCGACTTTGAAGCCACTGCAACTGACACGATGGTGCTGGGTGAGTACTGCCGCAGTGTTTGGGGAAGGTTCGGAAGACTCTGATACAATTTTAAATACCTTGCAGTGCTAGGAATCAGTCTGCTAGTGAGCATGGTGGCAAGTGTGCCGGAGGCATCCAACCGATGCCCTAGCGGTTCCGGTGCGGGTCAAACTGATCATCTTCCCCATCCGACCGACTGCGGCCGTTATCTGACGTGCGTTGGATCCACTCCAGTTGAGCAGCGCTGTCCAGCTGGTTTGCAGTGGAGCGAACGCGAAGCAACCTGCGTCACTCCGGATGAGGCCCAGTGTTCACCAGCTCCATCGCAAGACGGGGCCCTTTCGATCGTAGTGGCAGGTAAAGCGGTCGGTAAGTGTGCTCCGCAGCTGAGCCGCTGTCCGGTTGCGGCGAAGCCGACCGAAGAGGTGATCCTTATACCGCACGGGGACTGCCGCAAGTTCTACGCCTGCGGCCCTAGAGGACCCATCGAGCTGAGCTGCCCGGCTAGGCTGTACTGGAACCATGAATCTTGCCGATGCGACTATGGACCCCCGAGTGAGTCGAACTGTGGCGCCGATAAGCCGCAGGATCCATCGGAGGCTCACATCCGGGTTCGTCGGCAGGACGAGGCAGAAGCTACGACGACTGAAATTCCGGTGCAATCGGGAGCATCATTGAAGGGCGTTTCTTCGGTGCTGGTTCTCATCGTGACGATGGTGTTGAACATTTGATCAATTGACGGGGACTTCTGCTGATGGATAAGAAAATCGACTCGATGCCTATTCTATTGTTTATGTAAGAATTGGATTTTGGTTGGTATTTGGTAGTTTAGTAATTCAAAAAAGTTATCAGCATTAAAAAAAGTATTACTGTTACACGATGCTACCGAAAATATTTTTGTAAAACGTAAATGGCTGTTATCCAGTATTTTCACGTTTATTCAAACTTGATTGAGAAAATAAAAGCGGTTGCCAAACAGCCTCATCAATAAAAAGGTACAATTCCACCTGCATGCAGCAGTTAGCAGTTCCGATGACTCGATTTACAACGTAACGGAAACAACAAGCTACGGTGTAACAACGGAAACGTACACAGAAAATAAAACCAGCCAAACAGTCAACAAAAACATAAACTGGATAAAATATAAACATACTCAAACGACAACCATGCTTTGGTAAACAAAACCATGTCGGTCAGCATTTGCAGCAGTTGGTTTTTCAATTCATTTTTTTTGTCTAAATCTACGTTACATGGGTCAACAAACGGATCAACTTTTTTAAGCTCCTGTCAATAGTACCAGAGTATGATGTAACAAATGTTTTATTATTAAAATTAAGAGTATGATATTCACGATTTTGTAGGTGAGCTCTTTAACTTTTGTTCTTCCGTACATCATGCGAGTATCTAAGTCCAAACTTCAATCAATTAAACAAATGAATAGTTAATATTGTAGCATTTTCCATACTGTATCAAACAGAAGTACACCACGTGTGGGGTTCTGGGCCGAGAGGGAGGTCTACCAAAGCTCTACTGGTCGTGAGTAGCACAGCCCCCCCCGCGGCTAGAATCGCCACATATTTGCACCAACAAGCACGTTCGGAGCGCTTATGTTTTGAGACGGAGTCTCGCCGAGTGATAAAGCGGGCCTGAGGCCTA
This sequence comes from Anopheles atroparvus, assembly GCA_914969975.1. Lineage (NCBI taxonomy): Eukaryota > Metazoa > Arthropoda > Insecta > Diptera > Culicidae > Anopheles > Anopheles atroparvus. The sequence continues at coordinate 31,338,935 of CAJZCY010000002.1, read as the reverse complement.
CCGTGCGCACCGGCGTAGGGCAATTCTTTGTGGTCGGACTCGGTGGTGGCGACGGTTAGTACAGTGTGTTTCATAGTTGCACAGTGGAGCGCGCAAAACAGAAGCCTATATAACACGTTAGTCCCTTCGCTACATCGTCTTACTATTCACAGTATCGACTAGCGAAGAACACACAGTTGCTGGACATCTCCTTAGAATTCTGTTTGAAGTATCGTGATTGGATATTACCCAGCTACGGTAAGCTTGATTGGCTAGAGGCTCAACAGACGAGTTACTCGTTAACCACGAAAATATTCTTCATTATAGAAATGCAAAAGGCCATAGGATTTCTGCTGCTCCTGGCAGCGACACTGTCGGTGACGATCGCTTCTCCGAGGCGTGCTCGCATGGCTGATGTGGAGGAGTCTGCCGTGGCGGTCCAGCAGGTAGTAGAAGAAGTACAACCAGCAGGATCAGACGTTGCTGCTGATGCTGTCCAGCTTGAGGTCAAGCAGGAGGACGAGGTCGACACGGGAGTTCAAAACGATCAACTCGCCCGAACATCTGATGTGGTTCCTGAAGCGGATCTTGAAGTAGAAACAGGAGCCAACCCAGAAGAAACAAAAACTGCAACGGCTCTTGACGCTGTGGAACCCAACCATGCGGAGGAGAAAGGCGATGCTGATACTGATACCGTTGCAACCTCCGAGAAGGAACAGGAACCCGCCGCCGAGGCCGCTGCCAAGCCAGATGAAACAAATGTGCTGACGAAGGTATCCGACGAGGTAACACAGAAACCGAAGCGCCACATTGGTGATATTATACCGCAAATCGAAGCTTTTTTCGATCTGTTGAGTACGAAAGTAGCCGAACTCGTTGGCAAGTGGCAAAACGATGATGAGGTGAATCACTAAGGGGTTCTTCGTGTCCCATGTTTGTCTATCCCTGATCTTGTTTTCATAAATTTTGTTGTTAAAACAAACTAATCCCTCAGTCATTAGGTGTAAGAATTTTCCGCAAGGTTCGGTGCGCGTGTTGGCCAGGTTTTTTTGTTAAACGTTTTGTTTTCAAAGGCAAACGATGAGCGAATCAATAAAACTGTGATACTCGCATGGAGTCTCCACAACTAGTGTACCACAGAACACCCAGACATGTTGTTTCAAAATCAGTTGCGTTACGTTACGTGCCCTTTTTCAACGGCACGCCGGAACGTGAGGTTCGTTTTCTTTTCTGGAGTTTGGCGCAAGCAATAGCCACGACTTGATTGTTCCAAGCAATGATGTAATAACGATGCATTCTTTTACGAACAGGTGAATTTGTTTTCTTTATAGTTTTGGTTACTTCATTTACATCACCATCTTTTTCCGGATTATGTAATAAAATGATAATGATATTAAGTGAAGCATGACATATCATTGGTTTGAATAGAACAAATTCGCAATTGTTGTCAAATGATGTATAAGTTGTATTTCGGATCAAAAATGTCTAAGTTGTATCTCTTTTTGAATGCACACCAATTTGATAGCAACAACAATCCTCGTCTATAGACATTTTGGAACCAATACTTAACGCTGTGGCTCGTGCCAGGCAATGGAAGCGAGGCTTACGAGGTCATGAAAGCCACATTCATTAAATTAAGTCCCAAATGTAGGCTGCACAATCCATTCACTTAGTTTTGATGAACGAAACACACACGCACCTAACCACAAAATGCTGGACTATAGGTAGATTCATTGGGCGCAGTTCGGACGAGGTGGATGAAATCAGCTTCTAAATAAATCCAACGTCTGTTTACGCAACACAATATCCACTTTGCATTCCCAATCCAAACGGAATGAGAGTGTTTATTGAAGGCACAGCATGTGTTTCATTATATATCGATTTTTCTCTATTTCTTGCACAGTTGTTGAGACAAGCCATTCGAAACCATTATTCCTTCGTATGATCAATAGAGCTACCGCGGATTATCGCGAAGCTTCTATTTTTTACCTCACAATTAATTCGTTGCAAATTTAAACGCTGTTGAAGATAAGTTTGTAGCATTAAATATCGTATTTTATATGGCATATTCCGATGGTGAAATGTTAATTGAGGTCAAGGTTTTCCAGCATTTTCCAAATTACATACTATTGCAATATATTCGATTTTTTTTAAATAAAAACTTACCCTGGGATCATTACAAAAAAAGCATTGAATGTGACGGGAAACATGTGCAAAATAAACATAAAAAAAGATATAAAGGTCATTTTCAGGAGAACACCCCAGCTTTGTGAAATCAACACCGGTTGTGTGAAGGCGAGTAACAGAAAAGGAAGATGCTTAGCATACTGAGCGAAAAGGAACGCGAAGGAGAAACAGCGCGAAGAAAGGAACAACGGAAGGACCAAAGGTGGCTTCGGGAGATGGTTTGCTGGGCGCGTGCCGCAGCTTCAGAAGGCGAAGATCCTCCTCCCTAGGTCGAAGGTAATCCCATGCATCGGCGGGCGGGTGATGAGAAGTGAGATGAACAACGATGGAAGCCGACATCTCACCATCCGAAACAATCACAGGATGTATGGTGAGCACGAATTCGTTACTGTGTACGGAAGCAGAAAGGAAAGGAGAGTGGCATATAACGGGGCCGTACGGTGAAACCAAAGCAGAAGTGTAGAAAAGCAAAGGAACAGGACGCAAGTGAAGAAATAAGATATCAACAAAGGGCATGCGGTACGTGCCGTTCACGTCAGCCGGAAGAAGTGTTCAACACAAACGAGATCGAAGGAGATAGAGCACACATGGGTCACAACAAGGTTGATCGAAATAAAAAGACAGAAAGAGGGCAAGCAGCGAAAAGAGAGAGGGAGCAAGAGAGAGAGAGAGCGAGAAAAGAGTGTGTGTGAGAGAGAGAGCGAGAGAGAGAGAGGGTGATATGTTTGAATCAAGTCCTGGGAGGAAATGAAAGAAATCACCGGAGCATAAAGCATAAACCACACGCAGCAGCATAATAGGGTGGCCAGATCGGAACTGTTGTTCCCTACACAACCCCCAGAGGACAGGGTGCACACACACACACACTATACCGGTCACGATGGCGATGCGAGTGTGTCTGTTGCGCAACGGAGGGGAAAACTCAGCCGAATGCAACCAACCTCGAGGAGCCGAGCTCAACGCACGGAGAGAAAACGTTGACTGGCTTCACGGGAACGCGACGACTCCACCGCCTACTGTTGCTGTCAATTGTTGCGTTGTGTTGAAGCTCCCTGCTCGCGTGTGTTGGTAATCAACGTGTTGCTGCCAAAACAGTGCAAGAGAGGGAAAGAGAGAAAGAGCGGGCGGATTCGAAGGATATATAATCCCGAGAACGTGGCGAACGAAACCTCCTCTACAGGTAGCCTCTACCGTACGCACTATGGGCTGGATCGGAAACTTGCATGCAATTGGGCGTTCGCAGGCAGGACACGGTGACTGCAACTTGTTTACGAGCACGAACCTCCGAGGGCGAAAGGAGGGATGCACCAACACTCGCGCATGGCGCAACGGAAACGGAATCCGTGCGCCCCGAACGTGGGCCGAACGTAGCGACACGAACCCGAAGCGGTACGCAGCAGGACATCCTTTCACCGTTCGGCTCCGGCTGGATGTGTCGGCTGGTTGGTTTGATATTAAAGGCAACCGTGCGGCGCCGGCCAGGATTCAAACGCCTTCGACGGTTCGTGCAGTGCGGTCGTGTCGTGCCGATACTTTTTTCTCTCTCGTATCACTCTTGTATCAATTGTTCTGTTTGTGTACACATCTGTGGACTAATCTTTTTGTTTTCCCCCCCGGAGGAGGAGGCTGGAGTCATCATCAAAACATCCCACGCGAAACAATTTGCGCCTCCACCCAACCCAATCGCGGCATCCGTGTACGTCTCCTCTGTCTGATCTGTCGCGTGTGCCATACTACTGGTGGGGTTTCCGTTAATTAGTGTTCACTGTTCTCGTCTGTCTATTTCGCTGTCATCTAAGAAAACCAATGTCATATTAAAAAAAACGGAAGGAAAGATTTGTGGCTTCGTGACATGTGCTTGCGCGACTCGTCTATTGGTTATTGAAAGTATATCGGTGGCAGAACTGTGTTACTGTCAAACTGAGTGAGCTATGCTATGAACGCGATCTAACTGTGAGATCGCAAGGCTGTCTAATCTCCGCGGGCGCCTCCATCGGTGACAGTGGAAGAAAGTTCGTTCTACACAGTAGGCCCTGTGAACAAAACGCTATCGCGTGTTCGGTTTTCGTTCAGTTCAGTCCCATCGTGTTCCCCGCGTGTGTGTATCCCGAATGTGTGTTTTTGAGTGAAATTTTGGATGTACTGCTTCCTGTAAACGCTTCGAGCATCTGCTTTGCCACGGACGATCCTCTCCTGCTTTCGAACGCAAGCGATTCGATGGTGTGTCACAGCAACACTCTGATCACCTGCACCAGGGTCTCAGAGGTGGGCTTGCGGCACCGGCATGCCGGATCTCGCCTGCCAATGCAGACCACCGCCAGCAACACCAACGCCAGCGTAGGTCTGTGCTTGGTGCCGTCCGGTGCCGTCGTCTGCCCCTAAAGTGGACAACCCTGCACGTCGGATGAAGTCCGCGGCCGCACCAGGCTCGCCTGGCTAACTAACTCGTCGCCTCTTTCGGTCGCCCTTTTATCTACACTGTTACCGCTAATCGGTCAGCTCGTCCTTCTCCGGACGACGGACACTGGCAACATCGGCTATGGCCAGCTGTTGACCTGTAACGAACTGTACTCACCTCCTCGCCTGTCACTCGTTTCTCCTAAGGCGACCGATTTGACGAACTCTCTAAAGCTGTCCGCTAAAAAGTCTCCGTGCTCTCGTCTGTCTGAACGTCCAAGTGTATCGTAAACTCTGCGCTGCGAGCCTGGGACTGTACTTCATCTTCGTAACTATCGGATTAACAGAGTAGGAATATAAGAAAAAGTAAAAACAAACCCGTAAGCAATAGAACGAAACCCAGAAGCAATAGGAAAAGCAATAAAGCTCCGAAAAAGCAATAGCAACCACAGCCTAGGGTTGCCAACGGGATGTCTTGGTAGGCCCATAGCCATTGCATCGATCGGTTCAGCCTACTTCGATGCAAGCAAACAAACCGTCACCGTCGTCCCAGCATGAACCGGTCAGCCAGCGAAGAGTCGCTGCTCGGATGACGGATGCCATCTCTGTGGCCATCTCGTGCGGTTTTGTGTTAGTGAGAAACAGCCCGGTACTTCGCTTTCGGTTTTGCCGTAACACTGCTGACCGCCGGTAGTGTGTTCGGTTGGAGGATTGTGTTTTTGTACCTAGTAACGGCCTAAAGCTTAGCCAACGTTTGGTTGATGAACTGAACTGCTACTAATACTCTTATCGGTGAACCCTGCATCATCTCATCACGCGCGTTTCGTTTGCGAAACCGGTTTCTGTGTGCGTTCGTTTCGCTGGAAACTGCCGGAAGTGGCACAACAATTGGTGCAATTTTGAATTGAAACGTGTCCGGAAGATTCGTGTGCGTATTTGTGAAGTCGTGAGTTTCTGCTCAACATTGGGGACTTTTTTTTTTGTTTCACCGTCGGGATACTATCGAAAGACGCCGAAACACTGCAAACGGGTGGCCCCGAGAACTGCCACCATCCCTCACGTAAAAAAGGCTACGCCAAAGGACTGCAATCCTTCTTACGTTCATCCGCAGTGTACGTGCTTGATCTCGGTACGCACCACGCTTCCTGCCATTCCCAGCAGTTCCGTCGGTCAAAAGTTCTTTAGTATCTGTGTCACGTTCGGGCGTAAAATTTATTCCATCTCCCTCCACGGCGCTCGAAGGGAGCGAAGCCCGGTCGGCTCCGGTTCTGTATCCTCCCGAGGAATCGCTGTGCCTCTGGCACGTTCCGGGGCACTCGGGAAAGGGGACGCTCCGATGAGAGTATGGCCCGCTTAACGAAGGCGGAAGTGGAAAAATAAACAGACGCCAACAATTGCAAAAGTCATCCCCGGGCTGGTGCCGGGTGCGCGGGGATAGGACTGTCTTCAGATCAAGCACACTCGCGACGTTCTGGTCCCTCCGGATGCAACCGGTAGTATATTGCTTTATGCCCAGTCGCCTGAAAACTCTCGCCCCGAACGAAACGGAAAGAAATCGAACGGAAGAAACCATCGGAATCATTTGATGATGCAGTTGTGCGCTTTAACCAGTATTTAGAAGTACCTGAACGCAATCTCTACCCTTTTCGAGTACATTAAGAAACCCTCCTCAACGGTCCTCCGCAAAACGAGAGCCGACCTGGAGTTCTGTTGATTTCACGCTGTGAACGGAACGAAACCTAACATCCTCCCAAAATGCCCCGATGTTTGATGGCGAAAAAATGGAAGGCCTACCCGTGGCCGGATCGAGCGGAGGAGCAACCGTCCGGAGGCGAATCGAGTGCGTCTTCGGTGCAAGACACGGACGCGTCGGCCTCCACCGTTGCATCCAGTGGCACCAGCATGCCCGCGTCGGTTGCAAGTAGTAGCGGGAACATCGGCAGCAACTCCATCACCACCACTACCACTAGCAGCAGCAGCAGCAGCAGCAGCAGCAGTAACTCCAGTAATAATGGTAGTAGCAGTAGTAGTAGCAGTTCACCTCAAACGGTTGCGCCTGAATGTAGTCAACCGCAGGCACCGCAGGCGAACGCCGGCGAGATCGGCGAGGAAGACGAAGAAATCGACGTCGTGGGCGACTCTCCGGCGGCGGCAACGGCAACTCCCGCCAGCAGCAAGTCCACCGGCACTGTGGCCACCTGTTGGGGCCCATCGTCCCCGACGGCCGGTGCCACGGCCCCCAGTCCACCACCGCACTCGCCGGAAGCGGCGACGCGCGAGTCAACCATCCTCTACAACGGTAGGTTTTTGCCTTCTCGTCAAACTAATGAAAAAAAAAGGTGCTCTGGTGCGTGCGTGCAATCGTGCATGTATCTTATGTCGTCCCGGTTGTTCCATTTAATTGGGATTAGGTAACGTGCCCAGTGTTGGTGTGTGCTTAGTCTGCAAGCTGACCTCTACCGTGGCGTGCAGCACAAGCAAAAAAAAAAACAAGAGTAAAAGAAACTCCACATCCACCAAACGTCCAGGTGCACGTGCCACGAATTCTAACATTGCTCCGGGCCAAACCCCGGGCCCCCTTCTGGTCAAGCAAAACTAGGTAGTCGGCAGAACGGCAAATGGGAGTTGGCGTCCCATTAGCATCGCCGTGCGCCACACGACACCGTCCCGACGATGGTAGCGCTGCACGCGGTTCTATAATAACTTTATGTAATCTCCTGTTGATGGTTAAAGTGATACGCATTACAATGCTAATGCGTCGTCGGTTTTGTTTGGTGGAGAACAAGGTTCTCTTTTTCAACCGTCGACTCGTTCACTCTCCTCACCGATTGTTGGGGAAGCTCGCTTCCCCGGGCGCAAGCGAACAATGTCAGCTATGTAAGTAGTGTTTAGCAATGGATTACAGCATATCAAAAGAGATTTATAAAGGAAAACAAAGCGTTTAATAAAGTTGTTTTTTTAAGAATTTTTCCAGAATGGAGATGCACAAAAACTGATCTAGTTGTATCGGTTAGCTTTTTTCTAGCATTTTCTGTTTCAGATTTTAAAGACATTCTAGTAGTGTCTTCTAGCCTAAGCGAAGGAGTAAGTGGTGATCTTTCTCCAAACTATGTTTGATGGCACACTCTTCCCGCGCCATTCCTCACCATAGGGCACATAAAAATAGCCATAAAAAACCATTGAATTCCAACCGGGTGGCCTCGGCACATCGTCCAGAGTGCCATTTTCCACCGTAAACATAATCAAAATCAAAGCCATGTGCCGTTTGCCCCATTTTCCGAATGTCCATCGAGAACCAAATAAAAAAAAAAAGAAAAGAAGTAGTCTCCATGCGACCAACTCGATTTCCGAATGCTATTTTCTCCCCACCGTCCCTCGAGAATTTGGCAAACACGATAAGGGGGGATCTCAAGCTGAAAAAAATAGTGGATCACGAAATGGAGTTTTGATTCTGTTTTCCCGTTCATCCAGCTGGCCACTTGCCTAGGGGGAAAACCGGGAGCCTCACGGTGGAGCTCATTTTCATTAACACGCACTTGGAGAAAGGGCAAATGTTGCTGGTCGTGGCGGTGAAAAAATAAAACCCCCCGGTCCGATGAAACAGCCAAAACAGCAAGTAGGCAAACATTTACACTGACCGAACCGGAAGGAAACGAACGTCGTGGCCCCATTTATCCCGGGGGGAAAAAGAACGCGCTCTGGTCGGGTTTTGGAACGGCGCGAAAAGGAGGCAGGGCACCTCGTTGGCAATAAAACGAAAATAAAGCAGCCGAATTTAAAAGCATCGCTTCTGCCAGTGGTTTTGTGTGTGCGTGTGTGTGTGTGTCTCCTGTGGCCGCCCGGTTTCGAAACCTTTGGGAAAAAGCCTTCGCCTTCGGAAGCGCCGTTTCACACCATTTCCCAAATCGACACCAAGATGATGACGCGAAGACGTCCGATTCGGCGTGAAGGCAAAGGAATGACTGACCGTTGTATCAACCGTCGGGGAAGGTTGGGAGGAAAAGAATTCCCAAAACAAACTACCCCAGCGGTGCAGAAAGGGAAAATCTCGCCCGTGTCCCGGCCGGTTTGCTTTGGCTGAAAATTGGAAATTCGCAAATTCGGGGAATGTCCGGGAGGGCAAGTCAAATGAAGTGAAAGGTTCAGTTCATTTCGAGCATCGCAACAACAACAAAAAAAGAAGCAGCAAGAAACTCACCGGACGTGAACCATTCCGATGCGATGCTTTGGCACGAAGAATTTCACTCCCGCTCCCGAACCGGGCGTGGAAAACCTTGACTGCTTTTATTGTTATTCCTGCCGTTGCTGCTAATGGCCACCGAGAATAGTATTAAGTAGGGATGAAAGTCGTCCGGCGCAGCCACGGCTCCGGGAGAATGCGAATTGAATGTGATGCCGCATGCTAGCCTAGCATGAGACCGAGACTGCCGGGACCACTTCTCCTCTCAGGCCCGGCACGATGCGCTACGTTTCACGTCCGCTTCACTGCCGACGCTGCCGACGTTGGGGTCATCCAGGGCTGCTGACCGAGACCTTTACGGTGGACGGGCGGGGCCCGGTGGATCGGACCGATGGAAGCGAAAAGAACGAGCGAAACGGTATCAAATATCCAATTATGTTTGCGTCATCTTGTTATACATTCTGGCGACTTTATGTCTATTAAGGGACCCATATAACAGGTCTCCCAAATGGTTTGGGCGATTCGCCGGCCGAGTTTTTCGACCCTTCGTCGTTCCTTCGCCACCACAACTGGAAAGCCGGGAAGGGAACGAAAACGAAAACTGGGATAGTGCACACGAGTGTGTATGCTTTTTGCTTTTTTTGGGGTGTTTACTGTGCAGGCCCTGTTGATAACGGCTGTCCGAACTACTCAAACTACGATCGCATTAGCTTTTGCGATTTGAATGGTGCGATCGTGGCCCCTCAATAGAGTGGATGGTTTTGATTTCCAGTGAAAAGTCTGCCCGAAGCGACGCCACTACTTCTCCTGCCTTCCCCCCTTTCGCCATCTGGGTTTGGATGGCTTTCTGGTTTTCGGAACAGCCTTAACCTGGGAAACGGTGCTTTTGAATGAAAACTACACATCCTATGTTGGATGGAGTTATGAAAGCAACACCACAAAAAAGTAAAAAATGGCCCGCACATGTCGGACCTGCGATGGTTTCCCTCAGGGTTTTTCGCCTGCCGCCGAGGAAGCAGTCCGGAGAGGAACGGAAAACTCCATTGGCAGCAAATTACGGTGCGACGTGCATCCGCAGTCCTACGTGACACGGCGGTACACGCGTGCTTATGGGGAAAAAAAAAAAAGGAATGTCCAACATGCCGTTCCCTGCCAATGCGTTCTCATAATCAGCAGTCCATTCGCTAATGGGGAAAGATTGGCACCAGCAAAAAATGGAATCAATGAAAACAGCCTAGCGAGAGATGGCGATAGTTATCGGTTCCGTAATGGAGTCATGATGACATTCCTTGGATTGTGTGGAATTTTTCGGCTTAAAAAATCCCATAGATGATGCTTCGGAAAAATTTAGCCATGGTCGTATCATCAAACTATAGTAAAAAATGTAAAGTTAATATAAGAGAGATGTAAAAGTTAAAATTAAAACGCACACCACCTAGTACAAGCAACAATTGGCGTACAAAAAATTGTTTCAACGAGTCATTCGTCACTCGATGGAAGTGAAAGTTATTTGAATGGGAAATCGATTGCTGGAAAAAGCACGGGACATTCCTCGCAACGATCAATTGCTGCCATCGCATCGGGCACAAAGCTTCAACTAAAAACCCAGCGATGCAGTGGAAGAGATGAATTAAAACATTCTATAAAAAATATTTCAAAACCCTTCCCCCACCAGTCACTGAAGGACGAACTCCTCGGCGCGCAATGGTTGGTGCAATCATCCGCACAGCAGGCAAAAATCAATTTCATATTCGCATTCGATTCTTGTTCCACTTATCAAATGCATAAAATATGCAAATCGAACCAAAATCCAAATAAATTTACACCCCTCCACAAGTGCCTCACCATCGTTCCTGCGCCCGTTTCGAAACGGAATTCTGTTTTTCATTCTTCCGCTGATGCGATTTATCGCGCTGCGCGCTGGGTGTTCCATTTTCCACCGCTATTTTCCCAATGATTTTCCACCGATTGACGTTCTGGGAGCTGCGAGTCATTTGTGCGCTGCTGCTGCTGCTGGGGGTGTGATTTTATTTTTCTTCCATTTATTTTCCATCCGCTTTTCCCTGCAACGGCTGCCATTGCACCATTGAGCTTGCAGCCATTATGCAGCTTTTGCGCTCATTGGCGAGAAGTGTGTGTGTGTGTTTGCTCGGAAAATCGTTCCAGCGGAAAGTCGGAAAATCTGCATTCCTTATCCAACCCCGCCTTGCTTGCCGCTGGGACAATGGAAGCCCGTTTTCATGGTTCGCGCCAGGAGAAGTGTAAAGTGTCGGCAAAGATGACGGATTAACGGACGTGGATGAATTTATAGTCTCTGGTTCTGTTGTTTTCCACCACCGTTCGCGCCGTTCACTTTTCGGTTCATACCTTTTCTGCCCATAGATTACCGAAGAGGAGAGGTCGTTGGACAAGAATCCTTTTTTTCCCTCAGTTTTTCCTTGGAGTAGAGCGCTAGGATCGGGGCACGATAGTTTGAAGACATCCGTTCTGGCGTTCGCCACAGGCTAGTTTAATTACTATAATAAGCGTTTGGCTAATGATAATCGTTCCTCGAACCAGGGCAGCTCGACGTCATAATTATGCGGCAGTTAGAGGTTTGATTTCCACTCGTCTAGTGTGTATTCGTTTTCCTTTGCCGTTGTATTTCCTGCACTGTCACCAATCGATCGAACGGGGTATAAATGAATCGATTTAAAGGTTCCACACTCGATCCGAGGCCCACGGCTGAGGCTCAGACGCACGCAAAATAACGCACGAATTATGTCCGACTGTTGCATGATGCATCCGTTGCTCCGTTTTCCGTAATGCTGACCCGCGCTCTAGAGAGTGCCTGGACTTGAGCGTGGAAAGTGGTCAGCGGTGCATGTGCCGCAGGTTGATTGTTTCCCTCGTTGCATAATCGATTGGATATCGACCCGGGTCGCCTGGTGGTTAAAAATATGCTCACTATCGAGGCCAGGGCGATTGCTGGCCATTTGACACGGCACGGGAGGCCTTTTTCCGATTTCCCCGGGCGCTCCGAATGGCGCAACAGTGGAATCAGATTATGAAATTGAATTCGATCAATGGGGAGCAGCACACGGACGCATTGCTTTATTGCTTGAATGACTTCTACAATTTGTGACATGGAAAGATAAATTTTCTAATGAAGAACAAATGAACTTTTATGCGTATTATTTACTTAAAATTGCATTTTCCTTAAAAATATTATTTATTTACGCATTTAATAAATTCACATTGTTACCAGTTTATATTACAGGGCTCGTTCTTTGACAAAAGTTGCACCGATGCTTGTTAGGATACTGTGCTGCTTGGAATCAATTAAGGAAGCATCTCCAATCGATCGCCTGCGTTAACTTTGGTCCACCGGTCTCGTACGTCACCGATCGGCCGGTCGTTGTCGTTGCCGATTCCATTAGCGGACCTCGCTTTCCACGCATTTGTGGCTTCCCTTCGCCCCGAGGAAAATGGCATGCGAATGCAAATTCGCCCGAGCTGGCGGCGGAACGCCGGCTCGCTAATTATTGCCTTCCAATTGGCAATAAAATATTAATAGAAAGTTTCACCGACGTGCGGTGAGGGTTGGAAAATCCCCTAAGAGGCAACGAACTTACGGCTTGAGCATTCAATCGACGGTTGCAAACGCGGTTGGACGTAGCGAATCCTAGAGATTCGTTCGGGAGCGGTTGTTTATAATTACGATTAGCGTCCAAATGGCCGAAGAGTCACAGTGAAATTGATAAAGCTTGGGCAGTTTGCAACGCGCAACAAATTGTGTCCTTTTTCCCGGGGAATCTCCCGTTTTCCCTTGGTTCGTCTCACGAATCTGCCTTCGTTAGATGTCGTCACGCTGAAATTACGAGTGAAGGAGAAAAAAAAAAAAATCAAAGCTTGGAAAATGCATCGCGACGCGAGCGCTCGATTATTTACGATCCGATCCCTGCGGGGGAGGGAACAGGAAGCACCGGACGCATGCTGCAGTATTCATTCTTTGCTCGTTATTAAATCGATTTACGCTCGTTCGGTTCGCATTCGCGAGCGAGCGCCGGTTAGCGCGTCCGGCAACAGGATCCTGGGGCGGGGTGGGCGTGCACCCGCATTTGCATCCCGCTTTTCCGGGTCCGGCCGGAACGAGGTGCAAACATTCTCGTCACGTGAAGGTGAAAGTAAAACAACACCGCCGTCGGCCGAACGGACGAACGCACAAACTCGCGGGAAAGGGGGCGTTCGCGTCGCTAACGTTGTGGTGGATTTTGCATTTTTTATCGCCGGTCCAGCTGGCGGCAACGACATCGAAAGGTTACCCCGTTGGGCCGGGCCGGAATTTGCATCCCGCAGTGGCCGGACGACGAACGCGAGAGGCCGTGCCCTCGAACGACGCACTCATCGAAGGCGGATTCAAAAATTGGGGAGCCGGAGAATTTCAGTCCCCCGGGGGCTGGAACGTGTTTTTGCCAACGGTACTGTCAACCTGTCGCGGTGCTAACGGATACGTTTGTGTGTATGCGCTACCGAGGGACGGCCGGGAACGCCCCCGAATGGTTGTGAAATTTGTCTGCTTTAGTTAATTTTAATTTAATTTTCACGTACACCGTATCCCGCCTGCTATCCTTTCGACCAGCAACCCTGCCCAGGTCCAGGACCAGCAACCAACCTGTTCAACTGTTTGCCGGACCAATAAAGCAATCCTTCATGTGAACAGGCAAGAAGCACACACACACGCACAAAAAATGGTCAAATGAAAAATCGAGAGCATGTACTACTGGACGACAAAAAGGATCCTGATCCCGGTGCAGGAACCTGGGAGCAAAATCGTTAGCTCACGTTTCGGCACGGTAAAAGGGCTCGGGGGCTTCCGGGATGGCCCGGTTCGTCCCGTTCATGCATTATTACGATGATTATTGTTGTCGTCCACCGCTTCGGCGGAGGGATTTCATTTTCGGGGGGCGGATTTCGGCGTTTCGAGGGCCGAACGATGGTGTTCCGACATTTTTTTTTTCGTTGCCACCGCCGTTCGCGTTTGACTTCATGATTTATTTTTTCTCGCTCTACCGTTGTTTCTTTTTTTTTTGTGTACAAATTTTTTGTTTTGTTTGAGGTTGCCTTTTTTCATTTATTCCGCCCCAAACAAATCCCCGTGGCGGCCCGGCGTTCTTTATCGTCGATGCTGCCGATATTGAAAAGAATCCGACTCTCGACTCTCGTCTCCGCCTGCGCGGGGCAAAGGGCGCACAGGAAGCGGCCGAGTAGCATCGTTAGCAAAATCAGTTCCGGATCCTGGCGTCGTCCTGGGTGTGGGCCGGCAGCGGCCACCGAAGCAACGCTCGGACAAGATAATTTATGCTATAAATAATTCCACAATCGGTAAATCTCCTTGCGTGTCGTGTTCCGGCGAGCGACGCTGCAGAGTTTCCGAATAATCGGCCAATCTGGTGGGATGGAGGGAGGTTGATTCTGGTCGGTCGAACGCAGTTTTTTAGAGGTTTCTTTCGAGTGACGCTAGCGTTTTTCATCCAGATGCTTTCTTGGTTAAAACGGAATAAAAACGTGCCGTAAATGTATGGAGTGGTGTTCAAAATGAAAAAAAATATTTTTTAAATTTTGTCATTAATGTTAGTTGTCTTTGGTTGCGGTAATCTTAAATAAAGGAATTAATGGACAAAATAAAATTTTGAAATTTACACATGTAAGGAATTTCATTTACGATACGGTCTGAGATCGCACCTTCAAACATGAATTCAAGCAACATTTAAATTAATCGAGACTTATCTTTCAAATAGATCGTACCGCCTCCTGACAGTTTTACAAAGGAGCTAATTTAATGGAGCATTCCAGTTTTGATTTGCTGCAGCGGATCCTGTGCTGTGCTCACTTTACACAATCCATCTTCCCGTGATCCTCCCCGGCAAGCAAGATTGAGGGGCCGAAAAGATAAATTTCAAGCGACCCAGGATAAGGCAAAACAATCAGGCCCATCATCTATTTCACTCACGTGCCCGTACTGACCATCGTGTGCAAGGATTCGGTGCGGTGAAACCCAAATAAAAACAGAAAAAAAAACCGCCCCGTTCGAACGCCGGAAATGTCAACCCGTTTCAGTCAATAGTTTCGGCACAAAGGGATTTTTGGAGTAGCTCGAGCGTTAAAAAATGTCCACCCAGCCGGTGAAGGGCCGAAGTCGGTGGTGGTGTTTTTCTTTGTTTTTTTTCTTTTCTTCCTGTTTTGCTTCTTCAAATCCTTGGAACACAGACATACACACACACACACACAAACGTGTCAGGAAACGAAAGGGAAAAAAAGAACGAAACCGACCGCTCCCCGGAAAAGGCTCCAACGAACGCCTCCCGTTCGCGTCCGGACCGGAAGGAGCGCAACTCGCGCAGGAAGGAAGTTGGCCCAAAACACAAGAAAACTCGCTGGTGCCACTTGAGGGCGGTGCCGTTGGCGTCACAACCGACCGTCGGTTTTGGGCGACAAAAATAATCGATGCGGGCGCAACAGCTATCGCTTTTCCGTGAGCGTCCCCCTGGGCGGGGTGACCGGAAGGGCGCTGAACCGGAGGGGGCAGGGAAAAAAAGGCAGCAGGAAAAGGGGTTTTCCCCAAAAGATAAAGAACGTGCGATAAAAAGCAGTTGGCCATAACCATAACCATAAATCCCGTCACTTGTGTCACCTTCCAGCCCGGGAGCGGCACAGGTTGATGAAGGAGTCGAAAGCATGGTCGGAGAGGAAGGGAGGGGGTATGTCATTCGGAAAATAGGAAAATCAGCGGAAGAGAAACCCGAGGAGGCCGCTGGTTTGCGTACCGGAGCGTAGTCCCTGTTCTTCAAGGAGCGCCTATGTGATCATAATTCCTCTGGCTTCCCTGTTGTTCTGACCATTGGAGATCCGGATCCGGATGTTAGTGAAGAGGTAGAAACAAAGAAAGGAAAGAAAAAAACACCGATCCCAAAACTGACAGCCCCTATCCGAAGCGCTCGTGTAAGCCAACAAGTGAAAAATCTTTTAATCAAGCGACTTTGCCACGTCGGGCGAACGTAACGAAAATCACCTCTTTTTCCTGTTAAACTTGGGGATTGTATCGTCACTCTTTCTGTACGGTGATGGCAAAACAAAAAAAGTAGTGGAGGGGTTCTAAAAAGCGAAGATGGCTGCATCAAAATTTGCTGCTGCCTTTCCACGAGCTGCCGGAATCGGCACAAGTTCTCGTCGTTTGTTGTAATTTTATTCCATAATCTTTTTTCCCCACTATCGGACCCACGAGGGACCCTGCTTGGCGGGCGCATGGCAAGAGGGCAAGCGAGGCGGGACGACCACCCTCGGCTTGTTTTCCCCACCATCGTTCTTATCGACTTCCTCGGACCCGGTTGGAAAAAGCGAAGCGAACATGGGCGCCCCCATTGAATAATTTAAGCTTCTTATGAGGATTAATACCCGTCTCCGTTGCTGGACGGCACCAAATCGTCATATGGGTACCACCGCCAGTGCTTGGACGAGGGGAAAAGAGGTGGAGTTTTTCCTTGCTGCAACCGCTGGTGGACAACTGCGGAACCCTTTTGGGAGCACGGGCTAAAACACCACTCGAATCGAGGATGGGCACAAGAAAACATTTCACACTAAGCTGCCGGAGCTGTCCCTTCGGGTTTCTTCCTCTACTGCTTCGTGTTGCTGCCGATCCCTTGAGGTCCTCCAAG
Source organism: Anopheles atroparvus (assembly GCA_914969975.1). Classification (NCBI taxonomy): domain Eukaryota; kingdom Metazoa; phylum Arthropoda; class Insecta; order Diptera; family Culicidae; genus Anopheles; species Anopheles atroparvus. The sequence continues at coordinate 31,322,498 of CAJZCY010000002.1, read as the reverse complement.
AACGTGCGCCCCGTATTAAGGACAGCACGTCCAGTGCGCACGGATGCGTCACACGTCGATGGGGTGCTCGGTTCTGCCCGGGGAGATAATTTTAGTTTTGCGAATCATTAAAAATTCATAAAATTTTATCGCAACTTTTCATGCATGCCTCCAAAGATGAATTTATGGCTCGGCGTTTGTGTGTGTGTGTGTGCATGAGTGCGAGCGAATTTTTATCAGACACTTACCATTTGCACTTGGGAAAACCATGCGGTTTCGTTTCAACCGATAATGCTAGATACCCATTTTGTTCAAAAGTTTGTAAATACTTCTTGGACATCGCTTAGTAATAAATTTCCTTTCCATTGCTTTGTCTGACTTAAAATCACTTTAATTTTTTTTTCAAATTCTCAACACAGCAACATTGCACCTGTTTGTAATTTCATTTGTTTTGAAAACAAAAAATCACTTGCCATCCGATCGGGTTGATTGGTTTCCTTGACAATTAGCAAACGCCCTATCTCGTTTGATGTTTTCCTAGAGCCCTCAGCATTCCGAGCAGTAAGCATCACTCTGCAGGGAAGCAGCGACGTAAAAGCATCGCACCGTCAGCTTGCCGCGAGTCGTCGGCGTTTGATTTACGGAATCGACGTGCCTGCATGTTTTACGCTGATTAAAGATTTCTGTTTAATTATCCTTTGACAACACCCCGAGCCGGCCACGCAGGGGGCGAAGGTGTTTAGACCGATTAAACCGGCTGAGGCCGAGCGAGGGTACGATGTACCACCAATTTCTGCAGCAAATGGTGCTTGCCGGAAAGGAACAAAAAAAAAAAAAAACTACTGCTGGATCAGAATAAAAGGACACTAGCCGAGCGTGACAGGCTTGCAAATGACACCGTGATTTCGGAAGGTGGCCAAAGAATGCTTCATTTCGGAGTGTTTTCGATACCTGCGTTTCATGTGTCGCCTCTATTTGATTGTTGTTTGTGCAGAAATGGTGTCTTTCCTTTCTGTCCTTCGTCGGCGAACGCTCACGGTGACCCTCGGGACCAAGTTCCAAGGGTTTCCTGGTGTTACCGCTTTGTTCAGCTGGAGCCGATAGGCCGGTTCCATTTCATCAGAGAAAGCGCTAGTTCGTCCTAAATCCTGCAATCCACCGGAGAAATCGAACAGATTCAGGCCAGATTTGCAGGTGAAGGGGTTTCGGGCTCACGTACGATCCTTCGCAATCGGAAGAAATTGAAGCTTCGCAAATGGGTCCTCTTTTTTTTTAAACTCGAATTTCAATCATCCTGAAACATCCGGAATCGAAGGCAGCAAAAGAACAGTTCCGTCGGCTCGGTGTTTCCGGTGGCAGACCGTTCTAATCAACAAACCATGCCCCAACACGTTTCCCCGCCCCCGTCGTGCAAAAACCCCCTTCTCAGATACATACACGCACCCGGTCGGTGTCATAAACCGAACGGAAGAGGTGAATCTCTTTGATCTATTATTCGTGTTAATAATTTAAATTCACTCGGCGGAGGCGTAGACTCCCTTTCCACCGGATGTATCTATATAACGAGGACCTATGAAGCTTTAGACTTTGTGGGATGTGTGTGGGTTTGCGAAAGGATTGAAAAACAATCTGCTAATAGATTGGAAATGGAATGAAATACACCGGCCTACATCTTTGCATCGGAGAGATTCACTTCACACATCAGTGGGAGCGGTTGGAAGGATGTTGGGAAGATTTTGCAGTAACGGAGGGATGTAATTTTTTTTTCACTCCATTTTCCGCTTTCATAGCTGATGGCATTAAACGACAGGCTTGCGTTGCGGCTGGTCATGGGAAAAGACGCCCTCGCTATTCAGGGCGTGCCAGTGAATGAAAGTGTTGGAGCTGCCCAAATTGATTACTTTGAAGCGGGTTCGTTCGGAAGCTACAGATGTACGGATACTTTTGATGTGCGTGGATGTGAAACCAGCGGAAGGTGTAAACACGTAGCGCCGAACATGGGCGAGCGTCGAAAAATTTAATATGCTCCTCGCACAATCCCCAGCCACTGGCAGCATGGAACACCGGGAACGATTGAAATTAAATTTAGCGCTAATTAACAAGCGCGTGGCAACAAGTGTTGGTGGTCTGGGCAGGGAGGTTGGGCTCGTCAGCATCGGGTGGGGTGAAATTTAATTAAGAGCAAAGGTTTCGCGTGTTACGTTGCACGGCTGGAGGTTACATGAGCCTTGGTTCCAAAATAGAATATGGGGGTTTCTTTTTTTCTCGCCAAGAAACTCGCTCAAATAGACGTGAGCCAACAGGGAACGAAGGAGAAGGTGATCGACAGAAATGTCCTTTTGCGCCTACATGTATGCAGTTATCTTTCGAGATTCGGTTTGCAGACGTCACTCAGCCCAAATGTAGGCAAGTGGTATTTCTTTTCCTGTTTGTTTTCCTCTACGATGAGGATTAAAACTCATTTGGATGGGTTGTTTTAAATTTCAAAAGAATATACCGTGCCGATCGGGGAGCTTTTTCCCTTCTTCAGCCAGCCTGCATTCTGGCGTGTCTGAGAAATTTACCCAGCCCGGTCACGGAAGACACCCGGACATAATTTCATGGTCGGCACAGGGCACATAGGGCATTGGGAAAGAATTTTTAATCAAATAACTTTCCACTCCTTTTCGGGCGTTCCGCCAGGGAAACCTGGCCTTGGTTCGGGTCGTCCATACCGTGGCAACTTTCCGCCCGAAAAAGGGGTTAGTTTGTAGGGGGTTTCGTTCGCGAGGGAAGATCCGGCCGGTGATAGGCCTTGACGGTGAAAATTACGAGCCGGAAAATATTCGTTGATTGAGAATAGTTGACGAGGTGCCTTCGCTGCCAGAGTGTCGTTACAACCTCGTCCCACTCACAGGGCGCCTCCCTGTTCGTCCAGATAAAGCGTCCGTCGACGTGGCATGAAGCGATGGTGGCCCTGGTGGAAGAGGGACCCTTGGTGGACTCCCTTGGAAGGGATTTCGTAAGGATCGCTAGTTTGTTTATCTTTCCATTTCCCGGGAAAGAAGATATTGGCACTTTTCCGTGCCCGGATACGAGCCGTCACCCTTGACGGGTTTCCATCTGGTTGACTTTCTTGAAAGGGTCACCCACTTCGGTATGCGAAGTTTCTTCGTGCGTGTGCACCTCCCACCACTTGCCTTTGTCGATCCCTTCCGGTTGGGCCGAGCGAGGAGCCCTTCAGAGGCCGCAGGAGAGGGCTTGCCGTATTGACGTTTTTAATTGGATGAGTGGAAAGTCATTTGTTAATTTGAGGATGAATGCCGTACAACCTCGGCGACCCATCACCTTGTGTCTATCGCAAGTCTTTGGTAGGTTCTTGAAGGAAACGAAACGGCTCGTTCCAAAAACGGAGGCGCAGTGATGCGGCGCTTGGAATCACATTTTTCCATTTGCGCAACACACCCGACGTGGACAGCCATGTCTTGGTTGACACTTTCTTGAAGGGTGACGCGAATACATGTGTGGCGTGATTTTGTCCTTCTTAGCATGTCGAATGAAACGGGCGCACCAGTTCCAGCTCTTTTGGGACGTGTGAGGAGCACATTTTGATTCACCGAAGCAATCATCGACAGGGCGGGACGGGGGTCTTTCCGCCGCTGTGGTATCTCTCATTAGGAAACTAGAAAGGAAAGCAATTTTCCTTAACGACGTAGGCATTAGGCCACCGCCGAGTGGAACGGGTATGTCTATGAAATGCGTGAAATTCTTTGCCATTTACGAATATTTATTCCATTTATTGGCGAGCAACAATGAGTTTTAATGAAACTCTAGCGTCATAGTAGGGATGGCGTCCGTTTTTTAAATATAAACCTCTACAAAAAGGGTCACCTTGTCATGTTCGTTTGTTTATAAGAATTGAAAACGGACCAGTTAAAATGCACCATACCAACCGACAGTCATGTTAAGCGGCGAATAAAGAACATACAAATGAAAAGCGCCGGTAGCTGGTCACTTGAACGGAACGATACAGTTACAATAGCAATCCGTCGAAATTCGTTAACTAGATTCGCGCCATTTTACTCCCACAAAGGGAACATCAGGCCACAAAGCAACAATTTTTCTGTCACATTGTTTAAAAATAGCCTCAATAGCATGCACCGTCCGGAAGGTCCCGGTACGGGTTTGATTTGGGCAAGGCAGTTGACGTCCGGCCAAACAAAAAGCGAAAAGGGTTTGCCAAACTTATTCACCAACAGTGAGCGCAAATGTGTCCATTGGAGCATGCATGCTCGCCGGTTTGCATGGGGCAAAGAAACAGTCGGAAAACAGGCAGCCTCGGCCAGGGCCGTGGAAAACAATAGCAATCTACAAACTGACGATGAAGCGGCGCGTTCGAGCATCCCCGGAATGTACCGGAATGCGGCGACCCCCGGAGTGTTGCCGGGTTTTCGACCGTGTTGGATGGAAATGCTAAAGTATAACAAAAAGTATTTAAAACAAAAAAAAACACTGAAATACAATGCAGCCCCATGAAAACTGAACCATTTCCAGCCCAACACATTAATCAAAATGTATGCTCAATAAGACCACAACAAAGCGCAACCATTTCGGGGCTTACGTTCTCTCGAGGGGGGTTTTCCTTTCCCCTTTTTTCACTGCCGTTGCTGCTGCTGATGTTTAATTCTTTTCCTCTCTCGCGGTGCCAGTTGGGGATGTGAAAAATAAAGTGGAACAACATGTCCAGCCACGTTGCCGCGTTACGCCCGCTCTTCCCGTGCCCTTTCCTGGGCCCCCCTTTGGGATGCTGGGAGTTGCTCGTACCAGGGAAATTGAACCCTTGATTTGGGGCGCCCGGGCGTCAGTGGAGCGGAGCGGGCGCTGGTTCTGGTTGGCCGTTTTCCCCGGGTAAAACCGCATCGCGGTAATGGCCAGACAAAAGAAAGGCTAACTGGTTCGCGCGCCGGAAACCGGGAAGGGTGCACCGACGCGAAAGTGATAACGCGGGTGTGTGTGTGTGTGTGTGTGGGCGGCAAAGGTACGGGAAGTTTTGCGGGGAGGGTCAGTCTGGAGCAGGAACAAAAAAAAAAGCGTCGAAAGAAAGGAAGCAATGTTAGCTCACTCCAACGCGATCCGCAAAACCGCCGAACTGAAAACCAAGCGCCCAAAAAAAAAAAGACGAAAGGGGGTGAAAATGTCCGCTCGAACGAGCCCGAACGAAAGCCGAAAAACTTCCAACAAGTTAACCCGCCTCCACCCCAGTTTCCCACTTTTTCCTTTCGAGGGCACGCTGAGGGCGAGAGACGAAAGGAGGGGTCCGGTTAGCTGGCGGAAAACGTTTGTTGGAGTGGAAAAAATACATTATACACGGCGCATGCAAACCTTCGAACTCGGGAAAAACTCAGGGAAAGGCGGCCGTGAAACAAAAAGCGCAAAATTCCTGCCCCAAAATCACTCGGTCCGTCCTGGTCCTGCCCTGGTCCAGCGGATGGCGCCACGTTTGGCGTACGGAGCGGTCGGACGCTGCACCGGAAGCATCTCATCCGGCAGCTGGTGGCTGTTTGCCGGCTCCTGCCGCTGCCGACGGTGGAAACGGAACCGCTTTGGTCCGGCGTCTCGTTGGATTTCTTTTTTTCTGCTGTTGTCCGTCCGTTGGCGGAGGAATCAAATCGATGGAGGGGCATAAATGGATCCACCGCAGGATCCACGGCTGGCGGACCGGGCGGGGAAGCGGCTTTGGTCACTGACCAAACATGGAAAGCAAAACATGAAAAATCCCTCGTTCGGTTAGCGAGCCGTACGACGGAGTGGAAACATTGGGATCACACATGAGTACACACGGACACGGCCAGCGGAAGGCAGGAACATCTTCCTTTCGGGGCGCCACGGAACGTTTTTCCTCTTTTCCCTTTTTTTTTAATGCTCCATTACAATCGGATCCAGTATCGTTTTCGGACCAGGGATGATATTGTTTGATGTCTACCAGTCGGCTAGGTGGTTGATCCCGACGGGTTCCGGACGATTGTTTCGAAACTTCAAAGCGCGAAAGGCGCACTGCAGCAAGTGTGAACAACGTAATGTTAATCAATTAAAATCCTTCGCTTTTCGCGCCAGTTGTAGATCTTTTTTTCCCCCCTATAGCCAACCAGCATCAGTTGTTTACGATGGCCCTGTTTAAAAGTGATAAATTGATGCAGCAGTCAGGTGGAAATGCAGGAAAAATATAGGAATCGTCCCTTTTTTCGACGACGTACAACGAACGCCTAAATGTAGGCTTCTCCAATGTGGGAAATAGCAGTCGAGAAGCTCGTAGATGGCCGATAAAGCTAACTTGTTTAAGGTACATACCGATTAAATTCCATGCCGCAGGCGAGCAAAACAAACTTTTCCCTAATAGAGCAATGCTGTCTCCCCGCACCCGACCACTCAAGCGACTAAAGACGCTCTTAATCCACCGCCGGTACACGATTCCGGGTGACGGTGTGTCATATTTCAGGGAGCTTGTTGTTGATAGCCGGCCCTCGCTTCCGGTGGCACCGGCATTACATTGGCGCTAGGCACGCCAGCCAGCCGTGCCAGTCGTGGGAGCCGGATTTCCGCTGGGCCACTTGCTACCTAGCTAAAAGGACACGAAGCGAAGAAAGCGCACTGTGTGTGTTTAAACCGTTCGCTCCCGAGCTGGACTACCTTTAGGCGCAAACGGTGCGGCTCGCTGTCGCATGCGGTCGGCTCCGCCGGAAACGGGGGATATAAATTTCGTGCGCCCAAATAACATACTTTACACGTGGAAAATCATTAAAAACATGAGTCCTCGACCGAACGGTGGCTCGGTGCGATGGTGGCGAGGTGGAGTCCTGTGAAATATTTCCATTCGTTTCGATGTCCCCAGTCCAAACTAAAGCGGGAAAGCAGGTTGGGGTGGTCGGTTCTTTCCCCAAAAGAATACGCGCGACTCCGCCACTGTGCTAAGGCGTTCCTGTTTCGGAAAGATCGGTTCGCTTCGCCCCACCGATGGAAATGGGGCCCATTCGGCCGGGAGAAACAGGTGTGCCAGGTGTCGCGCACCGGAAATGGCACCCGACCAAAATGTGGAACCATGCGGAAACAAATGCGGGCGACGGCGGCGTACCGGGCGGACCGGTACTGGTTTTGCAATTCATTTCCTCACCGGGTTTCGGTGTCGCTAGCCGAGCCGGGGGGGGCCGTAAAGCCTCCGCGCGCTCTCTTGCACGATCATATTTTATTCTAATGTGGGACACGTCCACTGAAGGATGCGCACCTTCCTCCACAGGCAAGAATGAAAACACACACACCTACGGGCCACCTTCCCTTGATGGTAGGATCCTTTTGGATTCCACTGTTATTCCACTTGCTCCAGACAACCGTTTCGTTGGCATTACTCCTTCAACACACATTCCCGGGGCAGAGCGTAAGGTGCCGTGCCGAGGAAAATATGTACCGCGATAAAAATGTGCACGTTTGTGCTTTAATATTCTTATTTACGATGCCTCGCCTGGCGACCACCGCCACCGTCAGTTGCACGCGTTGTCTTCCTTGTGGCGTCAAAATGTACACAAAGTTGCTGCCGAGTGCCAGATGCAAGGGGTTCACCATTGCTTGGAGAAAATGCTTCCACAGCGTATGGGGCAGGCAAATTTAAGGTAAAAGAAGCGAGTTATTGGACGAGCCTCGTGCGGAATACTTCCTTTTTTCAACTTGAACCTTTAACTTTCGAAAGAAAGTTAACCTTTCCAACCGGGAAAGCAAGATCACCCGGAGTAGATTAAAGCACGCCGGTTTGCTGGCGCGATGTCAACGATGATCACTGAACATTTCTCTTTCTCCTTCCGCTTTTTTCTTTCGTTTCAGGTGAGTGGGAGAAGTGTTTTTTTTTCCTCTTTATCAAAGGCAACGAGATAATGGTGCCAAGCGTGGTGTAACGAGCGCATCGACAACCGTTCTTCTTCGGCGAGGAATTCTGCTACAGAACAAGACCGCTGCCTTCGAGTGCTGCCGTTGCTTCCAACCGTGAGTGATGTATTGGGAAATGGGACTCCTCCCTGTGCTGTCGCTTGAAAGGGAAGAATAAATTTGAAAGTATAATACCGGCGCACCAGCCGACGACGGCGAAGACGACGAAACACATCCCGGGCCCGTTTCATTCGGTTTTCCAATTTACCCCAAGCTTGCCAGCGGATCGGGCAACCCAGGCACTGGATGGGTGATGGGGTGCTGTTGTATCGCAAAACGTAGAAAACCCATTTTTCATTCTCCATCAGCAGACAAGGGACAGGCGTGCCGGTGTGCTCCCGATGGGGGTGCGGCTGGGACGGAGTACATCCTGTCGCATCCTTTTTCGTTTCCCACGAGAACCTTTTCTTGCGAATCTCGGTGCGGGCAGGTGGAACAGTGGAGGTGGAAAGATCCTCACGAGTAAGGTGGAACAAAATGATTCCTTATTAAGTGCTTGTTGACTATGACAGTTTATGAGTGCGTTGTAACCCTCATGTATTCTTCGCCTCTGCGTTGGGTCCGGCGACGGGTTCAACAACAAGCCGGAAGACCATCGTTGGCGGTGGAAGCGAGGAATGGTTTCTTCTTGAAGAAGCTTCAAAGACCCACTCACCCCGATTCATCCCTTTTGCTCCTTTTTCCGGCTGACTGCGGGCACCTAGCCGGGTTTAAAATCCCTGTCCCGTGAGGCAAAAGGACATCGTCGAGGATTCGTTCCATTTCGCAGCGGCAGACTTAAGCAGCTTGTTGCGTTCCGATTCCTTGGCAAGTCGGTCGGGGGTGGGGTCCGTTTGTGACACATTTAATGATGTTTCTCTGTTTTCCATCAACCGCTTCTTTGTGCAGGCGGCTTCCTAGTTCTTGCTAGTCCTTCGCTGCGGCGTAACCCAATTGAACCATTGTCCTGAGTGACCACCGTAGGGACAGAGGAAACCATACCTTAGCCCGGCTGGTGAAGACATGTTCGCACATGATGAACACCATTATAATCAAGCGATAGGAAATGGTGGAAAGCTAACGGCATAGCATACAGGAAGGAAGTATATGACGCTTGCGCTCGTAATTTCCCCCCTTACTTTTGCATCCACATGGAAAAGACGTTCGCCCGGGTCCTGGTTTGCGGTGGAGCAGAGTGCTTCGAAATCTCGCATATGGGCGGCGAGAATGGGCACGAGAATGTGTTAAAATAAAGGATTTATATGGTGCCGTAAAACATCCACCCGAACGCGGCGAATTGGAGTCGTTTTCCCTTTCCAGTAATCATCACCATTTCGGTAGGTGCGAAAGAAAGGTGGGAAAGCATTAAAAAAAAGCGGCAAAGGGCAACATTGTGGATTTGTGTTGACTGCTGCTTAACTGAAATTCCTCCCCTCGACCGCATGTTATCTTTAATCCCAGTTTTTTTTTATGCCAGTGCGCAAATAAAAAGACCCACTCGTCGTTTGGCGTCATAAACGGGTGCGAGTGTTAAATGAGACAAAAGAACTTGCAACGAGCCGCCGGAGGCTGGGACGATGGGTCGTAAAAGAAAGGCCCGGAACCCCGGGGGGGCCGGAAGTGTTGAATGCTTGTTGCGAATCGAAATGAAACCTCCGGGCCGGGGCGAAAGGATTCTTGAGATTATGATCCTAATGACGCTACGGAAGCTGCTTCCGTCTCGAGATAGCTCCGTGATACAAATCGTAACGATAGGTGATGAATTTATTTGCAAACATCTTCCGTCACGGAACGACCGCTTCCTCCGGATTCACTCCGTCGGTTTTCGACGGGAGTTCCGCCTTTATGGTGCGTGAAACGATTTATTTGCCATTCCGAGCGAATGTGTGGTACTGTTTTCTGGGTGCGTTTTGCGGCGAGGTTGGCGATTTTAAATTGAAAGGTATTTTCATTTTGCGTTTTGCCTCGAATAATGAGGTTCCATAAAATGGTGCTCATGCTCCCGAACGGTGGATGGAAAACGGATCTTGCGAGTGCGTGGAATGAAATGTTTTATTAGCCGGTTCGTCTTTATTTTAATTCTTGCGGTAGAGAGGATCTAAGATGCAAATTTGGCATTATCCATCGTTCCATTATGAATGTAGATTAGGTAAGGATTTTAAAGCACCGAATCAAATGGTTATACATTTTTTAAGAGCTATTGTAGTGCAAGAGACGTTTCACGTAAAGAATTTGATTGACACTTCCGGGTTTATTTTTCAAGAATGGCACGAATGCTCATGACTTTTAAAATTGATATACGGCGAACATCCTGATGATCTGGTGCTTCATATTACGCCAGTAGGAAAAACAAAAATCCAACAGATGTCAGCACGGAAAAAAACTTCTGAAAAAATGAAAACACTTTCTATTGTTGGAAAAAAATATAAATTTTTACAAAACGTAGAGAAAAAGGTTGTTGCCTTGGGAAAAGGCATAATCATTAGAAAGACAAGAAGACAAGGCACGAGCTGATGTAACGAATCATCCATCATTTGACTGCATTTTAATTACCACACTCCTGGGAGGAAAAAAAAAACGAATCCTCGTTCGCCATTCTGTCGTTTTGCCAGATGCTGAGCTGTCCCTATTTCGTGCGCTCTCTTTCTATACCTTTTCTCGCTCAGTCAATGCATTGTTATGATTGTACATTAATGCTGGCTTAAAGTGTTGCTGTTGAGTTTTTTTGTTAGTTCTTTAAACCTTACTACCAACAATTCGTGCTTTAGCTCTCCGCGTGGCATTTTCCAGTGACGAAGCGGAAATATCCTTTCGCACTGCGGTCCGCTTGCCGCAACCGCCGATGGCACTGACTTTCGGCTCGTGGGATAATCACTAATTTGCCGCTTATGGTGCACGACTCTCGATGCCCTGCGGGGTCGACCGGGCGCCCTCGGGAGGATAAGTGTCAGCATGTTGCTGAGGGAAAAACTGCGAAGGGAGGGCAGGCAGACCGAAAAAAAAAACTACCCCAAAGAAAAACAATCCCACCACTTCAGACGACGGATTCCTTGCTACGTTAAGCCCGCGAGGTACGGTGGGACAAATGGAATTACGGAGAGAAGATGCAAAAAATTGTAACACGCAAATATCACGCAACCGACCCCCGGTGAAGCGATCTCAACCGGCTCCATGCTCCGACCGAGGCGCAAGCCATTATGAACCTCAAATTCAATAAAACCAACTTCCCGGGGTGCTTTATGCGGCGCCGAGGGGAATCCCAAGCGCAAGCGGTGGAACGGGAGCACCAACGACTCAAGTGGGAATTTTCTCGCAGCGAGTGATAAGGACTGAAAAGAGTGAGAGGGAGAGCAAGACGAGCAAAAAAAAAAACTCCCGATACCACGGTAGCACATACAATCATTCACCCCGCGAAGGGACGGCGACATCGGTTTTCGCGGCGTTAAAAAGGTGGCGAAAAAAAAAAAGAAAAGCGAAATCCCCCTAAGACGTGCAACTTCCATCCATCAACTCAATCATTAGAATCTATTCATTACACGCGATTCATTCCTTTATTTGATTTTTCTCATTTAGGTTTCCGCGCGGTCGGTGAGTGTTATCGTTTCCCCCTCCTTTCGCCTCCTAATCCCACATCCTCGACCGCGCGGAAAAACTTCTCGCTGCACACAGACACTTTCCCGGCATGGGCTTTGTGGGTTTTTTCTTCACTTCTGCTAGTGCAGGAGGGATTTAAAAGAATGTTTTTTTTTGTGTGTGCTCCTCCTTTGACTCTTGTGTAAACAGTCAGCAGTTTGGTTTGTGATATGGATGATTCTCCTCATTTCCCTGCGTGGTGACATAAGCGGAAAAGATGGTGGACGCCGGAGTCACCGAGGCGGAAAACAGGGAAACACTAAATCCACCTCACGAGCGCTAGAATTGGAGAGTTTGTTTTCCTTTTCCACTTTCAAGGGGTGTTTTATTTTTTCGTCCTCCGCACCTCCTCGGACGATGGCTGAATTATTAATTTATGCATGCGCCAGTGAGAGGTCGGTTGGTCTATTTTTGTTTTTCACACTTTCGAGAGTTGTCTCCGAATTCGGCTTCTTTTGCGCTTTTCACCCCCCGGTGAAATGAAAATCAAAAATTTCAACAACAGCTACTTCGGGTCCAGCAGTGAATGGAGCAACTTCTGTTTTTCCTTTTTCGTACCATCGTTGTAAAGATCTTCTTCCCGGCGCCAGGGTGATGTCCTCCGATGGATCACTCGGCGTGGAGCTTTTACTTTGCCGTTGCAAGGGTGTGCGGCATTTGGAAGTTAAAGAAGCAAAAGCTGGAGTCAAAACTTGTAAAAAACCATTCCTTCTCGGCCATCGTCCTTCTGTCGGTGGCTTTTGCGAGGGGAAGGCTTTCGACCCCGACCGGGTGGGAGGGTTAAAATTTGTTTGACTTCCTGCCAACATCCTTACGGAACGCGGATTAAGTGGCCCATGATGGAAATGATGATGATGATGATGGCGCTCACGAAAAGGTGCCTAAGAAGGCATTGAAATGGTAAATGTTGTTTTTCCTTCCACTCGTGCCTGTTGTTTCTTTCCTTTTCGAAGGGCTTTCACCTAAGCAATTGTCCTTCTCTTTCCTTTGGCGTAGACTCCTTATTCGGCATCCTTTTCGTTAGCTTTCCTTTCCCGTTCCATCCGGTGCGATATGAATAATTATTACTTTGGCTGAAGAATGGAAATTAAGGATTTGAAACAGTGGGAAACGGACGTTTGTAAGCGCTGGTCGGTTTTTGGTTCTCACCACAATCCACCAGCCCCGGGCCCGCGAGGAACACTGCTCACCATATCTATCATCGTCTTGAGAATACAAATATATATTTATAAACTTCTGGCTCCACTGGGAAATGGAAGGCCTGGAATGGGGGATGGCGGCGATGGCGTCGGCAAGGCATCAGCATGAGCCGAGGGAAACGGGACCGAATGAAAAATTCAACAAACAAACAACGCAACGGAATTTAGTGACCACTGAAGGGCTTTTGTTGGAGATTTTGTTCTCTGGCTTTTTGTTTTGCTTGTGTCTCCATTTGCCAAAGGAAAACTTAACACAAACACCAGCCATTCCAGTTAAACCGTTTCCGTTCGGCCTCATTCTGCCGTCTCGTGGGGGTAGCGAGACTTTCACTTTCGGTGTCGTTTACCCAGTTTTGACTAATTTTTGACTTCACCCTTGCCACTCCCACCAGAAACAGCGAGTTGGTAGATTTGAATATTTTATCACTTAAGACGGCGGAATGTTTGCAATGGAGTTGTTTAGGATTGTTGAATTTTTTTTTTCTTAGGAAAAGCCAGACACCTTGAAATCTAAAAAAAAAAAAAAAACATTTGAAATGTTTAAATTTGCGACTTCGTATCAAATAATTACAACTAGTTTAGCCATGTTTCGTGCCTGGTTCGAGCTTTGTTAAGGGTTACGAGGTGCGGAATATAGCAATTAAGCTCAAACAGTTGTAATGCACAATCGCTGAGGTAAATTATGGCTTGATTAACTTGTCGGAAAAAAAACTGTTACTTGAATGAAAAACAGGAAACCGGGAAAGTGTGGTTTCATAACTGAATATTTTATTTCATCCATAATTTATTCATCAAATCTTATTGTTTTCTGAACAAGGCTTCCCAAGGATTTTTAAACAAAGCTCCCCAAGGGGTTTTTTTTCTTATCACCTCAAAGACAAAATGCAAATGGTGTGAACAAATGAAGGCACAATCCCATCGCGCGCGGCTAAAGAATAATCAGAGGCAAACAAACAGCCAAATAATTTCCCGTCAGCAAATTTGCACCCAAATAATTCCCAATTATTCCGTAATGCTACGGTCTGATCTTTGACTCGTTGTCGCCCTTGTCTTTCCGAACCCCTGCCCGGTGTTGGAACCGTCGTGGCAGTGCGTTTAATTTTCAATCAACTCCACTCCACCCCGCCGCTGCTACTGCGCCCCTTCTTCCGCGTCAAAAAGGGCAAATTTCAATACCTTCCCCGAATTCGACGCGCAATGCCGGCTCTCGAGCGAAACCAGCGGGAGCTCACCCGCTCGTAATAAATGTTAGAACCTTCGGAAAAGCGAAGCCCTCCACCTCAAAATAAAGAGCTACCAGCCAAAATTCACGCATCCAACTGGTGGAGGAAAAAAGCAATGGATTTTTGTTCCATTTACGAGAACGAACTAGAATGAAACAAAGCAACGATGCGAACGGGAAGAAAAACGTCGGGTGGAAAAAAAATCGCAAAACAAAATCACTCAGCCTCGCGTTGTTTCGCGAAAATGCGCCCCGCGGTTTTGCTTCCGTTTGATTGCTAATGAATGGTAATTTGCACACCAAAGAATACAAGTCGACGTCCGACACAGCTCCCGGAAGAGCGCTCCCGGCTCGGGGAAAAGCGGAGTAAGGAAAAAAAATAAAATAAAACACCAACACCGGCACTAATCCACTCCACGGAGCGTTAGTTTATTTAGCCGAGAGCTCGAGGTACGTGCAATTTCGCTTTTGCTCTCGCATCCGCACGCCGCAAACCCATTTGTGCCGGGTTCGTCCACCGACGACACCTTCATTTATTGGCTGATGGAAGGCTCGTGAACGGAAGCCGGGGGAAAAGGCACAGACGATAAAAAAAACCACTCCCGAGGCCATGATACGAATCCTGTTGCTCGCCGCTGAATGCCTCCGATGCTAATCGCGGGTTGGGATTCTGCACGATCTCGGGAGGAAACAGCGACGGGGAAAATCTCGCCCGAGCGTCATCGGAGTGCGGAGTCCTTTGCGAAGCCTTCCGGCGGTTCCGGTTTCATTCGTTCATTTGCACCGCTGTGCGTCGCTTGCTTTGAGTTCAATTTGGTTTCTTTTGTGAGTTTCTTGCGGTCTGGACTTCCGGTGTTACCACAAGGAACGCCATTTTTCCATGAATAATGCTTATAAAGGAGTTTTATTTTGTTCCCTTGTCATTTGCCATAACATATTGAAATGTGTTTAAAAAAATTGTTTTGTTGTTTTAAGGGACTTCATGGAAATATAAACTTAGTTAAACGCTCAGTTAGATTGCATTGGTTGTAACTCTATAACTTTTTCTTAATGAAAAATGTAAAAGAAGATTAATTATCAAATCATGACGTCTTCATTTGCTAAAAGTTTCTTTGAACTAAAAGAACAAATCTAACAAATTTTAACGTGGACAAACAGAAGAACCTTCTCTTAACACCACGCGCGAAATTCTACGCTCGCAAAACGCTTTCGCCGACTCTTGATTTCGCTCCGGTAATGAAACGCAGCATCATTACGCAAAAGTATGGTAAATTGAATGCTCTCGAGGAGCACAAACGAATGATAAACGAAGCGGGAGTGCTTTCGCGCCTTTCCTACGCTCAGAAGGCATTCAAGACGCGGGCGAGAAACCACCGTGGGGGGTGCTCTGTTCGTTCCGGTTTCCCAGAATTAAAACGTCTCCTCCGTTCGCAGCTGGTAGAACGTGTTGAAAAACTTCCCCCGCGTTCGCTTCCTAAGACGTGCGGGGAGGGACGGTAGGAACAATCAACCAGCGGTAGCGACTTGTTGGAATCACGCGCCCGTTAAGCAAATATACGTTTCAAAGGTTCCGAAATGGGCCCCCTTTCTTGTGCCGGCGAGCGTACTCAACGGCCCTCGAGGGCTACAAGCCAGCCCGACGGCCACCGGAGAGTGGAGGGTTCGTTGCGGAAGGCGCAGAAAAATATGACTGTTGGCATTTTCCAACACCTCCCCCGTTCTTTTTTGTCCCTTTCTGATCGCTTCCCGCGTGGTCCGGAATCAACGAGAAACGAGGCCGCGAGGGCGACACAAAACATTCCGGGACGAAGTCGCTTTCGCTACTGGCAGTGTCCTTTGACTTTCGTTTCACCCTACGTCGTGCGAATTTGTTTCCCGCTTTCCCTGCTCCTTTCCTTTTTGGCGCGTGGTTTCTCCCAGTCTTCAGCCAGTCCACGGCGAGATTGCACAAATGTCACACCGTGGCACCGTCGTCGCCGACTCGCGCCGCAGCTGTGGTTTGCCAGTGGATGGCGTTGGAAAGCGAGGAAAAAAAAAAGGGAAGCAATATTTTGCCCATTCATACGGCTGCGACCACTACGCCTCCGAGACGCCCGGCTCCATCCGTCAAGGATGGTCATCCATCCGTGAAAGGATGCCATGAAGCGAACGGAGCGGAAAAAATAGTACATCCCTCCCGGCATGATTGCGGCACAGGCGGGCGAACGTAATGGTGTAAACGGGGAAGCTCGGAAAGACGGAAAGAAGCGGAGGGGCAGGGAAGGAAAGAAAAGGCAACGCAACCAGGTTGAAAGGATGAAAACAACCCAAGCCAAGACGCAGCGCCGGTTCGTGGGCGACCAGGCGTCTCCATTCACCGGAACGTTCCCATTCCCGAAAGGTTAGCCTCGACGCCCGAGGTGGAAATATTATAATTCCAATAACGAAACCCCTGCCTTACCGCGCCGCCCTGGCCCTGGGTCCCTGCCTCCACTCACTAATAGATTCCAAACGTGCTTAGGGACGCGGGAAGGATGAAGGAGAATCGTGCAAAAGAAAAGGAGGAAGCAAAGGCTGGTGCTAGGTTGGGGAAAACCAACTGTTGAAACGGCACTGCCCGTTCCGTGGCGTGCCGGTTGTTTGTAGCTTGGCGTTGGGAAAAGTTCTACAGGTCGATTTCTTTCCCAGCCGTCGGTTAAGCCGCCGCCGGAGAACTTGTTCTACTCCAAACTCCGGGCGGACAAAACAGAGGAGAAGCTACGTTTCGTTTTAAGACCATCGTGATGATAGTGTACGATTCGACTCCCCAGATAGCGGCGAAATTCTCCTTGGTCTCTCTTATTCGCTGCCGAGTCGGGGGAAAAAAAAACCCCCCAGAAAGTCCGCACTGCAATGTCAGACGTGGAAATATTTAATTTAATTCCGAGTGATTTTCCTGTTTCGCTTTCACCTGGCGCTGGTGAACGCTTAGCCTGCGCTTCCTGCACTGCGGTGTGTGATGGTTTTGTGTGTGTATTTCTGGTTTTTATTCGTTTCCCACTTTGCTCTTCGAGTAAGTTCTGCTTGAACGTCCTCTGCCAGCCCTGTCAGTGTAATGCTAAGCGCTCATCACTTTCCCGTTCCTCCTCCGGTCGATGTCCATGACAGGAAACGAGGTTACGGTGCAGATAACGGCCCGATGTGCTAGAGAAAGAGAAAAAACGTATTCGAAAGCGCGATAGTAAAAACGAAAAGCGGGAAAATGGGGCGACGGCGGGGATGTTGCTTTTTTGCTTAATGTCATTAGTTGGGTGAACAAACTGCGCTCGGGAAAAGTTGCCCCGGCGGTGCTGGAATTCATTGAATGAAGTGAAGCGAACAGACCGGCGTCCTTCCCAACGTCCTTCTCCCCCGTGCCATTCCGTTTTGGGGCCGAGTCAAATGCCATTAACACCTTTTTCCATTTGCACACCACATTTGCGCGGCGCATTTTCTGGGATGCTGGGAAACTGTTGCGAACATGTGACGATAATTTTCCCACCACCCGCACACCTTTTACCGCCCAAACACACTCACACACACACCAGCATTTTGATGTACGCAACAACAACCAACAACTTCAAACCGGCATCCAAAGTTCGAAGTGGGACGAAAGCACCGGGAGGAAGCTTTTTTGGGGTTTCTCACACCCGCTATCCACCGCGGGCCGTTCCGTGCTCGTCGCCATTTGGCCAGTTTTTGGACACAGTTGGTGAAGAGGAAAGACAGAAGAAAACAAAAAACGTTGTCCGTCGCCGCCGGCTCAGTAAGCGGATGTGTGTGTGTATGCGCGTGTTGGCATTAGCCACTCGAATCGCCTTAAAGTCAACAACTTGTTGGGCTTGTTGGGAAACGCACCAGCCACCAGCATCGTTCCCAGATTTTTGGAAGCGCTGAACGATGATATATTGCCGGTCACAGGTTGAGTTTCGTCGTTAAGCCGATAAGTGTGGTCGGATGGGTGTGCGAGACGAAAGTGGCCTATTTCGCTGATGTCTCGTTGGATAAGCCATGATTTTGTGGGAACATTCCTTTATCCAACAGACGTCCGGTGTACTTCCATAACGAGCTTTCTATTGCAAAAATAAGTTGGTAGAGAGGATTTCAGAAATGTTTCACTTTGCTTGTTACTTACTTATGAATGAAAACGGGACTGATACAATTTACAACAACGTCAACGTTATGTAGTATGTGACTCCGATGATCGGTTTGCGTACCTTCTGTTGACTACACCATTGGCAAATCGCACAACGGCAAACCAATTACTTTCCCTAAGCGTTGTCGGTTCTTTCCATTCGGCCCAACAAACCGTGGTGCATTGTTAGAACTCAGAAGTATCGGAATTGCTGCCGGGCTGCCATCCAAACACGGGAACACGGCCATTCGAAGCCTTTCCTAATCGTGGAGTTGCCCGGCTGCGTGCTGGAGCCTGACGATGGGCAAGTCCTCGAAACGAACCCCCCGAAGACAGGCAACGATACGATCCGACCGAATCGACCACACGGAAACCCGTGGCTTTGCGGGTAAACCACAATTGGTCCCGTTGTTTTATTTCATTTTTTTCCGCTGGCATCCCTCCTTCTCGCTGCTACCATTGGCAAACCACGGAAAACAATCGAAGTTGGGCTGCAACGCGGTCGGAATTCCGCCGGGAGCGTTCCACCGGTGGATCCATGGCAAAAGGCGTTACACGTCGCCGTGCGGAAAGGAAAGCGGCGGGCAGCGGTTAAGTTGAATGTCGCAGAATGAAAATCTCATCCTCCGCCGGCAACGGAGCAAGCGCTTGCTATGCATCGCGGGAACAATAGCCGATGGCCGGAAAAACCGGAAACGGTGACTGTCGAATGCAAATCGGTTGAACGGTGCTCGGGGAGCCTCCATTCTTCCGCCATGTCGGGGAATTGGGATGAGGAGCATCGTTTGGCTGGAGAACTTGCAATGGGCAAGAAAGACCATAAAGGACTCACGGGAGCACAGACACACACACACGCACACACGCGTACATTTTCCATACCTGCCCGTTTGCACACGACTCTCGCTGAGAATGTTCGTTTGTTCTGAGCGTTTGCGGAAAGCGTTGCCTCACTCGGGAGGCGAGTTATGTGAAGTGGAATAACAAACCGGCGCTGTTCTGCGGAAGGATGCACCGAATGGTTTAATTGCAAACGGAGACAGATGGAGAAAGCAATTCTGGTTCTCTAGCTGGGGCTCTGAAGTGCATTGATAGTGGTTCCAGTTGAAAGCTGTGATGATTAAAGTGCAATTCGTTTCCAAATATTTCCTTTTTAATATCATTGAAAAAATATATCTTCTTACTCATTTGTCGACGCTTCCAGATTGCCAAAACCAAAACATCTCCCTTCGACCAACGTACCAACGATCGTTTAGTGTGAAACTGGTGGCAAGCCTTAATCCGTTTAAAGTTTGTTTGGTGCCAAAATTGACTTGCTTGTTCCAAAAACACACTCCAACACCCAACAAAAAAAAGTACATAAAAGAAACAACACATGCAAATTTGCACAATGCTGCGTCTTCTTTCTTCTTCTCCCAGCACCGGAACGCTTCGACGCCTCGCCAGTGCAATGTTGTGCAGACAATTTCCACGGCCGCACAGCTTGCTCTGTGAGATGGGGAAAATTCCAGCAACCACTTGACTTCCGAGAGGAGAGCCCCGGTACTGGGAAAAACGCGTCCCGTCGCCGTCTTCCACCGTTTGGCGCAACGGCGGCAGCGTGTTGCGCTTGTACAGCTCCACCGAAAAGGCACACCACATTTACTCTGTGAATCCTAACAGACACAAATACACACACACACACACACACACCGAAAAGAGCCCATTTCCCTGGGCTTCCGTTTTTGGACTGGCGGGAAAAGGGTGTGGAATTTTGGGTGTACGATCCTGTTGCGCTCCCGAGCGGTTGTGGAAACGATTCCATCGGCGTCCCGCTTTTCCATCTTTATGGATGTTTCCATTTTTCTCGCTTTCTCACAAGCGTTTTATTTTCAACAAAATGTTTTGCCTCTTTTTCATCAGTTTTCGTTACTGAAGGATTTCCTGGAGCAGTTAGGGCAAAAAAAACCGAGCTACCGAAAAAAAAGGAATATAAAATTCAATGCGGAGGGAAAAAAGGGGAAAAAATGTGTTCAAGGTAGAAGAAATGCAAACTATTCTTACGTCCATTTCCGCCACACGGAACTCTCTAGCCGGATTCTCTTAGCTGTTTGTGTCTGTGTGTATATATTACTGCGGTCGCCTGTTGGTCGTGATTGGGTTTTCCATTTTCAGCGTCCGAAATGCCACAGGTTTTTTTCTTCCCTTTTTCCTCTTCTCCTCTACCACGCTCATCCAGTGGTTCGGTTCTTTGTGTGTGCGAGGTGCACGATGCAGCTCCGAAGGATTCTTGCCGTTCTTACCGGGAGGAATGTGGAAGCCGGTACCGAAAACGGAAGGCGAATTTGCCGAATGATACTGAAGAAGAATTCGTTCACATTCACCTGGTAGATGGAAGGGGAGGCGGAGGGGTGCGGCTGCTTTCGACTAGCGATTTTCCACAAGGACACATCCAGCACACATTGTACGGTGTATATAGCCGGTTGCTCGAAACCGATTTTCCATCAGGTTGCTGCTTTGAATATTCTCCCAGATCTGGACTCTGCTTTTTCCCATTCTTTTCAACAATACTCTCACACACTCTCTTCCTCTCTCTCTTTCTCTCTTTTCCTTCCAACGGCATGTGTGTACACTGTTGCTCGTTGGCTTTATACCCACTAAACGTTTCCTCAAACTCGTCCTTAATCTAAATCGTTCATTTTTGGAGCTACCTGGGAGGCAAGGAGGAAGGAAGTGGATGGGGGCCGACAAGGGAAAACGGCTGTCAGTGGCACGTTTGCTAGTTTCATTATTGGTTCCTTTACCGCCACTTTGCTTGCGCCACTCTTCACCTTCCTTGCCTAACGAAGGATTCCCGGCGTGGAGTCTTCAGCGCAAGCAACTTGTTGAAAATTGAAATTTTTACACACATCTCCTCCGTCCGTTCACTTGCACCTCATCCCCCGCCATCGCGATGTGAGTGCTGGGGGAGGTAAATTTCGCCCCATATGGTTAATGGAATCCATGGCCGCTTCGAGGTAATACGTTCTTTGTGGTTCTGGGCGTAGCCATTTAAAAAAAAAGAAAACAGTGTTGCCATCTTAAAACGACACACAAAGAACACACACGGGGAATGTCGTCTTTGCGGCGAATCGTTCCTTCTGCGCCCAAAAGAGAACATCTTCCCAAAAACGCCAGGTGTCGGAGCTCGGGAACAACGTTGTTGGTAGTTTGATTCCGCGTTCAACTTCCGCTCGAATGCGTGTTGTTAGGAGTATTTTCCACCGCGTGTGTATCGCTGGGGAATGTTGGTAAATTCCTCGTGGCAACAGCTGGTTGTTCTGCTTCCTTTCCTGCTTCCCACACTTTTCTTTGATGGAGCATCCCTTGAAGCGATACCTGTTTGCTTTGGCTGGGACGAAGAATGGCGCTTGGTGCAGGAAAATATGGTGCCTCACGGGCTGCGATGGCGCAGCAATATCTTGGCCCGTCGCGATGTCGCGAAACAACGCTGAGGACACTTGCCAAACAACCGCCACAATGCGCCCTCAAACTTTCCCGAAGTTGAAAAGACTGCTTGCCTGAAGCGTTTTCCCAGCTCCAGTTTTCCACCGGGAGGCAGCATGGCGGGAGGCGAGAATAAATGACTTCAAATGGAGAAGAGGTCCTTTTCCTAATTTCCTCGGGCGTGGAGGCGAAACCCCGAACACCCGGGACGTGTCGGTAACATATGGGGCAATTTATAACCCCCGTTGCAAATCCACCAGTTGAAGAGTCTTCTGTTTCCTTCCCGGACTTTTCTTTTTCCATCCCTTCGGCAGTCTGACGTTCTGGGGATCCGGATAAGGAAAGCACCTAGCTCGTCCCATCGATCCGCAAGGACCTTGGATCGATCGATGGGTTCTCGGTGCCCAACTTCTTCTCGCAGCTCCTTGCAACGAAGCAACAGCAGTGTCGCGTGTGTGTTCCCTTCTTCCTCCTTGTTCCACGGGACATGCGACAGAAATTACATTAGAATGGGTGTGTGCTAACTTTAACTTCAGCTCGTTACGAAACTTCCTGCTTTTCACGTTCAAAACCAGTACGAAACGAAAACGAAAATTAAAAAAAGGGAAAACTATCCGGATATTCACGTTTCAGTTGCGTGACTGCACCGAACCGGGAGCGAAACGATGGGTGGAATTTGCATTGCCAAAAACGATTCCCTCTGCATCCAGAAAAAAAAACAGATTGAGGGAATTACAAGGAACCTTTTGCTTGACGCAATGAAAAAAAAGGGAGTAACCCGAAGAGGAAAATGCTAGACGCTGTGAAAACAAGAAAATTAAATTGAAATCCATATATTTCGCTGACGTTGAACCGAGAACGAGATCGAACGAGTTTGGGGGAAAACTCCGCAAGGCGAACCTAGTGCCGACATCAAACTTGTTCTTTCGCAGTTCCAAATTCCGCTTCTCATTCCTTTTGCCCCGTTCCGTCCACGTTATCGATCAGCGAAAGACCGATCCCGATTCGGGGAAAAACCGATCCAAAGTAGACAAAAAAGAAACAAGGGAGGAAAAGAGGATTTTCCATTCAATGCACGGATGCCACCGCCGGCGTAGGGCCTTGCGCGGGAAAACATTTATCCTGCTGACTGCGCTCATTTACAATTGGCTCCCTCGAGACCAACCCTTTTGCCCTTCCTGCCACCACTGCTCCGGCGAGCAGGCCAGCGATGTGGAGGAGGAGTGAAATGAAAACCTCCCCGAAACATGAATCGAAGGTCCCGGAGAGCTCACAAGTGGCAGATGAGGTAGAAAAAAGAAAACCTTTGTTCCTAAGCATCTTTTCCCGATTTTCAGATTAAAATGAATCTCTTAACCTCCTCGGTCCGTTTTCCATGCTTCCGTTGGGAGAGAGGGTTTTCCTTTCCTTTGAAGCCGAGCGAACGCGCCGTTCCGTTTCAAAAGGTTGCAACAAATCTGTTCGGGAGTCAAAGAAAGAGGGCAGATGCACAAGATCGACACGCTCTTTGTTGGATATGCAAATATCTCATCATCTCCATCATCATCAGCTCGCTTTACCGTTAAGGCCACTATCTTTATCCATCCACCCGGTGTTTCCCTTCCTCGAGGGGGAAACTAAAACCTTTTCCCGTACCAGAAACGCCCAACCCCCAGGACACCCAATCCGATTGAAAACGGATGGTTCTTTCATCGTAAGCCGGCCGAGGGGGAAGATGGATGTCTTCGTGTTGCAAATTATTATCCTTGAAAGAAAGAAACTACCTCCCGTGTTTCCGCGGGGACTGCTGGGTTTCCTTTAAGGGCAACGTCGATGCATGATTAATTCATCGCTCCGACGGGAAGCTGAACGGTTTTGCCAGCATCTTCTCTCGGGCAGCTGGTTTAATTTATTCCAATTAATTAAAACGTCAAACAAGCGACGTTGGAAGGTTCCTGCCCGCGCTCGGGAGCGAGGTTTAAGTCGGGTTCCGGTAGACAAGGACGTTTCTAATCGATTTTGAAAGATATTTTCATGGCCGGTAAAGGAAAACCTTGAACAAACAGTGATAGTTTGTTCTTTCTTCCGAACTTTTCGTTGAGAATGATTAGTTTTCCATTCTAGAACCTGAAGATGCTTGTTTGAATACAAAGAATTGGATCTAAAAGATTGGATAAATCACAGGATTTCATTTCGTCCTGCCCAGCACTTGTTCAGAACATCTAAAAATAATATTTATTTATGGGAGGAGTCTAGACACTCCAGAACAGAAAGGATATGCATACGCTGGTAGGAAGGAATAACATTCTTCTTTCCTCCCACGCGGAGATACTTCGTTTATAATGCATTAAAAGCAGCCCGCATCGGATATCGGATAGCGCAACGCGACACAAGAACAACACTCGGCACTCGGTACTGTTTTTCCAGCAATGAAAAAGAAAAACCCTTCCCCCGCCACATGCCGGCCGAACAGGGAACGGGTAAAGAGTGAAAATCGATCGGCAGCCAAAGGGCTGGCTTATGATGCCCGAATCCGATCGCTGCCGTTTCGATTATTGTTTCAATGCTGCTTTCCGCAGAGATTTGCGCTCCGGAAAAAATATTGGGCGCTTGGGACGCGTTCCGATAGCAAAACGCAACATTGCCAACCGGTTGCGGAGTCGGTTGGATTTTTTTTTCTCCCTCGCCAATCGATCCAATCCAAACCGTATGCCAAATCCCTCCGCAGGCCAACCGGGCCGACGCTGGCAGGTGCCAAAAAAGGAAGCGAATGGACGGACGTGCGGCTGGGCCCGTATTTGTTAGCTATAATTAAACCAAATAACAACACGGGACAGGATGGTTGCTCCGGAGGGCGGGGCCGGTTGTTCCCGTGGCCGATTTTCCATGGCATGTCAATTTGTGGGTGGATATATGTGTGTGTTTTTGTTGCTTCCCTTATTTGCGATACCTTTCACTCACAATCAACCCTTGCGATGGACAGCTAGAGGATTATCGGAGGGATGATTTCACGTTCGGTGTGACTGTTGCGTTCATTTTCCTCTCATTTCTTTATGAGCCACTAACCACTCACAAACGTTTGCGGAATTTCGGTGGAAAGCGTGCGAGGAAAGCGGTTCGGATAGGATAACATACAAAATTGCTGCTGTCAGTCCGGGCTCGATTGGCGCACATACCCCCTTCCCATTCGGCATTCGGCTACGGAGAAAGAGAGAGAGGGACGTAAGGAGAAGCCATGGTGAGCTCATGCTCGTTGGGTAAACCACTATTCGCACGTCCTTGAAGACGTCCCTCGTCATCGTCATCGTTGGCCTGTAATTTTGCCCCGATCCACGTGCCGGGGAAAACATGCTAGCGTGCGATGAGTTATTAATGCCCGTTTGCCAGTGCATCCGGTTCGCGTCCCGTTTCCGCTAAACAAACAGAGAGGCCGATTGACGCAACAACAGCAACTACAACAGCAAAAAAAAAGCTTCGAGAAGGATATACGCGAGCAAACACAAACGCATACACCCACACGCAAGTACACGCCGTTCGCTGGAGTCAAACAATTTACGCGCTATCGTGCCGTGGGCGGAATTTTCCACCCAACCAACTGCCTTTTGTGTGTAATCGCGAATTTTCCCTCCGAACAAGTTGGGGGAAGGACCGGATTGCATTACAAAGTGCGAGCTCGCAGACGGCGGCGGGAGGGGAGGAGGAAAACGAAAACACTATGGATATAAGTAATCCTATCACACTCAATTGCAGTGGAGGGTCCGTTTTGGAACGAAAAAAAAAAAAGAACGAACGAACGAAATGTTCTGCAGAGCTGCAGGGAAATAGTTCACGCGTGGAAAAGGATAATCTCCTGGCGGGCGGAAGGTGGACCGGTGGAGGCCGGAAGAGCGGACCGTTGTTTGTCCATTAGTGAAAGGGATGCTAAATCAACACGCGCGGGGAACCTTCCCCCAAAACCGCTCCACTGTCTGATGCCTTTCCCGATTGGAAGAAAGAAAAATGACCCACAGATGCCCGACCGAATCGGTTCATCATCATCGTCGCCATCATTGTCACCATTCGCGGCGTCCCGTTTTGCGATGACGATTGTCTGCCACCTGCCACCGGAACGGCAATCTGTAGAATGAGGCCAGTGGCAAGAAAGAACGGGGATGGGAACGAGCAGTGGGAAGGAGCAAAAAGAAAAACAATAAATGAAAGGATAACGGCAAGGATCGAACGAATTTGCAACACGAAGGACAGTAAAATACAGCGACGAAAAAGTAGAGCAATGTTCCGCGAAACGAACCCGCCACCGTTCGCTCGATGCAGTCGTTTTGTTTGCGATGGCAAATGGCATAATTGCAATGGCTGCATTATTGATAAATTTCAAATAAAAACCCAACCTTTTCTCCATCCATACATCCATCCCCCCCCCCCCCCCCCCCCCTAAGGGAGAGCCCGATTCTGCTGATGTGCTGGCAATGGGCCAGCGCGATTGAATGAACCGTCTCGTCTCGGAAAAATGGTGGAAAACGTGGTGGAGGTGGTGCAGAAAGGGGCTGCAGCAAATGCACCATTATGTGCACGTGGAATGCTGACTGCATTGGAACAAAAACAAACCGAGTGAAAGATGCAACAAAAAAAAACGACCAAAACAAAACGGAACAAATGGGAACGGAGGAGAAAAATGCAGCAATTGCACAAGTGGATACAGTATGAAATGAAGTACCTGAAAAATGGGTACGGTAACGAAGAAGAAAACAGAACAAAAACACACACACACAAAAACACACATTCGAAATGCCGCATTGAGGAAAAACTAGGCAGGAAAAACACCGAACTCGACAAGACAAACATAAACAAACTGGAACGTGAAGGAATGGTGGCAAAGGCTTCTCCGGTAGAGATAAGGAAGGACAGGGATGAAAAATGATGTCTGCAACAGGACGTTTGCTCGTTTGCGAATGATCGATCCCTTTCGATAATGCCCAGGCGTTGGTCTGAGAAGGCATTGGGGGCTGAGGCGAAAAGGCCCTTTTCCCCCCATCCCACTACGTTTGGCAAATGTCAGAAAAGCGAGCGCGAGTGCAATGGAAGCGAATAGTACGGCCGTGTTGGAACATACTGCAGCATGTCGCGTGAAAAACGTTATTGAGCGTTCTAACGAACATGTCGAGGACAACGGGAGAAGGTGGGAACGAGAGGTAGCAACAAGCAGCAGAGGGATGAAGAGAAGGAAAGGAGAGAAAGAGAGTCGCACAGAGATATCAACACAAGACAGCAGTCGTGTGTCCTTCAAATATTCGAATGTGGCCCACCAGAGGTTCCGGTTCCTTTCCGGCGTTTCCGAATTGGCCCGGAATTGGAAAACGAGGACGAGGCACTCTGACACACACACACAGACACACATACACATTCTTGCAGTCTCAGGTTGATGGCAATCCGCATGGGGGGAACGAAAAACACCGCCCGTCCATCTAAACGAACGAGTATTTGAACTACTTTTTAATGTGGCTCGTTTTTCATGGCTCTGTCCCGTTGATGCACTCGCCATGCGGAAAATGGCACGGAAAATGGCATGCACCTTTGGCAGACGGCATTGAAGGGCTAGATCGTTTCGTATGGCAAAACACTGGAACCGTATCGTTAAATGAAGCAGTTAAAGAACTAAAGCACAATCGATGCAAAAATATGGTTTCCATTCCGCTTGGGGGAGCAAAGGGGGGTGTGGCTTGCATGGAACAGAATAGAATAAACAACTGCGAGTAAATTTCTTATTTTCCCCGAATGCAACAGTCCCTTTTTTGTGGATCATGGAACTTGGGGCAGAAGAGGAAAACTCGGAAAACGGCGGGGAACAAAAAGTTCAACCTCGCCAACATGCAACGCAATCGACCGACATGGCGATGCAACAGTATGCAGCGAGGGGGAAAGGGGGAAAGAAAGCGGAACGTGTGGCGGTGGGCGGCAAAACATACATTAAACGTAAATCTATCTGTTTTCCGTTGATTAGAACGCTTTTTTTTTCGCTTCCAGTCGTTGTTCCTTTTGTCATACTCCCAGCTTTCCATGGCGTCTCGTGCAAGCGGAGGAAAAGCGGAACAACTTTTCATCCCTTTTGTAGGTTTTTTTTTGTGTCCCTCAAGGTGGTCGTGTTTTTTTCCGTTTCATGGTTTAGTTGTTCGAACCAGTTTACCATCCATTGTGGCGTGTATCGCGTAGAAACGCTTTTGCTCGCAATGGCTTCAAGCACACATAAAAAAAAAAAAAAGGGAAACGTAGTGATGCCGGCGAAACGACGGGACGTTGTCCGCACGGGGAGCCGGAAAAACGATTCGGAAAAACTTCTTACCACTAACGAATGGAATGGAAAATTGTTATGCATAACTTTGCCCGGGACACATGAAAGCCCGTCTGTGGGTTTCGTAGCGACGCAGGCGATTAAAAAGGGAAGAAAAAATACGAACGGGTTGCTTTGCAGCTTATGCTTCCCTTGCTTCCCTCGTCGGGAAGTTCGGACGGGATACGTTCGTCGGTTTTGAGGATGGTTTAATCGGGAAAACCCAAGGAACAAAGGTCATGAAAATTGCGGCACTGACCGACCAGCTGCACCATGATTGTGGTGTCAACAAGTTGAAAATGTACTTTTCGCTTTTCGTTGGGTTTTTTTTTTTTGCACGTTGCTGTTGCTTGTTTGTAAATTGAAAAAGCGGATCCGCTCGAGTTTGTCGCTGACATGCAATCTTAAGATTTGGTCGGTCTTTGCCAATTTGTTTCCGCCCGTGCTTTCAGAGCTTCACTTTCAGGATACGTTTTAAAAGACTTCACGTAAAAAATAACCTGGTGGTGTGTAAAGGCTCCCAAATGGAGACCTAGTTGCTGCGGTGGATCTTCTAATTGATTGGTGCTTCCATTCCAAACGTTTCTTCGTGCAATTTCAAATTTCAAATGAACGCAACTGTTCCGTGGAAAATGTTTGCTCCTTTCACTTTTGCCGATTTCACTTTCCCCGATTGACCAAATCTTGTCCATCATCGTATTGGCTCCTTTTCCAACACATTTCCTTGGGCTTTCCCTACCCACCCTCTAGAAAGGAATGAATGGTGAGGCACCGACGAAAAAAAAGCCGCAATCAACTTAATGCGAATCGAGATTACTCTTTTTCGTTCCACACCACCGCACCCTGGCCCCTCGCCACGTCTCCGAGCACGGACAATCATGATCATAAAAACTATTAACCGAAACCGATACATTTTCGTTCGGTTCCATTTGGGTGGCTCGGGTGATTCCAGGGGGCCAGCATCTTTCGCGGCACGAACAACAAAAAAACCCATGACGAGATTGGCGGTGGTTATCAGGAAGGAGGCCGGATTAGTTCTCGCGACTCGTACACTCATACCCTTGGCCTGCACATATTCCAGCTCAGGTCCAGGTCGTTTCTTCCGCAATTGTGTGGCTCGCATGCGGACAGACGCTGGCGGGCGGAAAAGCAATCAAACCGTTTTCCATCATCGCTCATTTGCTAAAACCGTTAAGCGATGCTGGGCTTTGGGCACACAATCGGGAGTGAAAGCGACCGGCTTGGTTGGACCGGGAGACAAGCAAGACAAATAAATCTATTGGAAGGCTTTGTTGTTGAGGAAGGGGAAAAGAAAAGCAGCTTGTTTCTCTTTTTCGTTCTGGAAATATGCCCCGCACGAAAACCTTTCTCTCGAATTGTACAAACAATTCTAAAACTCAAACGGGATTAGTGGTTTTGCGAGTTCTTTTCCTGCGCGTCTCGAGAACACCGATTGGCGAAAGCTGGGAATGTACCGTTTATATGAGATTGGTGGTTAAAAGGACTTTATAAGCACAAGAAAAAAAGGAGGGAAGCAAGTTTCCTTCAATCACGTGCCAGCATTGTACAATGACCTGACGGAATCCCTTCATCACCAACCAACCAAACCTTCACCGCCAACAAGCTCTCTTCCTTTTCGGTGGAGGAAAAAAAAGATTCCTATTGTTCATCATTGTTCGACAGGACGTCGTCGAAGTATCCGCCTTCGGTTCAGCCACTTGCTGCTCGGTCCTTCGCTTTTCCACCGATGCTGTCACCGGTAAATGTACTACCGGCGTCGGTTTCGGCTAGTTGGGTTTCTTTTTCGCTTCCTTTCCGTTCGCTGATGAGCGTTGGCCTTCCTTCACGCCACGCAAGGGGCGATATTTTCGCGAGCCAATAATGGCGAAACGAGATTGATTGATTCGTTTTCTTAATGTTGGTTTTTTCTTGCCCTCGTTCGGATTGCTTCTCTCGTTCGCGATTCGTCTTGCCGGCCTGCAGTAACGCTGTTCCTTCTTAATTTTCCACTTTCCAGCCCACGTTGGTGCCACTGTGTCTTTTCTCGGGCACGCTTCTGCCCCATTCCACACTTCCTCTTCGCTTTGCCCCTTGCATTTTCCATGTTGACTTTCGCACAATCACGCGGTTTTGTTTCGCATCGTTTTTCACGACGCACCGGCGAGAACAATGACGTTGATGATGATGATGGTGCGATTCCCCGGTCAATGGCGGTCGTTTGGATGTGTGAGTTAGTGTGTGTGTGAATGTGTTTGCTTGTATCAAACCGTATCGGTTTCTGCCCATCGATAACAAAACCGCGTGCCACGAAACGATGCTTTCACTTTTATTCTTGCCTTTGATGGGTCCGATAATGTTGGATGCTTTTTTTTTTGCGTCTCCTCCATCTTCACCGGGACCCTTTTTCCCGCTGGTTCCGGGCTGCCTTTGTTATAGCGCAGGACATTCAACAATGGCTACTTGGTTCGTCTCCACTAGTCCGTTCCTCACCGTTACTATCTCGTTCCGCCTGCTGTGCGCTGCTGTTGCTGACGGACGTCCTACACGTACAAGCGACGTCGCGCTTTCTCGCGCGATTGTGCGACTTCGCGCTAGGCGGGCGAGCAACTCCATACAAAAAAAACCATGGGAAAAAATGCTACGTGTAGGAACTTCGAAAACGTCGGATAGCGCGACGCTGCCGTAGCAGAGTTGATGTTGCACGACATTACATACTTGCTACCGAAGCACAATACGTAAACACACTTTTTCTATAGGCACTTTGACGGTGTGACACCTTTCGCTCGAGAGGGCAAGTAGTTTAGCTCAAACTGAGCTACTTTTGTCTCGCTGCCTTGGGCGACGTCGCTTGTACGTGTAGGACGTCCGTGAGACTTGAATTTTATTGTTTCATTTTATTTTCCTTTTTTTTTCACTGGCTGCTTTGTGTGCTTTCGCTGTGGCTGCTCCGACACAATGAACGCACTCTGTCACAATTGAACACACAAATAAACGCACACACGCATCTTTGGGCCGACGATCGATCGATTATGGTTATCGATGGATTGATGGAGGTTTCGGTTTTGCCTCCGTGTAGCCTAAGCCTAGGCAGACTCAAACCAGGACAACGCTTCGAAAGCTTTGTATCAAAAGAGGTTTTTTGCTGCTGCTGCCTCTGAAAAAATCAGAGTAACGAAAAAAAAAAACACACACCGCCGACTGGGAAGAAAACCGGGCGACAGGAAAACAGGAAACAATAAAATGAAGGCGCCAGTTCGAATCAACAGTGCCATGGA
This sequence comes from Anopheles atroparvus, assembly GCA_914969975.1. Classification (NCBI taxonomy): domain Eukaryota; kingdom Metazoa; phylum Arthropoda; class Insecta; order Diptera; family Culicidae; genus Anopheles; species Anopheles atroparvus. Next base: position 31,291,366 of record CAJZCY010000002.1, on the reverse strand, counting down.
CGACCTCTCCGGGAGAAGTTTTTCCTTCTGGCGGAGGAGCAACAGTAAGAATTGGCAAACACACACACACACACGCACACACAAAGGAAGTCGGACAAAGAATGGAAATGGAAAACCTTTTTTCGCCGAGGGGGAGGATGAACGTCATGATGAATTTGTTTTTCACGCCGGGTTTTCCCTTTGCCGTTCTCCGTACTCTTCAATAGGCTCACAACAATTGCCTTGTTTTTTCCCCTTTTTCACTTTCTCTCTCGTCGGCCTCGCTTCTATCTATCCCTCTCTTGCTTTCCCTCCCTGCTATTGTAACGGTTTTATGTAACCATTCTAAAGTGATTTCAAAGTTTACGGTTACATTTAATTTAGGGAAAAAGGGCATCTTTTCAGTACCGACCCTGTGATGGCTGTTTCCAGCAGCTCGTCTCATGCCAATGTTACTTTGTGGATGGATGGAAATTCCCACACTGAGGAAATGAGCCGAGGCAGTTAGTATTGCGAAGTGGAGCAACATGGAGGAAAAAAAACGTATCAACAGCTCTAACACATTGCTTACAACCTTTCTCTACGTCGATGGAAAGGCCGCTCAGTGGAAAACGTTTGAGAGTGTAATCGAGCGCTGGAGAAAGCGATCCCGGCCAACGTCGTGTCCCCCACTCGGTTCGATAATGAATCTGGAGTTATTTTCATCTTAATCGACGATCGTCCGGCACAGGAAAAACCCGGCGTCAAATGAGTGCGGGTATCCTGTTGCCACCGTGCGCTCTCCTACCGGGAAAACCACGCTGCGGTAATCAAGCGGTTGTTACGAGGGACAGAACGGGAGGCGAACAAAAAAAAAAGGCGGACGGCACCCGGGTAACGAGGCATCAAAATGTGACGACGTTCTTCTCTGCACCGGAAGTCATAAAAGCGGATTCGAGCCGTTAAGCTGATAGTGAGAAACAAAATGAAGATATCATCGGAACAGAGGGCTCGGCCGGACTAAATATATCGTCCGCCTGGCAACAGCCGCTTAACGATTCCGATGGCACTTCCCCCTCTTTCGACCAACGCCAGAGAGTTGGGAGGAAATCGTTTTAGGCTTCCGGAATTACTTGCACCGTTACGATCATCATCGTTTTTTTTTTCGGACTCTCCCTCGTACCGGAATGGTTATTTCATTTCATCTGGACGCCACCTAGGCAGAGAAAAAGGCCGCTGGAATGGGGGAGGCAAGGACATCGATCGACAAAAAAATGAGAGGTGCAAGAGGGACAAAAAACTCCACCCATTCTGCCTTTCCGCTATTGATTATTCAATGAGGATCAAATTGTCATTGAAAATATCCATTAATTCGCCCAGGCTCGATATGTTTTCCCCTCGAAGGGTGGTTTTCCCTGATTTTCCTTTCTCGTGCACGACAGATTGGGCGTCGGATCTACAATTTTTTTGCTGGCTGCGGTTCATCATAATCAGCAACATTATCGGACCCATTTCCTTGCCCATGTGGGGTTACATTTTCTTTCCTTCTCTTGCTCCCTTCACACTCTTGTCCGTTAAAGAGCATCCAACAGGCTCGGGAATTTTCACCGGCGGCGAGTTTGGAAGAAAGATACACTGGAAAACCGCTACTGGTGTTTCGGAGTACTCGTGCGTTCCAAGAATGTCGGTCACATTTCGCAATTTTCACAAGTCTTTCGTCAAGCGCCAAAAAAAAAAAAACTGGAAGAAGAAAGCAAGGGGATAAGAACAACATTCAACACCATAGGAAAAAGCCGAGGGGGAAGTGAAAGACAAAAAGAAGGAGATAGAATCTCTTCTTCCTAGATTATCCAAGGTATAGGATTTTTCCTTAGGAGTAATCCGCACGTCCTGCTGCGCGACGTTTGCTGAGTGCGTTGACTGAGTCGCGGCATTCGAAAGCCGACTCAACAAAGAACCTGCCGAACCTGGCATCCCACCCAGAGAACTCCCACCCCCTTACAGCTCCTGTGTTACCGGAGAACATAGCCCCAGTATCAGTCACAGGAAAAGGGAAGAAAGAACAACTAGAACAGGTCCTTGACAGCTATAAAGGCAACAGGGTGGGAGACGCGGACAAGCGGGATAAATATCGGCATCGTTTTCGGAACGATTGATGAGTTTGACTTGTTTTTTTTTCTTTCTTCCCTTCTGTCTTGTCTTCTGTTGCCGGCATCTCTTGGCGGTGTTTCCCAGCTCGGCTTCACGCTGTGGCCGCTCGTTGAAGGATACTTCTCGCGCCGTCACGTGATACCTCCTGCGGTTTGAGGCACTTTACGCTCGGCTCGTTCGGTTTACTTTTTGTTTTGTTTTTTTTTTGCTTTCTTCACCCAAGCACCGTCAGGAATCTTCAGCGTGCTTTGAAGACGAGCTCAAGCCTGTGGCCTGTGTCCAGTTTGAGGGCGCTTTTTTATTCCTTTGTTACCAGCGCTCGTTATCCTCGAGCGGGTGCTTCTTGTCTTGTTGCACGCGCTCTTTGAAGGATGAAATCAGAAGTGGGAGAAGGACACCAGCTTCAGCGTTGGGGATGGACAGCTACGATGCGTCTTTCGAAGATGGTGATGGTTTTTGTTGTGGCTTCGCCGATCGGTTGTGGCTGCGGTAATCGAACCATGGAATCAAGCGACGGGACAGTGTCGGGTTTCCTTCGTGGCAGTATCAACCGTTTGATGGGCGGTGCTGCGGAAAATAGGGAAACTCTGCCGAAATGAGGGAGATAACATTTCCCTCCGGGTGCCGGGTTTAAACCGTTAATAGCTGATTGAGAACCTCAGATGACTAGTTGTGGATTTACCTTACAAACTGAATTGGAATGAAAAAGTCAACGCGTTTTATGAAGGGGAAACCCCTTCGGCTTATATCGTGGAACGGTATTTGGTAAAATAGTGTGTTTTTTATGGACATAATTACAGAGAACATATTTGCTACCCATTTTGACACAGAGCGATCCGAAAGAACAAATTGTGCTCAGAAAATTCCTCTGGAGCGAAACTAAACCTTATCCTCCTTCATTGCGCATCAACTTTGATTACGATTTCCATTTCGATTAATGACAAAACTGAGACGCACATTGGCGTATTGCGTCACCATCATCATCCCATCGATAAGACTTAATGACTGCCCCTAACGACCGCCGTATCTCCTCAAGAGCCCCGTGTGAACTTCAGCCCGTCTTCATCTTCACCGACCGCTTGGCAGCTCTTGATGAACCGATGAGCGAACGTTTCACGGTGAACCTCGGGAGAGTCACTGTAGCCACGTGCAAATGGGAAAACTCTGTCCATCTCCAGTTAAGGTACGCGCGTGTACAGGTTGTGCCCGGAATGGAACTGATAACATAGCCACCTCGTTCTTGATTCGACCAAGAGAGAGCACCTTATTGGGTTGAGATGGGATAAGTAAAGTTTTCCCTTGCCCGGATTTAATGCATGTTTTTCTAAGAACCTGGCGAAGGGGAGCAACACCTGCAATGGAACAGTATCATTAAAATCGGTTGCCCCATAAGTTGCAGCTCGTTGCGCTCGTATAGAGTGTCTGGTGTGTACATGTATTTAATTAAATCCTCTTCTGCCGGTCCCCTTTCTCTCTGTCGGATGGTGAAAGTAAGCATAATGCCTTGCCTAACATACAGCGCATACCTGCATGACCATGTGCAACCAGCTGAAGCTGATGAGGTGAAGTCAGCTTCTGCAGGCTCTGCAACGCCATCGTTGGACTTAGAACGTCCGAAGTCAGAACGCACTCCCACACCATTCGGAGCAGGGAGTTCACAGGGAGCAAAACCGTAACGGGTGGTGGTCGGTGCAAAATTATATGTATACAAGTTTATCAGTGTTATTTCAAGCGCTTTCGGGTGCCGTTGTATCCAATTATTATCATACACTCCAAGCTCGGATGGACACCGGAGAAAGGCAAGTGCCTAGGGCGAGCAAGGGAGAGCTTGGCAGTTGCAGGAGGGTTGCAGAACTTTCTTCTATTTTATAGTGCAGCTTGCAGTCCACGCCTTGAAGATGTTTCGCTTTTCAGCACAGGAACCTTTTCTTGGCATCGTTGCCGCACCTTAAAGAAGTTCATCTAACTTCGAACGAATTTCTACAGGAGATTGTTCTGCCGGACGAGCGAGGTCCTTCCTTTAACGCTTAGTTCCAATAGCTGGGCACCTCCTTATTGAAGGAAAAAGGGACTGGATACGATCGTGCAAACTTTCGTCGCACCAAAAAATCTGGGCCCGATGCCTTTTCTTCCCACCATTCCTTCATTGGCCGGGTAAGAGGACCATCTCCTGCTTGTCGCCGAAGAGTACAATAGCATCCGCTTCGAGGACCTATAACAGATAGATGGATTGAGGCCAAGAAGAAGAAAGCAATGGATTCACACTGTTCGGAAGCTTGGTGGGGCTGTGAGCGAGAACTCTGGAGCACAAGGAGTGCGTCCAAAACCTTCTTCACTACAGCTGCATTTTCCCATCAACCGACGGGTGATGGCGAAACCGGAGCTTTTGCCTTTAAAATAACGCCCCCTTTAAAAATACTCTCACACCCGCACTTCGCCACAATGGCGCAGCGCACCAGTTGCATTATGCCGTAGCCGAAGAAAGACGCAGCAGTAGAAGCAGCTGCCAAAGTTCTTCCGGTGTTCCTTTTTGGGGGGTTTCCTTGGCTGTAGACGACCACTTCTGCCGCAGGAGGAGGACCCTTTTCACTGTGGGAAGCCGGCGCTGGCATCGAGATTGTGCCACTCGAGCACTCATCGTCCCTTGGCGTCGTCCCCTGGCTGTTTGTGTCCGTGTTCCTTTCTCTCTCGCTTCCCAAACTTTCTCGTGGATAGTTTCCTTTCGGTGAACTTTGGACCACTAGCGCCAGACGGCCGTGGATGAAGATTTCTTATATCCTGCTTTACGGGCGGTGGGATACGGTAATGATAATGGCGATTCGTAAAGAAAGCGCGAGGGAAAGAGGGACCGAGGGAGACTGACGCTGATCGGATAGGACAGACGAGGGCTGGCTTCACTTCCGGCTCGTTGGGCTGTTGCTCCGAAAGCCGACGACGCGCTGTTGGTACGGGTATGCTTTTCCTGTGGAATATCCCTTTATTCCCTGTCGATGGGAAGCAGTGAAATTCTTCCTGTAGCCTGTAGTTTTTTCTTTTCTTTTCGTTGCCTTCCTGTGGCACCAAAATGGCGGTAACAGCCGGCGCGGGCAATAATTCTTTCGCAGACTTTCGTCGAACATTCGCAAAGAACGAAAGGCTGCTTTTTCTTGCACCGAAATTAAAGCAATCCTATTTTGTCGAGGATTTTCCCACCGTCCGCAGTCCGATTCCCGGGGAAAAGTAGGTTGTAGGTTGTAGGTAGTAGTTCAGCGGTTCAACGAATCCTTTTCTTTGCCACGAGAGTTCTTGGGAGGGGCCGTTTTGAAGAATTTATGGTGCCGGGGCCGCGTTCGTCTGACGCGCCGCAAAGATGTGCTGATCTGATCTATTGGATTACTTGAAACCCGGCCTCGGTACGGTTGAGGAAAAGGAGGAAACTCGTTTGAAAAGCTCTCTCGCAACCCGAACCGGTATTTTTGGGAGGTTGAAAGTAACGATGTGGAATTTTCCCTGCTCCAATGTAAAAGTTCTTCTTGAATCCTTTCTTTCCGTTGGTTGGAGGAGTGCAGGTCTGGCAAAAAAGAAATTTTGAGTAGTTTTAGCTAGTAAACGCTGGCCTAAATGCACTTTAATTCGTAGATAGAAGTTGTTTGCTGTTGCAAATATGATTTGATCCTTAAATTTGCGTTTAACAGATTTGACGAGAACAATTCTGCTTTTAATCCTTTTATAAGAAAAAAACCTATAACATTACATCAAGGTGTGAATGATCAAACACCCACCCGATTGAACATAGTTCGATTGCATGTTTCGGGAATTAAATTTAATGAAACATTTTTCGACTCTATCGAACCGCCTGCAAGTGCACCGCGATGGTAAATGGTGCAAATTGACGATTTAAACCCTTCTATTGGATAGCAATTAGAATTCTTGTGGTACTTTTTTCCCCCGCATTCACTCGATTTGCTAGAATTTCGATCGGTAAATTGAAAACTAATTGCTCGCAGCAGCCGTGCGTGGTACTGGAGCTGGAGTAGCCCGCTTTTCCCTCTGCCTGTCACTTAGCAATGACACACACACATACACACACAAAATCAAACAAAACATTAACAAGCAGATTTTTCCCTAAACTATTGCGTACTACACACGTTCGGTGAGGTTTTTTTTTACCGTGCTGTTGATCAGAGTAGAATGAGCTGTACAAAAACAGGGATAACGAAAATAAAAACTCTGTTTTATCCATCGCTCGATTACCGTGCAAGCAGGATGCAGCAGATGCGGATAGCAGGAAAAAAAACCGTTTTTGTCATTGGTTTTAGACATGTCCCTCATGCTTTCTATACCTTTCTACTTACGATCGTGCAATTGAAAGGCTGAAAACAGCATGAAATCCCGTTCGGAAGTACATTTCCATGGAGGAAAGCAAAGAATGGAGAAAAAATAAATCATTCGATTGTAAAATGAATGGAATGGAAAGTAAAAACGCATCCGAACGAGTATGAATATGAATCACTCACGGTGAATTAAGAAAAATACTACAACTAATCTTCATAAAGGATCAAAACGGTGTAGAATTCCAAACAAGTGGATGAAAAAATCAACACGCAACAGAACACAAATGCCAACGCATGTTTCGTGCTATATGTCCATTTTTTGTTTGTCTGCATCTGCCGTTTGCTTTCCACTGGCTTCTCGGAGTCCATTTTCCACCCGTCGGTTTGTCAGTTTCGCTTTCGCAACGAAAATGGCCACCGCAATCGAGTACGTTCCGCGCTTCTGCTGCACAGCGTCGCCGTTTACGATTGCATTATAATAATCATGATAATGATTATTATTATTATTACTACTACAACTATTACTACTGCCAACACTACCATGACCGGCGCGTCGCAAGGCAGTGCACTTCGCCGTTGCCGGGGAAATAAAATAACAAATGATTTCCACGGTCGTCAGGAAAGGAAAAGCGCTAGCGAAAAGGCTGCCGGGCTCCGCTCGTGAGGAAATGGCAGCGAGAGAAACATTTGCTGGCCATTTTTTTTTTTTATTATTTTATTATATTCTGCCCGTACCGTTCCAGCCGGCGCGGCAAACATGTGGAAAGTCGTTCGGGCGTCCATTTTCTCATATATTTATTTTTTTCCACCACATTGGATCCTTTGCTTTTTAATGTGTTCATTTCGCCCGAACCGGACGGGTGGACGAGGCTGAACCGGAAAATAACGTAATGAAAATCCAGCATCAAGTGGCCGGCGCCGGTTGAGTGGTGTTTCATTTTCTTTGCCCAATTTTCCCCGTTTGTTGCGCCAACGGTTTGGATTGCCCGCTTTTTTTTCAACGAAGTAAAATGTTTTTATACTTTCCAGCTTTCCACTGCACGTTTATCGACTTTTCCCACATGCTTCCAGGTGAACCGACCCAAATGGGGTGATGTTTATTTTAATTTCAATTTTTTCAACGATGCTGATTTTCGCCGCCGGAAAAGTTGGATTTATTAACGCACCTCCAATGAGGTGGAGGAAAACCGCGGACGGGCCCATTTTTCCTCGTCGAGTGGCTTCGATGGCCGGCCTCTCGACAGGTAGGATTATAAAGATGGTGATGATCATGATGATGATGATGATGATGACGGCATTGATGGTGGTGATGATGATGAGAGGATGCAAAATAAGGCAGTACTCATCATCATATTGATGTTATTGTCGAATTTTCCATCCCTGGCGGTTCGCGTCGCGCTTGGCCAGCCCAATTTCCAAATCAGGTCAGGTGAAAATTTATCATCTCGGCACCTGCCTGCCCGTTTACCTGCTTTTCCAACTTTTCCACTTCTTACCAGCACCATCCAGAGGTATAAACTTGAAGGATGCAAAAGTAAAAAAAAAAAGAAACCGTCATATTTAAATTGCTTTATTATTCCGTCGTATAACATTAAGCTTTTACGATGGCTTTTCATTTCCTCCCCTTTCCATGCCTCTCCCCTAGCACATGGTGGAGTCTTGCGATGATTTTTCACCAACACGGCTCGTTGTTTCGCGGTTTTACTGAAACGAAAAATGGACATCATGTGAATACACGTAATACAATAAGGAAGTGAGTAGAAGTTTCGCTGCAAGTGAGATTGTGAGAATGGAAAGAGGGGAAGGTTTGTTCTTTCGGATAATTTAATGGAGATGCAAAATGTTTTTCGTTCTTAAAAAGATTATTCAAAATAATCAGCTTTTCCTACATTCAATTAAAATTTAACGATTTGATAACATTGAACAGAAGGAAGGAGAAGTTAAATACTAGGACGTAGATGCATTTTTTAATCAATTTCGTGTTACGCTACAGTTTAAGTTAGTACGAAACCGATGGTTCCAAATTTCCAGATTTTTCCAGAATCAAATACAAATCAGGTTTTTTCCTGCAAGAAATTGATGCATCATTTTTGAAAAAAGCTACCCTAAAGACTCGCACGCAAACCGCATTTCACCTCCAACAGAGAGTAAAGAATTCTGCTGCATAAATAACGGCGAAAATTTCGATTCTTAGTGCGATTGGAAAGTCACGGCCAGCGACGACAAGTTGAAGGCTGACACCCGAGGGAAAAGCAGTCTAAGAAACCGCCGTGGTCGTGGCACAAAAGAAAAGGAAACAAGTTGAACCAAGCGGCCTAGTCTGGGACGAAAAAAGAAAAAAAAAACATCAAAATGGTGGGAAAAGTTGCTCAACCTGTCGACAACCTGTCGACAAGCTCTCGTTTGCACCTCGTTCGTGCGTTTCCTTTCGAAAGACGTCGCTTCGACGCGTGCAGAACGAAATTTTCTTTACAGCTCAAGAACAGGGCCAGAGCCAGCAAGAAAGGTCACAGCAGGAGCGCCCGAAGCGTTTACAACGACCGTCCCGTTCCCGCCCGCGGTTCTCCCGCTGACCGCCGGAGCTGGTTAAACATTTTCTAGGTAATCCTGTTCTTTTATTTATCCTTCACTTCTGCCATCGATATTCCGCTCGCCGAGCCACGTCCTTATGCTGCTTATGCTGCTTATGCTGCCACTGTTTGCTGGTCGGCAAGCGAACGTACATAAATAATCAGAGCACGTGCGCCTTCCACTTCCCTCCACTCGTCAACCGTTTCCCTGAGCGATTCGCTCGTTCCGTCAGCTACAAGGCAAGCTTTTCCTATTGCTTTTCCGTTGACGCTTCGCCGAGAAGATGATGTTGCGAAAGCGCTCAAAATGGGGCGAAAGGGAAATAATAAAAATCAGCAGCTACCGGCAAACGGAGTTGTCGAAACAACGTCAGTAGACAATGCGGGATCGGAACCGGCAGCATAACGGGGCCCCGAACTTCCCACCGTGGTTCGCCCCCTCCCCCACCCACCGCTTCATTGTGTCGATCACGTCGACGGACATGTACTCAATGGAGCGAATAAAATAAACAACATAAATAACGAACTTTCTATCCGTCCGTGTCGCGCGCGCGAGAAAAAGTCTGCGTCTACCGTCGGTGCCGTAATCGGTGCAGCACGAGAGATGGGATTGGTCTCTCGTTCTACTTTTCTTTTTAAAGCATTCACAGTGGGTGCTGTTTTCTTGGTTTTTTTTTTTGTGCCTTTTTCTTATCCCAAAGCTGAACCGGTCCTAAGGAGCGTGGCGAATATTTCTGTAATATTTTTCGCTCACGAATTGCGCTTTGCTGGACCCTTTCAGAAGCGACTGCTGGGAGAAAATCCACACGCGACGGCCCAACAAACAACAGGTTTCCATTTTGGGAAGCTCGTGTGCCGCATTCGAATCTCGCTCGTTTCGAAAGCAAGAAACATCAAATTTACTGTAGGTTTGTTCTTCGAAATGCTTTCAAATGGAGTCCCGAATGCCGAATGCCAGCGCCAAACTGTTGCTCGCAGGGGAAAGTGGAAAGTAAATAATATGCATTGAATATGGATTTTTAAACGCCACACGGCCCCGAGAGCTCCAGTGCGGCCCGATGAAAAGCGAAACGATCGAAACGATTTCCAATCGATTTTCGTTTTATGGCAATCGGAAAATACTTCCCAGCGAACGAGGCGGCGTGTGCAGTTGGGCGCGCAGGCAGCAGATGCTGCTAACATTTTACAGTTCATAATTTATGGGCAGTTATAGGCACTCATAGGTTTACTGTTTGCAGGAAGTTATTTCTACGACGCTTATTTGCACAGTGTTCAACCTTTACCGGCTCTATTAAGCGCTTTTTCCACCGAACAAATGCTTCTGTTTGCTTCTCAACCACTTAAACGCACTCCCACTTTCACCCAGGGCAACACCACCGAAGTCCACCTCGAGTGCTTGAGCAAGGATTAAATCAATCAGCTTACTGGCACTTTTCCACGTCGGCAGAAGCTGCCGGAAGGAAGGCGCACTGCCGTCCCATGCATTAACCTCATCATGAGAGTCTTCCTAAACTTTCTAAAGCTAAAAATCATCCCCCGCCCTTCTCCGCCGCTACTTTCCCCGGCCCACGCTGCCGGTTTCCCCCGAGAGCGAAGACAAAAGAAGGACACTTTATGAACTATGCGGCAAACGCTTCTTTATGCTGTTGCATGCTGTTGCTCTCCACCGCACCACCACCGGTAGCGCATCTCCTGTTGCGTTCGCCATCGAAATCCCCATTGGAACTTCTTATCATGCAGTACTCACCCGTTCGCACTCCTTTCCATTTCCCCTTTCCCGTTGGACTACCAGAAATATTCCTTCGAGTGGTTTTTGCGGTGGCGAAACTTTTCGAAACCTTTTTCCCCGGGATGCCCGTCGCGCAGCAGGGGCAACATACCGTTTTCCGTTGGGTAGATTCCCTCAGAGGTGGCATCCCCTTCGGTTTCCCCACTCTTGCTGCACATTTTATCCACCTTCACTTCCGCGTACGTCGAGGTTGTCCCGTAAGCCTTCGAAACTTTCTTCACTTCCTTCGCGCAAAGTGTCGGATGTACTCGAGGCCAAGCCATCAGCGGGACATAAAGGAAGCAACAGTAAAGGTGAGCAGCGTTGGTTCGCCACACCACAATCGCAACGACGACGACGACGACGATGGCGTTGCCCGGTGGTTTGTAGTTTAGCGCAGTGGCATCATAATTTATAAATTAATGTAAATAATGAATGGCACAATGAACGTCCCGCGGATTCTCCGTGTCCCGCGCGTCGCACGGGACGGAAATAAATAAAACCGCAGCGTCGTTTTTCTCCTGCCGGGGGATGCGACTGTTTACGTTGGCGTCGTTTCGTTCGGCAGATGGAGGAGGAGATACAGGGGAAAGCGCCTATGGATAATCATTTGTGAAGAAGGTAAAACTTTGACAGCAAATGAGTGCCGTACTTAACATGCGTTGGCGGGGGAGGAATGTCATGAGAGAGAGAAAAAAAAATCATTGACACACGGCAAAGAAAATATTTCGATGAAGAGGGCTGGCTTGGGCAGAGCAACTAACTTTGCGTCGGTATTAATAATAGAGAAATTACGGCTGTGTTTATTGAAAATTATGACAACTTTTCCCGTGCCGCTGCGTGATGGATGGCAGCAACGACCAAGTGACGACCAAGTCCACAGACATATCGGAAGTTGTGCTAGCCACCCCCCCACGAAAACACCACACCCACCCTGTCCCCAAATTCGTCATCCATCCAATTACGCCAACCGTGCGCCGCAAATCAATGGTTTTACGTCACGAAAAGAGCGAACCGCACCGAACCGCCGTCGTCAAGCAAGGCGAACGGAACGGCGATGCGATGGTAACTAACTATCTGCGCAAACATTATGCAAATTTTTCCATCATCATGTCAAACCTGTGGCTGCCGTGGTGGCGGTGGACCATCGGAGGGGGAGGGCTGAGGTGGGAGAAATCAGGACGTTGCCCACGATATTCATCATTACTTATGGCGGATTATGAAGTCATAAATTACTGTAAATAAACGTCATTATAACGGCACGGCGGTGGGCGTTTATTTCGGTTTTTTTTTTTTTGTTGTTCTTTGCTCTCGTCCTCTATCGTTTCCTTTCAGCACTTTGCTCACGTTTCACGCCGGCAACTGCTAGTTTTCCCCTTTTATCGCATGCCCTCGCCTTGTTGCTTCTAACTCGCGAAAGCGTTCGTTGAATATAAAATTTAGCGCCACCGCATTCCGCACGAAATTACGGGCAGAAACTGTGTGTAGTGCCAAAGTGTAGTTGTTTGCTTCTCCTTCGCCTTGGTTCGCTCCCCGTTACCAATGGTTTCCGGTGCCGGTTCGCCAGGACGGAACAGGATACCGGCGAGTGACGATCCGCTGCGGATGGAAGGTGGTTTTTTATGTTTTCCCTTCTTTACAACACCCACCGGAGGAGCTGGAGACGAGGCGATTTGTTTGTTGTTTATCGGTTGAAATGTTTATCACACACTGCTTTCTCTTGACTGCGAAATGGGAGTGAGGCAAATTAAACAACCTCGCTACATTCAAACGTCTTTATTGCGGTGATAAAGATATCAGCAAAACTATTTAAGGCGAGGAAGGGTACGGCTAACTTCCTTCTTTAGGCGACGGGTCGCTTTGGAAGGGCTACGACAAGGAGAACACTCGCTCGACGCTTTGTTTTGGTTTGGAAGGGCTTAAAACTGTGCTTAGCGTAAAAGGACACGCACATTTGCTTCAAGAGGTTTACGACGCAATGGAACGCTGGTTGTCGCTATCAGTTGAATATACTGGAATAAATGAAACAGGACTTGTTTTCAAAATTTTAATGTTCTTAAGAATAATCATTAAATTTGACTTCTTAACTTCTTAACACTACAGTTTCAAAACTCTTAAACCTTAAACCATTTCCAAAATTATTCATCATGAAGAGCATGCCACTTTCAATGCGACAAAAATGCTGAGCAATTAATGCTCCCTTTCGTTCGAAGCAATCATTTGAAGGATCAACTCTTGTCGATAATGAAAAAAAATAACGCTCTAGCCCAGAAAGACATTTCTGCAAAACGCTGCATAGAATCTGCAGTTGCTTCGGTCTTCCTTCCATCCCCTCCAACCCTCTACAAAACAACAAGTGGTCGAAATTGTCATCAATTTTGTCCACCATTCGCACACAACAGGATTCGAGTGCACAGGGTAGAATTTATTACCGCTTACCGAAGAACCTGCACTCAGCTGTAGCTGCAAGCACTCTGCTGTCTTCCTACGGTTGATCTTAACGCTCAAGCACTGCAGTCAGCATTGCACAACAGCTCAATCGTTGCCGAGTGGCACCGCAAATCTTCTCCAGAACATTGACACAGAAACTGCTGAGAGCCGAGAAACTGCAGCCGAGGCTGAAAAGCGAACCGAAAAACGTGCCAGCACCGTTGTTCCTACAGCGACACAAACCGTTCGGGTGACTGTTGCTTGTTTGCTAGAGTTAGCATTTGTGCTTCCATTATCATTTATCCTGCCGAGTGGTGCGCATCCAGCAATTGTTACTGCCCGTTCGTAGCCTGCATGCCCTTAATCCGCCCGAAATGAAGTTTTTCGAGTGCTTTCACCGCCAGATCCACTGCAGGCTTTTCCTTGCCTCGCTGTGCCCTTTCCAATGAGCGGAACGAGGTCGTCTGCCTTATGCTTGGGGGAGCACGAGGGAAAGGCAGCGTGGTGTGTGTGTGTGTTAGGGGTAATGTTTGAGAATGTATTCATTTGATTGTACACTCAACCCGGTTTTTTTTTTCGACAAACCAACCGACCAACGCTGCGGAGCATGTTTGTCGAGAAGTGAAAATGAATGGCATACGAAGGTCCCGGCCTATAGCGTGGCATGCCATAACGAACCGATTTACATCCAGAACAAGCAGATGGGTGGTGGTAGAAGAGGAGCTTAAACAGGGAACAGAAACAGGGAGAAGGGACATTGGGCCACCGAAAACGCGTCAAATATTGCTGCATCATAGAGGTGGGAGCTATTTTTGACGAGTTCGATGCAAGGCTGCTCCGAAGGGTAGTTTGTTCGGGGCGCGGGAGGAGAGGTTGAAAGTTGGCGAAACCCGACGAGGCAGCCCATTAAAATATTCGAAAAAGATTTTATAAACACAACACGAGAGCCCCCCCCCCCCCCTCCCCTTGCTTCCGCTGCTTCGTTCGTCCTCCCCGGGACAGCTGTGCAAAGGGAGCGCTGGGTGGGCTGGGTGGCGGCACGGCCACGTTTTCGCAATCCCTACCCAAGGAGGGTGTTTTCGCAAGTACTCCCTGTCCGCCCGAGCACGCAAAGTGGTGCATTGCGGTAGAAAATGCCCAAACCCATCCATCGGCCCGTTCCGATGTGCAGAAAGGACGTACCGGAACCCATCCATCCAACACGCGGCCTTTCCTGTTGTGCGCCTTTCCTTCTGCTCTTCCTTGCCTTCTCTTTCACACACACAAACATACACCAAAAAAGCTGCACGCTTTCCCAATGATGTGACGTGCTCGGTGCCGACTGTGAGGAGCGGGGTGGGGGGAAGGCCCGAAAAATGAATATAAATGTGGCGAGCCGCGACCGAAACCGAGCGACGCCAAGGCGAGGCCGAGGGTGGTTCGGAAAATCCACGCGAAAGAAATGGCGGAGAAAATAACGACCAACCGACCGAGCCTCAACTGCTTCGGTGGCCAAACACACTCCTCGCGACCAACCTTCCGCTTCCGTCGAGTATGAGAAAGCAAAAAAAATACTCCAATTGACATTTGGGCTGGAGTCCCAGCGGTGGGCGGAAGGCGAGGGCAAAAGAGCAAAGTTTCCTGCCGAGGAAACAAACCCGCCGCTTGATGACTCTCCTGGTGCAGCCGGTGGGGAACGCGCGTGCAGGGAGACTTTTTACGGCAGCAAAACTAGCCCAAAACGCAGCCCAACGAGGGCTGGCGCCAACGGCAACGTCCTATTGGAAAATGAAGTTTTCCATTCAACAGTCGGGAATGCTCCACCAACATGTGGGAGCGGTAACCAATGGAAAGGAAGAAGGAAAGAAGAATGGCAAGTAGATAGAATTTCGCAATCCTCCGGCCGAAAACCGATGGCAGACGCCAGGGTCAGAACGAATAGATCTTTGGATCGGAAGGACGATGAGACTGCACCAAAGATGGCGGGGTGTGGCGAGGATAGACAAGCGAAGCAACAATTTTCTCATTTTCCACCAAAATCCAATCGACTCGCAAGGCGAACACGCAAGGCGAGCCAAACAAGCCATCATTGGCAGGGGGGAAACATTTTACTTCTGCGGTCAGAGAACACAAAATGTCAGATCACAAGAAGGAGCAGAACAAAAAACAAAAAAAAAAACTACACCGAAATAGACTAAAGGGAAAATTCAGGTTGAACAAAAAAAAAAAGCTCCGTGTGATGGCATGTGTCATGCATTCGATTCCGGACGATCCAACCCACTGTTCCTGTTGCCGCTCGCCAACTGCCTCGATGGAAGCTAGGGTTGGGTCCGGGCTTATTGCCGTCTGGAAAGAACATCTTCGCTACTCATTGCGTGCCTCGATTGCGGTTTCGTCCCGGCGAAGATTTACGGTGACGAGACGGATGGGGCCGTGCAGAGCGAACTGCAGTAAACGAGCGAAACGAAAGCAGAAATACACATCCACACATCCTTCATTCCCGGGCTGAAGTGTTGAGGCCAGTTCTGACGCGTCCACAGGCAGTAGACCGTTGCAATCCGTGATCGCACTGATGCAGTGGAGATGTGTATCCATTCTCCAGCCCCCACCAATTCCGCTTACTCTTCCCACTCTGGCGTTGCTTGGCATTTGCGATTGGATTGTTTTGCCGTCTGCGGAGTCGCCTGTCGGCAGCGGAAAACCCTTCCTTCACCCTTTGGCCGCGTGGGGAAGATTTATCGTAGAGACGCATTGCCGCAGGAGCATGGGCCATGGCTGTGGCGACTGTTGCTTCGGACGAATGGAGATGGCAGTTCATGACTTCTGCTGCGGGATGTCTGGCTGTCGTATCGATCGACAGCGCGTGTTAAAGCTCGACGGAAGCCGCTGAAAAGACAAGTTTTGTCGGAGTTTACGTATGCAGGAATCACTGCTGATGAAGATTTTACTGAGCCCTTTTCTTTTTCTTCTTCAATTCTTCACAGGTTATGGACAGGATATTACGCATCACTTCACCGCCTACCTGCCGAAGCTGGACCCGGACGCATCCAGCTATCAACAGCAGCAGCAGCTTCAGCAACAACAGCCATCTTCTCAGCCTCAGCAGCAGCAGCAGTTCATTGCACTAGCACCTCTTTGCGCAACGCAGACCACCTCATCGCCGAGTGCCGCCGGAAGCTCCGGGGCAGCAGAGAGTCCCAGTTCAGGCGGGCAGCAGGAGCACCGGTCGCCGAGTCACCCGGTGGGCGGAAGCCAGAAGAAGTCCCTGGCCATGTGCTTCACCAGCACCGGCACGGCTCTCTCCCTGCCGCCGAAGAAGAAGGACATCTACCGGCCGTACTCGCTGGACGATAGGCCTCCGAGGCCGAACTACGAGCTGCGGATACCGGCCGAAGAGGACCTGCATGCGGCGCACGCCATTCTGGACCTGAGCGCGTCGACCGCCTTCCTGCCCCCTCCGGCACCTCATCAGCTTCTTCAGCAACCTCCCTCTCATCAGCAGCAGCAACAGCAGCAGCAGCAGCAGCAACAGCAGCAGCAACCGGTAGCTCCTCCCGGAGCTCCGACAGTCATTCTAGTGCCCGCGAAATCTTCCACCAGTGACGCCGAGCGGCGACCGTCGCCGCTCCCGACACATCTCGTGACGCACCAGCAGACATCCACGCCGCTACCGCTCCTTTCACCTCCGACCGTCCCGAGCTCTCTCGGGTCGCCGGAGCAGAACGAGAATCGCAACAGCACCAACACGCTGCCGGGCTACGGGCACCATCACCATGACCAGACCAGCATGGACTCGTCCTCGGACGAGCTGCAGCAGGCGACCGAGTCGTCCTCGGACTCGGAGGGCAAGAACGGCTCCAAGACGGTCGCCTACACGTACGAGGCGTTCTTCGTCAGCGACGGCCGCTCGAAGAAGAAGATGGCCGACCCGAAGACGGCGCTCGAGAACAAGGCGAAGTACACGTGCACCGAGTGCGGCAAGCAGTACGCCACCTCCAGCAACCTGTCGCGGCACAAGCAGACGCACCGCAGCCTCGACTCCCAGTCGGCCAAGAAGTGTCACACCTGCGGCAAGGCGTACGTCTCCATGCCGGCCCTCGCGATGCACGTCCTCACGCACAAGCTGTCGCACAGCTGCGGCGTCTGCGGGAAGCTGTTCTCGCGGCCCTGGCTCCTCCAAGGGCACCTCCGGTCGCACACGGGCGAGAAGCCGTACGGTTGTGCGCACTGCGGCAAGGCGTTCGCCGACCGGTCCAACCTGCGGGCGCACATGCAGACGCACTCGATCGACAAGAACTACCAGTGCGGCCGGTGCCACAAAACGTTCGCCCTCAAGTCGTACCTCAACAAGCACCTGGAGTCGGCCTGCTTCAAGGAGGACGGTGCGCCGATGTCGCCCATGTCGCCCGGCTCGCACGACAGCTCGTCGATGGACGGATTCCGGTCGCCGCCGCTGAACGATCGACGGGCGCTCAAGCGCGAGCGCAACGTGGACATCGAGGGTGACGAGTCGGACGATGCCCTGCACTGCCCGTCGCCCCTGTCGCCTACGTCGCACCTCACCACCAGCGCAACCGGTGCCGTCTCCAATGGGACAAGCAATATCTTTGTGATGAAAAACCTGACCACCACCAGCAGCAGTCGGCTGGCCCTAACGACAAGCAATACGAACGGCACCGCACCCTCTTCCCATGGTACGTCGGCGGCGGCAGCGGCAGCGGCGGCGGCAGCAGCGGCAGCAGCAGCCGTACTCGGCCCCGCGGCCATACTGAGCGCGTCGGGTCACCTGCACGGCCATCACCATCAGCACCATCCGGCGCAGCATCATCCGACGGCGCAGCACCATACCCATCATCCGGCCTCGGCGGCGGCGGCGGCGGCAGCGGCAGCGGCTGCAGCTGCGGCCGTCCAGATAAACGTCAATTTCTCCGGGTAACCGTTGCTGATCGACACGAAACGGCCGCCTACGGTGATCGCAGCCAGGTCCATTCGCATCATTGTCAACTGAGCCCGAACCGGGACGAAGGCACTCGCTTGGGAATTATTCATCGATCCGGCCGATATTTATTTCCGTTCTCCCGCAGCTACAAACCGTGAGTAGTAGGCCGAACATTGAAGCGCTGGAAAAACAGCAACGATAAAACATCGAATGACACACATCGATTGCATACATTGAGGCGGAAACGATGATTGCATACAACGAGGCGCTGTGCAGTGCACGCCGGGCCGTTTGTAAGTAGTGACTTAAGCATTATATTTTTCCCTCTCAACCTATCTCTACCGAGTCGATGAGCTGACGAACACAATAGAAACGGAAAACTGCTTCAGTAACACAAAGCTTCATACATTACAAAAACATAGTCGACCGAAGCTACACAACCCATAAACGTAAGCATACAAACGTAGCGACCCCGTGCGCCCATAGAGAACTGAATCAATAGAGAGAAATAGCCTCCCCCTGCGTAAAGTGGATGCCCTTACATAACCCTTCTTGCGCAACACAGTGCGCATGCCGGGGGCTGACAAAACAAAATCCGATTATCGAACAAAAGCCCCCTACAAGACACTACACTTTTGCATAGAAACGTTTTAATGAACCTCTCTTTAAATAAAAGCCGTTGAAAAATAAACATGCAAGATTGATTAACAGCAGATGCCGGTGCGGATTCGATACCTAATGAAACCTTTATATACACAAAGTATATTATACATATATTATATTTACACCCTTATACATTTAAAAGTGAACGCAAGTAACAAACAAAATGCAACAACAGAGGAAACCCCGTAGATCGGCAAGCGAGTGAAGGTAATTAGTAGCATTTAGCACTTTGAGCAATAGAGGAAAACACTAGCATAGAGAGGCAAAGAAGGAGAGGGGCGAGGGAAAGAGATAGAGCGAAGGAGAGATTGTTTAAGGAAAGTGCCGTGGTAGGATTGAGGAGAAATAGAATATAAGCAATGCCAGAAAAACACGGCTCGCCGTATCATCCCGCGCAATTCAATGCAATTAACTTACTACTACGAATCAATTAATTTTAGGGCACGGGTGGGAGGGGAGGTGACCCCGTAACGGAAGGACCCAATGGACAGTCTGACTGATTCCGGTCACCTCCCGCCAGCCGGTTAAATAGTGCCCTTATTTATCCTCTCTAGTTCTACTGTATTGCATTTACGCGTAGTGAAACTTACTAACAACAACAAACTAACTCTCCCACACAAAACGAACACACACAAACAACACACGAAACACTTTAGTAAACACATACAGCAGTTACTTTTTACATAAGCTAAACTTTAGAAATTCCTATCCTAAAACCAAACGCAAGGTAAACATTTCAAGCAACGGAAACGCTACAAAAGAAGAACGAAAGACCGGGACGAACATAACCAAACAAACAAACTGAACTCAACAAGACAAACGTGGGCGAAGGGCATGCATAACTCCAACGTTGTGATTATAATTTGGGATGAAAAGAAGGTTGACCGAAAGATTGCAAGCACAGATACAAAAGCAGCTCAATGAAACGTCATACAAAATCTTTATTAATTAAACAGCGATCAAATTTGCTTCAGCCAGCACCAACATCGTTTCCAGCAAGCACCAAACCGTTTGTCAGAAACGACTTTCTTCTTCAAATGTCTTTCTTCGGTCATTCAAAATGAGGAAGAAAAAAATACCTCATGGTTCCAGGTTGGAAAAAAACCCCTCCAGACATCCATTATAAATCTTCTAGCTCCACTCTAATTGTATCCGTTTGAGTCGAGCTAAAAATTGTCACCTCCTCCAGCGACTCGTTTGGATAAAGGTGTCTCAGTCACGCTATCCCAATACGTCGGCATTCAGTTAACGTTTAGAAAGCATGTGGAAAACTACTTCGAGGGGGTAGTCTGACTTTTGGATTTCTAGTTCTGGATTCAGCAATAGCTGTCTGAGAATGGTAAGGGGCATTCTGTTGGAAGAAAAACATCCAACTAAGAGCAAACCGCTAGCTGTGAAAGTAAAGCCGAGCACAAGTGGCCATCGCTAAGAAAACAGTGTATTCAGTCACTAACAATCAATGGCGGAAGACATCACACACACCACAACGCGAAATCGTTTCAATCAAATTTCCTCTATTAAACTTTTATTCCGTTTTCCCTTGCAATTTCTAGGGCTGTCGTTTTTTTTATTTAAAAAAAGTAAACAGTATGTCAAATATTTAAAACGTGATCTAAAACAAAAGCAATGGATTTTTAGAATAAAATCAAAACATGGAAAGGAAAGCAATTGAAAAAAACGAAGCGAAATAAAACAAAAACAAACAAATAAGATACGAATAAGCAAAACCCCCAACACAAACGAGTTACAAAAATCAAGAAAACGTCCATAAACAAGCGAGAGAAGAAACAACAGGTTTTAGTGAAGGCAGTGGAATTGGTTTTGTTGTTCGTAAGAAACAGATTTCAACGCCAGCCGAAGGCGGAGACCGTCTGAACGAGTAAAAGGAGCAAAGAAAAATCCCTAGTTTTAATAGTAACGTAGAACGGTACGCAGTAGCAAATAAAATTTGCAAAAACCAGCCTCAAAGCAACACCTCCGTCATCCATCGATTCCCACGGCTTACACCGCGAAGTAGAAAATGAGCAAGGTCAACTTGGGAATGGGCGGGGAAAAGGCGAATGCATGAAGTTCGGGGATGGTTGAAGGATGAAATTAAGCAATTGTAACAGAAATTACACGAACGCTTGGCAATAACTAAATGGGGAGCGGGCAACAGCAGGATTGTTAATATTTTCGGTTTAAACGTTTGGATAGGCAGCTTTTTGGCGGAAGAACTAAATAGAGCGTTAAGGTGAGGTAACCGACTAGCTGTAAGAGAAAATAGATTAAAATAGCTGAGTAGGGAAGCTCAGAACCGTACACCGTAAGACTAAGAAGCTCCTGGGCAAGAGATGTACTTAAAAGTCTAGTCTTCATCTAGTCCGTAGTCAGATTTTTCCTTTTCCTCAACTCAGGTGAGCTCAGTTTTCTTAAGGAGCTCATCGAATCTTTTCCTGCTACTTGTAGGAAGCTCGTCAGTATATTTTGCGATGGTAACCTTGCCAGTACTGCAGCCCTTTCTGAAGTCTCTAGTCGAATATTTTCACATGATGTCCCTGAATTCAAACACTCTCTAGTTAATGAGAAATTCTATAGTTTTAATATTCTTTTTACGATAGCTTAAACTAAGTTTCTGAAAAGAAGCGCCAGGTTTTATCATCAAACGAGCTTCTAGTCAGTTTTATACTACATACATCGAAAAAAAATCGAATTTGTTTATTGTATGATGCAACTATTTATAAATCCCTTATTTATTTACACTCTTTCTATAAAAACTATTTGGTTTACTTTAAGTTGATATGCATAATTTCTAGAAAAGTATACTTTTATTCAGTTTTATTTTTTAAGAAACTCAGTCTTTTGTACGGAGAGCATTTTAAGGCGCAATGCAACGAGACAAACAGGATCATATGCAACGAGATTCCGAACGAAGTAGCAAACGTTTCTGAAACAACGAATTAGGTCATAAGCAAACACAAACCTTTCTGTAAATAGTCGATTCAAGAGTTGCCGGGTGCCGGTTGCCGAAAAACTGCACTGTGGATTGCAAGCGAACCAAATTCGGCAAACTTAGTGGTTAACTGTGGTGATGGCAGGGAAGGAGAGGTTTTCGGTGGGAATATAAACTCCACCAAAGTATATAAACGATTGTATAGGAAAGCGGTTCGTGTAGCAGAAATATAAACACAACAATTTGTTCTTCATTATACCTCTGCTAGAAAACGAAACGTAGCGTCTTCGTATCTGCAAGCGAGGAGCGAACCGGAACAGAGGCCGTGTGGGGTAGATATAGTAACAGGCCGTGCGAGTGCGAGTGTGTGTGAGTGAAGAATGGGTTGGTTTACTTAGCAAAAATCTTGGGCATCTTGCAAACACTCTCCGCCTCGAAGCGAAGGAACCGGAAGCCTCTGCCTGGAAGTTCTCCCCAGTAAAGGGCCGTCGGGGGTAGGGAAATCTATCCTTTGAAGATCTTCAGCCGACGTCGAGTGCCGGAAAAGCGCTTGCTCCGACGCAGCGGACGACAAAAACGATTAAACTTGTTTAATTAAAACTAGTTTTCGCCTGCTGGATGCCGCTGTCGTCGCACGCGCCGCCGGATGTTTGCAGTTGACGTACGTTTTTCTGCCTCCCGTAAGGCTGCTGCCTCTTCAGGGCGCCAAGTAAGTTGTAGGTAAAAAAAAAGAGCAACGACACAAGAAAGAGACAAAAAAACTAAATTTCACCGAAACTGATGATCATGCCCCTTGCGAGAGAAGATCTTTTTAGAAAAAGTCTCTAGCCACATTCCGGGTCCGGCTTCCGGTCGGAGAAGTTGGCAACAGTTTTCGCACGCGTCATGCCGTGTGTGCGGGATTCTTGGGGGATGGGATAACGATTTTTGTCCGCCTCCATCGTGAAACGTCACCAGCGTGGCCAGCGGGGAAATCTGGGGGGGTCTTGGGTAGATGATGAAAATGGCTTCTTTAGAATCCCGTTGATTGATTATTGACAGTGCGGCATTTTCTTCCCTAGGCCGTTAACAGTCCACTGCGGTGTGTCTTGAAGTCGTTTTGGAATTTCTTTTTCTTTCTGGGATATGATTTTCCCAACACGATGCTCTCGGAAGCATAAAATTGTTTCGTCATTGTGAGGGGAATAAAACTGCCTGGCGAGACGAGATTGTCGCCTCTTCTACTCTCAACGCCATGAACAAAGGCAGTTACTAGTTACGATTGAACAACAAAGTCGGAAAATTCCTTGAGCAAAAATGAAAAAAGGACTAGTTATCATTTTCTTTCCCACGCAACATTGTTAGATATGCCACGATTGGTTTACTATCGTTATTAATGGCTTTCTTACCTGTGTGTATGCGTGCCAAAAAGAATACGCCCGACATTTCCCATACCCTACCGGAAGTTGACACAAACGGTGGTGAGATGGTAAGCTTTTGAAGACTTTTTTGGTTGGTCAGGGGAAAAAAAAATACAAGCCGTCACCAATTTGTCAAACCGTCCGGTTTTGAGCGGTGGAGATTTTAAATCTTTTTTCCGCACTCATCGTTTTTCCCTCTTTTTATTTTCAACGACGCGATTTTCCATCCGCATTATGACTGTAAGAATGGACGTCTGTGGGATTCCCTTCACCTTCCGCAGCGCGGAGGAAAAAGAGAAACAAGAAACAGGAAAGCGATTACTTCGTTATCTTCATCAAATTTAATTGGACAGCGTCGCCGCGTCACTCGTCGGACTTTCCTGGGGCGGGCGAGGTGGAAATGTAATGACCGGATTGAAGATGAGTAAGGAATAATCGTGAACCACCGTTGGGCACCGGACGGAAGCACAACGATACAACCACAAAGGTCCAAAGGATTCCACTCCCGACGGTGGACCGTTTTTTGTTCGCCACTGTCCTCTTCGGTTGGGTGGCAATTCGATCATTAGCAAGGATTTTTTTAAGTCTTTGTATCTATCTCACCGAGGAACGAATCAGGTTGTCACGTGGATATTAGCGTATTACTCGATGAGACAGCAGGGAGATTTAGAAGGAAAAAACTGCAAGATCAGCCCAGATACTCTTTGTAAGTAACCACCTTTCAGAGTGTATGTTGCGTGTGAGCGGAAGTATGCCTGCATAAAGTTTAAAGGTACATAAGAATCAACTCCTATACACCTAACCAAACTACAAACTTGGTCAGTTTTGATAGTGTTTCATTTGTCACGTTAGTTTCCACGGCTTGGAACGCTCGGTTGTCCCATGTGCAACGTCGTTCCCAATCGTGCGTTTTTGTTTTCTCTCTCTCGACGTCGAGGCTTTTCATTGTTCTTCCTCTCACCCAAGTGCTTCTCAATTGCGCTTGGGAATTTGGGTCGAGGAAAAGCCTTTTGGGAGTAGGTGGGTAAAACGTGCAATATGTAAGAGAATGAGAAGTGTCCTAGTTCTAAGAATATCTTTTGTAAGATGGAATGAACGCATGAGTGCATGTGCATGAGCAAGTTGGTGATGTAGTTGAAATCGTATGTACGAGAAACAGGCGATTGAACGAGGTGTGAAAAGTGACTCTTTTCTCACAAAATAATCCTAAACCAGTCGATAATTTTAAGGAATATGAATTTACTCTGCAAAAAACATCAATTACAATTTCTGTACAGTCAATTAGGCGTTTATGTTGAACTAAGAAAAGATGAAGACAAAAACACTACACAATTACGGCAGGTCCCTACCGACGCCATCTGGGCAACGATTGTCAATTCGTTTGTATTTACCTAGTGCTTACCGTATTATTGAACTTCTTGCTACGCTCGAGTGTATTCAATAATTAGTACGTTTTTAACTATACTTAGTAGTTTCACGAAACTTCAGGTTCCCGTCGGGTTTTCCACTATCCTAACAGAAGAGGGCCTAACTTAGCGTTATCTATTTCTAGTGTGGGCGGGCTCTCCGGTCCACTTTTCAAGCAGTTCCAATCGAGCAATTATCTAATCATCAACCCAGTTCAATTATTAATCACAAGGCTTGGGTGTGTGTCGGAGTGGAATGGCTCCTCCTACGATGGGTGGAAAACACCCACCAAACGAAAACGGCAGACACAATTGTAATGATCTGTTCGTGCTTTCTTTTAAAATTAGCCAACCAAAGAAGCAATTAAAGTAAAACGCCTACAGTACGAGTGTAATCTCTAGTCAGGCAGCGGAGAAAGGCTGCATTGGCTGAACGCTTTCGAATGATCTCAATGAACGCGCACGCTTCAACGATGCTTCGCGGGATTTAAACAGGAAATCTCAATCTTCGGTCAAATTTTCATTGGAAGAAGGGGCTTGAAAATTCGCTTAAAGATTGAAATGTTCTGTCAAAAAAACTCAGGAGTAAAATGTGAGAAGGAAACAAGAGGAAACGGAACAACATTTTTGTAAATATGGAAAGCGTGTGGCGTACCTGTTACGGCATCTAAGATTCAGTTAGCACAACGAAGCGTGGATAAGAGGAAACTCAAAAGATGAAATAAACTGTTCATAAAAAAAAAAACCAATACTAAATTGACATGCATTGAAGAGTGTAGCCCCTTTTTGAAAGGAGGACTGTTACTCCTTCTAGCCGAAAACTGACTACTTTCACTCATTTCCCCAAATTCTCTTTCTATAGTTATTAGAAACATCGTTCTGCCAAAAAAACACTGTTATGTTCTCATTCCTCCCTTTGCTTCTCACCAGCAAGAACTTTAGAATACGTAGGCTTAAATCACAAAGCACTTGCGAGCAATGTGACTGAGGTGCTGCTAAGGAAAAATGTTTAAAAGCCATCCGCGTGGTAGCGTTCCGCGCATTGGAACGTTTGATTTGAACTTCAATTTTCTTCTCGAATAGACAAGAATCAAACGGAAACATAGTGATAAGAGGCAAACATATAAGCAATTGTAAATAAGCAATATTTATACACTCACACACAATAACGAACCATCGTAGACGAGTGGTAGGTGAAAGCATAAGGTAACATGTTTAAATCAAATCAACCCCATACCTGCTGCTGGTTACATGAATAACGTGAACAGTCATTAAAATACGTAGTGCTATTACACTAACAGTAGAGCAGCAACTCACAATTCCATACTATATATTTGAAACATTTAGCCGCAAACGGATGGAACACGATGAGCCAGTGAAAAGCTTACACGGAATTGCACATGCGGCGGATACAAACCCGCTTCAACCTGGATGGAGGAATAAAGTTGTGGTTATACTTGCAACAGAGGAAATTACAGCAGATATCTATTTAAATAAGAAAATTGTAACGATGCCGAGTATTTTTATATTGAAGCAAGTAAAATCCGATAAAAAAAAAGTATGAGGAAAAATCCAACAGCAAACACTTGTTCCAACGGGAGCATTTCTCCGACAAATGGTAGATCGTTGCATCGTTGCTTTTAACTTCACTTCGGTTGAAAAGTCACACCGGCTTCAAAAGGATTCGTACGATACCCAAACAGCAATCAGCATCGATAATGTGTAAAAAGCAGTGAGTTCCCTTCGATTGTGTATAGCAGAATACATGGTTTGCATTTGCATTTCAATTTGTACAAATAATTTACGTGGAATTGCACCTATCTCTATTCGTGACGAGCGAGAAATCTATCTAGCAGGAGAAAGGGAAGCATCAACAATAGTTGTTGAGAATAAACGGGGGGGAAACGATCTTAAATTGGCCACTGCACTGTTTGGAGACATAGGGATCGATTGCGTAGTTTGAAAGTTTTCGAAACTTAAAATTGAAACTATGATAACCCATTTACACACATACAAGAACACAAAAACCAACCCCATATTATATTAAATTATTATATATTATATTATATTATTAAATTATTGATTGATTGATTATAATTATTGATAGTGAGCGACTGCAAAATAAGGCAAAAATACAAAAAATGGAAGAAATATAGACAAAACCCCATTTGAAAAGTTTATGAAAGCAACATTGAGCCGTGCGTCGAGTGTTATTTTGTTCATCTTATGTTTTTTTTTTCCTCCTGATTGATGTTCTAGTTTCGTTTCGGGATATGCTTTTTTTTCTTCTTCTTCTTCGGACAATGGAAAGAAATGAGCGAATTTTTTCGACCTCTCGGTTGTCTTGCAGCAAAACGTACAAAATTGTCGTGCTCCAGTGGTAAGTACGTGTGGCTGAAGCTTCTTTTTCCAAATTGTATTCGAAATGCATGCAGCTTTTGTTTTCTCTCTTGTTTTCCTCCGATCAAACCAAGCCTTCGCTTCATAGCTACTTACCACGCAGCAGAATGTGAAGTTAAAAGCTGAATTGTTTGACGATAGCAAAGTACGAATAGCTTCGATCGGTGCAATGTTCCTGATAGCGTAACGAGTAAGCCTAGCAATCTACAAGTGAAGTTGAGCACGAGCTAGATTTATCTAACCTCCTGTAGAGTAGTGAAGTGACGGAAAGTGTGCTATTTCTTTTCATTGTTTTAAATTTCGTTTAACTTTTCGTTGAATTCGTTTTCTGAGCATTAAGAACACACAATTTTTACACACATTCACCAACACTGAACAAGACATTAAAAATCATTATAAAATGCACTGGATGCCCATTGCTGCAGAACAGTTTTAAACGAAGTGAAGTAACGATCCATCTGAGCACAAGCATGTCCTTCGTCGGAAAAGAAACGAAATGCAAAAATAGAACGAACAACATCTGGATACCGATCTATACCGCTGATGAGTGCAACAATTTGTCAGCCGATGACACTAATTTCTAACATACATTTCAATTAAAAGTTTACACAATGTGAAAGCCATACCTTTTGGCAAAAGATTGACGACTGGCTCTCCGGACAGGGGAAATAGTTAAACTCTTCTCTGCCTTCTATTATTACAAGCTTTTAATTGAAGACACCGGTGCAGAGAATGGGAACTGACATGCTTCAAAACTCGTCCCCCTCCTTGCCGGTGCTCCGGAAGACTTCCTTTCCCCAGTCGTGGCGTGCTCTAATTTATGAAAGCACAGCCAAAATTGATTGACATTAGAATGGAAAAGCGTCTCCCGGGCTTCTCCGCCACGGCATTAGTGAGACATTGTGCCGTGTGCTACATCCACGAAGTTCACTGAAAAGGTCCCGCCGGTTTCGGGACGGGCAGCAAATCCGTTCCCTGAAATATGAAGCTACTTAAAGTTCGGGATTAAGCACTCCGGATGCTACGGATGTAGTGCGCTTAATAATGGAAGCCCATCGCACACACGTGTGGGTCGGTGGCCGTGGCTCATCTGGTAGCTCCTGGCGCACGTCAATCTCGGTCTCGGCTTGGCGGCTCGAACCCGGTCCGACCCGGGAAGGTATCTCGTGTCTTCGGGAAGCGTTTAGGTGCCTCCTTCGGGGCCCACCCAGAAAAAGGGAAGGCACTCGAATGAAGTCATGATTAATTGTTGATTTTGATCCTGCCGCCTGTCAGTGTGTTTATGAAGCAACTTTCCCGTGACACTTTCTCCCAACCGTTCCGAGCCTTTGCAAAGGGAATCGGAGCGGGGGAGGAATGGAGTGGATGGAAAGCGGCAAGAGTGGTTGCCGGTAAGTTTCGTGAATAAATGTCGCTACTAATTCGTATTAATTAACTGACTTCGTAAACTTCCACCGACGACCGCACGCAGCCACACACACACACACATACATGCATACACGCACCGAAAACGCAATCACGGAGACTCACGTCCCTTAGCTTGGCAATAAATTGAGCTTCATCCTGACGGGTGGCCAACCTGACGGGGAAAACGTATCAGTTTCCGATGTCTCGTCCGCACACACACACACACACACACACACCAAACGGTGCGCGCTAACTGGTGGCACGAAGAACCTCGAGCTGGAGCTCCCACCCGCCCACAAAAAGCCGTGCCCGTCGGGTGTCTTGTTAACGAGAAGGCATCAACCCGGTAATTTATGTGAATTATTGATGACTCAAACATTTGTTTATCGTGTGCGCCTGTTGTCGGAATTGGTGCCAGACGTTTCGAAGGTGTGCGAAGCTTGCTGAGTGCAGCTAAAAAGTGTCCTCCCTGACGCGCGAGGGCCTTGCGGGCCGAGAGGCGACGAGGTGCACGTCGTCGCGAAGAGGAGGGTTCGTCGCATGGAATCGGT
This sequence comes from Anopheles atroparvus, assembly GCA_914969975.1. Taxonomy (NCBI): domain Eukaryota; kingdom Metazoa; phylum Arthropoda; class Insecta; order Diptera; family Culicidae; genus Anopheles; species Anopheles atroparvus. Next base: position 31,262,499 of record CAJZCY010000002.1, on the reverse strand, counting down.
AATTAATTTAGTGTTCTATTAGCTAAATACTAGGCTTCCACCGATCCACCGCACACCGAGGAAAGGGCACCGTATTTATCGTCGCCAGGCCGTATGTGTCGTGGCCTGATGGTCGCCTTTCTTGCCTTTGGATCGTTTGGGTTAGCGAAGTTCCCGAGTCTTGCCAGAGGTGCGTTGTCATCCCGAGAAAGGCCACTTCCGAATACCGACACACAGACCACCAGCACCAGCGAACCCCCTTGTGGGATGCCGTTTCGTGGGAGAGCTTATGGACACTGGGAGGGCTCAAGGATTTCACCCCGAGGCGCTCCATAAATGTCAATTAGGTGCTGTTTTCCGCCGTACGGGATTTAAGGGATAGCGCACGGAAACCGATCCCGCCCTGGAGCCGCCTTCCAGCGAGCTCTCGGCTTCTTCCTTTCGCTTATCAGATCATTTGCTTCCAATCTCACGAGGGACGGAAGTGCTTCCGGCAGGACAACGCAGAGAACCAGAGACGCGTAAATGAACGCTGAGATGTACGATTTGTGGCGTTTGATTTCGGCCACTTTAGGGAAAAGGACTCCAAAGCAATGGACCACCCACTCCCACTCCTCCTCGGTTGTCCAGTGTGGTGATGTTGCGTTTTATTTATCGCACTTGCTTACACGAGTGCGTGTTATTTATGGAGAATGCACGCGGCAAAGCATACGACGACTCGAGTTTTATCAACTTCCCTCCGACGTGGTGTTTTTTTGTGCTTCCATTAAGTGCGTTTGTGTTCGTACGATGATGTCGTTGTCATGGTCCCGTACCGGTTGGTTTTGGAGACGATGGTAAAACATATTTCAGCCCGAACCGGAAGTCCTTGCTCCAATGGCAGTGACGGTTCGGATTGATTGGGTTAGTTGGTTCAATTGTTTCGTGGTTGTGCAGTAATTGACGGTTGGTTGGTTTCGGTGCGAATGATAAGAGATAATCTGTTTGTACGTTGTGGAAGAAGTCTTTCGCTCAAATTACCCGTCCCAGATTTAATAATCTTAATTTCGCTTAAGCTGCTGAAACTATTTGCTAGTTATTTCGATTTCCCTGGCGAAAGGATAAATTGTCAAACTGTATTTTCTTTTTAAACGCATCTTTAGAAGTTTTCATAACAAATCATTCTATTTTTCCCTTACCACCGTCCATGAAATATCAATGCAAGCGATGCAACACCGTTGCTCATTATAAATTTACTTTGCACTTTTCAAAATTGCAAACTCAAAATTGATCTGCGCAACACAATTTATCGTCTTTCGCAGTTCCGGCCGCATCGGCTCGCGTTCGCGTTCGGTTGCAGGCGCCAGATGATCTTATGCCCCTCCGAAAACTTCCGCACCATAATTATAGATATTTTAACATTTCATACCATCCCTGCTTCGGCATCATTTGTCTTCGTCCCCCCGGAAAACTGCTTCAAAAACTCATCAACAGACACTTTTGTTGCTCTCCACCACGTTCGCGCGCTCGTTCGTTCTCTCCCTGGGTCGCGCACAAAGTCAAGAACAAACCCACAAACAAGGGCCTCTCCTTCCGCATCATATACCACCTATCCTCACGCCCGCCCTTCCCCCGGGGCGCAGCAAATGGAGGAAAACTCATTCACAGACTGCCGAGGCAAGCAATCAAATTTCACTTCAGCAGCCACTAATCATCGCCAAACTGCAGACAAAGTGCAATTTAATCCACCCATGCACCGCTCTCCGCAATCCGGCTCCATCCCACGGCCCCCAGCGTTTTCTTGCGGTGGAAAATCGTTGTTCGCTACCCAAACTATCGATTGGTTTTTCGGGGCGATAGTTTGTGGCACATTGTCGGCCAGTGCAGTTGCAGTACGTTCGGTGCATCTGCAATGAACACATTCCCCCCCCCCCCCCCCCCCCCACTGCAGATCCATGGAAAGCGAAGCCGGAAGAAGGACAGCGTTTCCGCCCTTGGGTGAAGAAATGGTGCCAAAAGCGAAACAAAAAAAAACAAACAAAAAAACCGCTTTGTGCTGCACTTTTGCACCTCAAAAACCCCACTGCTCGAAGGAAGGCAGAGTCTTGCCTTGGTGTGATTTCTGGTGGGACGGCACCACTCTCGCCTGAAACAACAACGCCTCTGCGGAGCGAGCAAAGAAGAAAGTCCAAATCCAAAGAATGTGAAGCACTTGCGGGGAGAAACTTAGAACAATGATATAGCCTGCCGAGGACTTAAGGATACTCGAAACCCGCAGCAAAGTTGTGGCCCGGTTGTGGCTCGAGGACCCTCCGGTAGGACGCATTCACCGTCTCTCGTTCTACCTATCTTGTTCTCTCGCCGGGTGAAAATGCGGAACACACTTTCCACCAATTGCTGCAGACCTGTTTGCCGGTGCGAGCGAAGGGCGAAGACCGACGTTGACCGCGTTTCGGTGGCGGAATTGGGTTCGGTGCGGTTTTGCGCGACCGGAAATCCATAAATTGCAGGAAGTGCAGGTGTTTCTGGTACGCGATGCGTTTGGCGCTGCCCAACGAGTGCGCGTCACAGTTGGGTGCACGTGGATGGCATCCAAGGCCAAAAGCAGTTTTCTACGATTTCTAAATTATAAAACAAATTATTACAACTGACGTTGCATGCGCTTTTGTTTATTTTAATTTGCTGAATGGCTTTACTAAAATCAAAGAAAGAATACATACAGTTCAGGCCTAAATTCGCAAACATCAACCCAACTGTTGATCCCCGTTGTTTTTCTGCCACTTTTCCAGTGTGCCAACACATGTTTGTTTGGTGGTTTTTCCTGCACCTCCTGCACTATATTGCAACGAACGTATACCGGTTCAGCTAGGAAACGATACGCTTTGGCCACAATTTAGAGCTTGCAACAGGGGCCGAAACCAACACCAGTGGGCTGACAATAGTAATTAAACCAATCGACGCTCATTAATCGCGCTCCACTTCAGCGGTTCTTGCAGTTCGAGACGTGCAGGTTGTTTGGTGAAAGGAAACAGTTCAGAGCAGGGAAGCATTAACACAACAGCGTGCTTAAGAGCCTACACTGAGCATCGATGGAGTTTAGTCAATGTTGACCTTTTACATCGATTCAGCAAACACTTGGTTTTGGTGCAATAAAGTGCAGTTGTTTGCTGAAAAAAAAAAAAACAAACACGAATCGAGGGTGGTTATTCAAAGCCCTTACCTGAGGAACTCTCGCGATGATTAACTTCTCGCCTGCTGCTGACGATGCCCTAAGAAGTAAATTCCTAGCAGAAGATCGAGTAGATAATCCTGGCAAGCTACTGCAGCAGATCGGATGCACGCACACAACTCGGCACTTCCGGGCGCACTTTCCCGTTCGCTGCAGGAAGGCCGTAATTTATTAAATCTTCCAACCAAACTATCTTGAAAATTTATCAAATCGAATTGCCTCCATTGTCGGCTGCGTGGACGAACGGATTAGCGTCAGGCACCTCCCCCATAGATCCCATCCCACCCCTCTTCTTGATGTGTATGAAACGACTCCAAAGGAATGGTGGAGAGGGAAAGATGTGGGAAATTAGCTTCCTTTTGCACGTAGGACAGGGGAAGGACAGGTTCGAGCTTGGCTTTCGCGATTTGCAAAATTTACTCCAACCTGCCGCATGCTAAGACGAGCCAGAAGGCAAAAGAGAGAGAGAAAGAGAGTGCGTGTGAGAGGGAACAAGAGAAACATTCGCAGAAGCGATCGTTGGCCTTCGGCACGAAAACGGACGAGATTAATTTGCATACCGTCCTGGGGGCTCGCAAAACCGCCAACCACCCTAAACCACAACCGACCACAACTGTGTGGCTTTGCGTTCGACTCCACCTCGACAACCGGACAGCAAGATCCGGCTCTCGATTGCGATTGCGATTCCGGAGACCGTTCGGTTCCGCACGCTCCGAGGCGGGCGCATTAATAAATGGTTCGATTCGATGCATTGCGCTGTGCAAATGCATGAAAATGCAGCCGGCAAAGTGCATCAACACCATCACTGCCGTTGTGCGCCATCGTTTTGCGTCTACAATTGGTTTCCCCACAACGTTCCTCGTTTTCCCTCACGCAGACACGAAGCGCCAGGGTGAAGAAGGCATGCTCGAGTCACTTTCGGAAATTGTTTGTAATTAATATAACTGATTTATGAGCCGAGATCAATCGTATCGAAACGCACCGTTGCAGTTCGCCCCCGTCTTAATGCCCCCCGTCGGGTTTGGACCAATGCAACCGGTGCCGGGTTCACTTCATTTCCGATCCCTGCCGCCTGCCTTCCCACTGCGCTGATTGAGAAAGCGATTCCACTGCGAATACTTGACTCGACCGCGTTCGTTCACTCGACCGATTAAAAAGCAGTAAAACCGAAAACACACACACACACGCTTCGCTTTTGGGAAGGGGTGGAAGGGATGATGGCGCAGGGACAATGGAAGGTACTTATTGTTTTCTGCTGTAATTTATAATCCAAGTTAAATCCATCACGCTGTCTGTCGGGCTTGTTGTCCATCATTACAGTTGACTTTTCCCTCCATTCCATTTTTTTTTCTCTTTTATTCGTTTGACACATTAAGTCTAGTGGTTTTATTCAATAAGCTTACACTTGTGCAGTATTGTTTGCCGAAAGTCCCCTTCGAAAATGCGGCACTGAAGAATATATTACATTATTTATTTTTTTGCAAACCACTTCACTTTTTTTTTAAATCATGTTGGTACTCTCCTAGAATTGCAATTTTCAATTAAGAACCAGCCCATCGGCTAATTGCACGACCAACACTGTGGCGTCCTACCGCCTCTACCTTTCCTCAATGGTCTGCATGGCACGTGAAGTGAATTGTTTTGATTGATTTATGAATAAGATATGGCCGCTTGGGAGTGAATGGAATTAAGCCAAACCAACTTGCCGAGAACCCCTTCTCCTTAACCCCCCCCCCCCCCCCCCCCCCACCCCTTTCCTCATTCTGATCCCTGTGAAGTGAGCGTTAAACCTCGTTGATGTTTTATTATTCTGCCATTTTATGTCACAGCTATGCTTGCGGGTGGGAGTTTCGGAACTGCGAATATGTTTGCCCGCTTTCAAACCGGACAGGTTTCACATTCGCTGCACAACCGGACTGGCTTTCTACCGTCGCCCCCCGTCTCGAAAACTCCCCTTTGCCTCACTTTTACGTTGGAAAATGTGTAGGTGTGATGTTTTTTTTTTTAACTTGTGTCTGAGGATTTTTTTTTTTGGCTCGACTCGTTACTCCAAACGACGGACAGGCGAATTTTCATTAGTCAGTCAGTTTCAGCTTGTGTTTCGACCCGCACGCCACGGGCGGCTAGTTTTCGGAGTGATTGATGCCATAATCCTGTTTGTAATATTTCGTTGTCATGTTTTTGTTTCACTTTTGCTATGGAGGATTTTTGCTTTTGGTTTGTTTTTTTTTTTTCGTTCGATCAATCCCTTTGAGTTGTCGCTCCGGGATAATCCTCATCTGTTTCGGTTGGTTGGATTTTGCGAAAATTGTTGAGGTCTGTTTGTCAGGTGCACTCTCATGTTTTCTTGCCAGTTGAACATTTGCCTGCCACTCGGAATGAGTCTATCGTGAGGGTTTATGTTACGTTAAACATCCACTAGGCCAACGATAAAACAATACCGCAATCGGCTCTTAACAAAAAAAAACCAGAATGGTATTTTCGAAAGATTCTTCTAAACTTAAATACTACTCACCAAGAAACGGCCTTTCTACCGTTCCACCTTTCTAATCCTACATTTCCACTAGGATATCTGTCGATCAGCTTATTTATGTATGTCAATTTTGTCTCGGTTTTCGATCAACAAATGACCCGTCTGTCCTACACACCTTCAACGAGCGACGAGGCTGTCGTAAAACACCGCTTTCAACACCAGCCGAATCGACCGTGTCCGACTCACGCTGAAGGTGGCTCCTGTTCTATTTCCTTCCGAAGGAAATCTTCAGCAACACTTTGCCTTTACGGGGTCGGTAGCTCGACTTTCCCTTATTCGATTGCTGCGGAATCGATTTCGGGGCCGGGTTGGTTTGCTCTATGCTAAAGGAACCGAAAAAAAAAACGAGCCCACTCATTTCCTCCATAAAACCGGGGAGGTCAATTTCATCAAAATTCGACCCAAAGGCGCGCTGCAATCGGAACCGCATCGAAACCCACACAAATCACCTTCGCCAGGTCGTGTGGCATCAGTTAAAGATGGAATCGAGCAGCAAAACAGGGCGGGTGAGTCGTAAAAGCCGGCATTGCAACCGGTTGATTAGTCGTGAGTTTGACGACCGAAGGGAAAGTAATGGGAGAAACGAAAAAAGAGGTGCGTGAAAAAATTAGGCTTGTATCTCTTTCGGCATCGATGGTTGTAGTGGTGACGATTCCCCCCCCCCCCCCCCGGGCACAGGTTGCTCCAATCGGTTCCGGTTATCTTTTCCCGATTTCATCGACTGCCAAACCCAGCAAGCATCACGCATGAAGACAACCCACTCTGGGGGACTGGGCGAGCCCGGAAGGCTTTTTATCACGATGGAGGTTTTTTTCTTCTCTGTGTATAGTGTGCGTGTGGTTCGGTTCGCTTCCCAAACGGGTTTTCTCTGCCATTTTCTTCCACATTGCGACGCGTGACCGTTGTTGATTTGTTGATTCACACGAGCGTTAACCTTCGTTTGTTTTTCCCTCCTATTTCATCGATGACAGTTTTACTTTTTTTTTTTTGTTTCTTTGAACATTTGGAAGACGAAAGTCTCCTTCGCACGATGACACACTAGATAGTATCGGCTCGTACGAATGGACGGACGGATCGGGCTGGTCCAAATTTTATCGCAAAGTATTTCCGGCAACCACTTGACGCGGCCAAATGCGGGGTGGGAAAACATGAGGGATGTGGAGGAAAAGCGAGGCGAACCCCATGCGTGTGAATTTACAAAACGATCCTTCGCGTTTTCGATTCGATGTCTTATCACAGATTCCGTTTCGGCAAAGGAGTGGCCTTTTTCGATGCTTTCGACGAGGAAGCAGTGCGTGAAACTTAATCAACGGATTACCAAAAGGAAGGAGGTTGAGGAGTATTTTCGAAACACCAAATAGCTGTTGATTTGGTTGAATGGTTTGTTTCCTCGCATACATGTACAACATGTGATGGAATAGCGTTTAACTGACATTATTTCCTTATTTTGGATTTTAATCTTTAAAATACAGTACATAATGTTTGAAGAGTCCCTCATGCTTATCAATAAAAATAATTAAGCCTGCTTGATATTATATTGTATATTGTATATTGTATATTGTATATTTAAGAAAAGGAAAGCCAAGCCGGAAGATTTCGTCATCAAAAGAAACCTTTAGTGGAAGCGTGTTGCGCTCTTTCCGATAGTAAGAAGCTTAAGGCAGGCAACAGGCTCTAATGGGAGATTGGAATAACCGGCGAACAAAATATCCGCTTTTCGCAAAGGCTTTGTGCAGATTTGAGGCAAAAAAAGAACTGCACGCCGCTGTTAGCAGGTTGATTTTGACATTTGCAAAAAAATATATTTTCTGTTGCTCCAGTCTAGTTTTTTTTCTGGTTCTGTCTCTACTTCCACACCGGATTCTGATCCTTAAAGAGCTTCGCGGGAGCACGAAAAACAAAGAATGTGGAAAAGGTGCTTATTACACACAGGCTCAGCTGAGGATTACGCACGGCCGAGGGCAATCTGGTGGGCAATGTTTTCCGCTTTACCAAAACACTTATCTCCACCGAGCGGCAGATGGAGGCGCATGGTGCCGCAGCCCATTTCCGGACCATGCTTAAGCAGCTGGAAATCGCCGTACGTCTATTCGCTTTCGGCGAAGGCCATCTCATGAGGAAAAATAAAGAAACACCGAGTCGAGCTTTGCGTGCTTACGATTGGAAAGAAGAGAATCGTTCGCATGGTCCTGTCCTTCCTTCCGCATCGAATTTTAGCGGAACGTTAACGGCTGATTAGTGCTTCTCCCGCGCAAGACTTTGTTGAACGTCTCAAATTCGTTTGTTTCACCAACTCGTTTTGTTTTTTCAAACCCCCCACCTCCCCGAGAACCACTCGTAATCAACAGTTTACTAAATCAATGCCAACGTTTACAAGTGCTCCGTCCATTTCACGTTGCCCTAACTCAAACGGTTCGAGAAGCAAACGAGAGGCCGGCATTTTGGCCGATTTTGGAATACTTTCCCAGCAAACCTAGCACGATGGGGAAAAGCAACAACCGCAGCACCGATTAACGGCCGGGGAGAAGCTCGACATGATGGAAAAACAACACTCAACATCCGCAAAGCGGGAGCAGGAAATGGTTCGCTTACGTCCACTTTGCTCCTTCCTTCGCGCCGTTCATCTTTCCGTTCCGTTTCGAGTGAGCTCACTTTCACCGGCTAAGACGACCGGCGTTGGATGACGGAAAATTAAAACCAATGTCTCGAATAAATCATAAACACACTCTAATTAATCAGCCAGGAAAAGCGGAGGAAATCTCCCGTTCACCGGCGTAGACAGGGGGTTAGGGTAGGTTTCCGATGAGGCGAGTGAACTTGATTGCTTTTATTTTTATTTTTTGCTGCGACTGTTTGCTGTTTTTTTTTCGCGTACTCTCGGTACCGGATTCGGAGAAGGAAAAGCGTGTTGCTAATTTAATTCTAGGGCGCCATTCGGCGAATTCGGCCAAGTATTCGCCTTCGCTCCAGCTAAGCAGGGAAAAGCGCGTTGCGTTCTGAAGAGTAGCTCGCCCGCTCGAGAGCCCGCAGCAGGAACAACAGATTCTGCTCGGATTGGTCTCATTAATTACTGCTCCGGGCGGTGCCGGTTTCTCGAGACGCTGTGCTACGGCGGGCTTGTGTGGATTTATGAAGATTAAACGTGAAGCGCGACGGCCCGACGGCACGCTGGCTGGGTGCGATAGCCGTTACGCCGAGCCGAGCCGAAATTGACAGCTGTTTTGCATAGGCGGTTAGGTAAGGAACAAGCGAGAATTTCCACAAACTGGAATGGGATGGCCGCAGTCCGACGGTCAGCTTGCTGCTCGGCTCGACAGGATTTTCCCAACGAAGACCGGGTGTGTAGGTGGTGGAAATTAGTGATTTATTTGCCACCCGACGCCGGAGATGGCTAATCAACCGCAGGAAGAAGGCAGTAATTCGGTGAAAAACTGCACAAAGCGGGAAGTTCTCGCTTTAGCTGTACGATATTTTTGCGCCAATTGTAAGGATGATAGTTATGCACAAACTTGAAGCTACATTTATAAAATAACATAAATTGCTTAATGTAAGGAGCACGATATGTCGGTCCCTTTATTAAATCGTTTCAAGAACAAAAATTAAATATTTTTGTAAAGTCAATTAAAACAATTTCTGTTCAATCTGTTCATGTATTTCACTTGAAAAATATTGAAAGTAACAGCGCGGCATCATCACTATCTATTGCAAAATAAAACTGAAACACACTTATTCCTCCGTAGCTTTATGCCGTGTAAAATATAGACCGCTGTATGTTGAAATTAATTTGAAATGAACCCTACATTTTATCTAACAGTGTATGGATTTAAAATAAATCCACACAACGACTCTGTAAAAGACCATGCCAAAACCCAGCAGCAAAATGGTCGAAACATGCTCAATCATGCAGCAATCGCTCAATCATGACGGATGCACACTCAGACGGTCATCATTTAGTGAAACAATTGAAACCTGCACTGCAGTCTCACTGCTGCCCAGCAAGCACAAATAAAGAATCTACCGCGCGCCAAGAGCAGCGAATGGCTCATTGGGCTGATTGGTTAATTAACGGTGGGGTAAATCCCTTTTGGAAGGCGAAAGGGCTAGGGAAATGTCCGCCGCGGGTTAATTGAAGCCGATGGAATTTTTATTGATTCTTTTCATGTTGAAATCGATGCATGCACATCCACCGTTGTCTTTTTGTGTGTTTGCTATGTGTTTAAAATTGAAAATTCAATCATCTGCACAACTGAGCTGGCTGGTGAAGTCGGATTAATAGGAATTAATCGATGGTACTTGTAACATTTGCAGTTAAAAAAAAGCTGATGTCTCCTTTTCTCGTGATGAAATAAAAGAGTTCTTTCGAGTCCTTTACGTGAGACTTTTATTTTTTTCTTGGGCCTGGAAACCTTTTCAATATTGGAAAAAAACCCCCAGACTGAAGGGAGTCGCTGCTGAATAATAGAAGTGTGCTTTAGCTCCTGACGAATTCGGGTTTATTACACTGCAAATTGGTTATTTATGAGAGATACCTTCACAAAAACCTTCACCCCCCTTTGGCCATGCCTACCAGCACCAGTCGATTTGTTTCTATTTGATTTGTTGGCAGTCCGGTTTTGGCACCGGATAAACAGGAAAGCAACAGCCACAAGGAACGTGGTGCTTGCTTGTTTCCACAAAGACCTCGAGCCATTTGTCGATGATGGCCGGTCAACGATTATCGCGCTGGCTTGGTGGTTACTTTCTTAGATTTGTTATCTTTTACCACCACTTACCACCTTTGTCGATGCTTCCGCAGAGTTTGACGCGGCAGCAGACCAGGCAAAGGACCACCAAGCCATTCGAGAATGCCATTCGCTGCCGGCGGTGGTCCTTTCCCGGTCGATTGTTTGATTAGTGGAAGTGCCAAGGGCAGAATGGATGCCGCGCGTTGGACAAGAAATAACGAGAACACGGTGTAGGTTGGCGAGAGGGAAACGAAAACTCCATTACTACTGACATCGAAAGGACGGAGTGCAAGGAGCGCGGGTTGTTGGAAATGAAAATAAAATTTGATTTAATGTTTGATTATGTGATGGATGGCGTGTCGGTTTGAACGATTTCGACGAAAATTCGTGCCCAAAATCGAATCCAGCTCGCAGCGACGCAACGGAACAGCAATAAAATCGTTACAATAAACGGTTCGTATAACAACACCGAAGTCCATTCCCCAAAACAAAACAAAAATTCGTTTACTGATGTGAAAATAGTTTTACCACATCCGGCATTCCGTGACTGGCATCGAAAAATAATTTTTGGGGAAGGTAAAAACACAAAAGAGCCAATGCTGTTGCGAAAGGTCAACCCGTCTTCGGGGTGACGAAATCCATTGCTTGGTGGAAGAATTTGATCAGCTGTTTTCTCTTCCACCACCACGAGCCTGTTATCGCCTTACCCTTATTAACGCTCAGCACAGTTTAGAGCGGTGGCATTGCCTATAGAAAATTGATGCTAATGGGCATCCAGGAACCAACAGTGGAAAGATGTCTATCGTCGGTTGAAAGTGTGTTTAACATGAAATTTACTAATTGAAATCGGTGGTCATGCAACGGCAATTAAGGCGACGCCGGATCCAGCAATGAATCAATTAACACAGTGTGGAGAAAAAAACCACGAGTGTTCGCCGTTAAAGGACATGCTTGTGCTAATGCACTGTAGACGATTAAGCTATTAAACTATAATAAATTTAACCTCTAATGTCTTCCGACACCGCTTAACACGTAAAAATTTGAAGAAAAAGAATCAGTAAGGAGTTGAACATGATGATGGTTTGATTGGAGCTATTTTGGCTTAAGATTAATCAGCCTAGCGATTAAAATATTCAAATTATAACACGAGTAATGTTAGCAATTACATAGAAATCAAAAGCAATATGATTAAATATTATTGAAAAGGAAAAGTAACAAACTATCATAGTTTTAAAGGTAAACAAAAATCGTTTTTCATTAAATGTAATCTGACTGTGAAGGTACATTTTACGAGAAATAGTAAAAACTAAACTGCCCGAACAATATTAAATCCAAATTTTTGAAAATTAAAGATGTATAAACACAAGTATTGAAAAAATGCATTAAAGTTTTATAATAGATAATAGCAAAGCAATATAGAAAGAACACTGTAGCATTAGATCATAAACTTAAGTCAACGGGGCTCAAACGGGGATTGCAAATTGGGGAATGCAAAAACGGTTGCAACACTAGCGTAAGGTAGTTTAAGGCGAACGAATGTCTTCAGAAAAATAGCAATATTTTTTCATTTATTATAAGCCCCTCCGGCGTCCTTCTGCGGCTCGTGCACGGAAGGGCGTTCGGGGGTAAAAAGCAATTTTTCGACAGAAATAAGCAATAACGCACCACGGTTGTGTGCGAGAGTTTGGCTTTTGACTTCGCTGGCGATTTCGGAGGCATTCAATTTCATAAAGGACTCCACTAGAGAGGAAGATGAAATGACACAAAACAAGCAATAAAACAGTAAAAAAAGCAATATTTTCAGGTGCGATTGTCCTGTGAGTTGATGAATGCAAACACTGTAGGTATTTCGCCGGAAAATCGCCCAAAAACGTTGCGAGTATTGCAAGGAAAACTAGCAAACCCTCGCAGCAGGCCATGCGGAAAATGATTCCAGAGAGGCACGATGAAATGACATAGAACTGTTAATAAAAATCACTCTTCCTCAGAATACACACTATAAGAAGCGGCTGAGGATGGCTACAGAAAGGATGCAAAACCAGGAAGCAGCGCTATCCTTTTTTTCACTAGTTAAACAGTTCGCTCCCAGATCATCCAGGAGCCGATGTTAGCATAGCGATCCCGATAACCCTCCGGCTTGCGAGATCATCGTTTAGCTAATGAATAAATCCAATAAAAATCGTTTCACCCTTGAGCGAGCTTGCGGTAGCCAGAAAGCAGGCACAAAGGCAAACATTACGATAATTACGAATTTATAAATATTTATCAAGCGCAACCAACCGGAAGGCAAGGGGAGCGCGGTGGATTGCGCCACCGAAAGAGCGCATCCCTGCCGGGCGCGGAATTATCAGGCTCTCCCGGAGCTGGGGAAAATCCGTCATCGAAAGGAAAACAGATACAGCCAAAGTGGACGCTCTCCAACGAGTCTCAAATAAACCAATTAATCGACCCATTCAGCGCCCAAACTATTCGGAATCTTCCTTCGCGCAATGCACCAAAAAAATAAACGGTAGGAGGCGAGGCAAATTGGACCCATAAACGGGGGTTATAATTCATAAAATTTTCAACGACACCCGTTCGACAAAGACACTCATTCGCGGAATGTTAATATCCTTTGATTACACAAAGGGGAAAACCGAGGGACGGAACGAAAAAAGAAAAGAACTATCGTGAAACAACAGCAGTAGTTTTCCCCCATTTGGAATGGTTCAAGTCAGGCGCTGCGCTGACTGCGGATCCTAGCGACCAAAAGTCCTAATTCATCGAAATGACAAACGAACGAAGGGTAGACATCGATCGTAAAATCAGAGCAACCGTGGTGGTGAGGGGCAGGTGGGGGCAGCAACTGTGACTGGTTTTATGTTCCATTTTAATGACTAATCCGTTGCCTGCGGCAATGGATATCGTGAATATCTTCCAGGACTTGTTTTTTTTTTTTTTTGGACTTGGCCGCGAATATGCATTGCTTCATTATCAGACAGAAAAAAGGAGTTAATTGCTAGCAGAGTTTTGTTTTTCCTTGTATGTGATAACCGTGGCCTCCCAAAAAGGAATTGAAAGCTGAGTGTGTCAAAACGATACCACCTTAGCAACGGTTGAATCCCTTTCAAACTGTGTTTTCCTTTGAAGATGCTCGCTGTCGCTATTTACTTTTGAGGGCTGGTGTTTTCCACTTCAATTCCGTCACTTAATTGTCAGATGTGTTTGACCCCATTTAGATTTTTGCCAAGGCTACCGAATCCTCCCCGGCTGGAGGCAAACGGGGAACCAATAAGCCCATTCCTTCCGGGAACTCCTTGTCCCCGTTTCGTGATCGTTTCCAGGACGATTAAGCGCGATTGGAATTTAGCAATTCATCAGAAATGGCCAGCGATAATCATGCATATGTTACCTTCCGCATCCCGATGGCACACACTTCCGTTCCGGCGGCCAAAAGCGGTCGGTTGAAATCGCACTAATTAGCAGTTGCAGTTGATTGCATGCAAGCCGTCATCCTAATCAAGGCCGAGACGCAAGGAAACTAGTCTTTATTTTTTTGCGGGGTTTGCTCCGCTCTATACTTGAGTGAATCCACAACTGCGTCACTCCACCAATTTAGTTTATTGACTGTTTAGTCAATTGGTCACCGGAATTGGCTGGCTGACAAGAGAACATGGCACGTTGATAGCGGAAGTGCTGCGGGGTCAACGGAAGGATGGCAGTGGCCATAATTATACTGACCAGTTAGCAGCGCCTCACAGCACATCATTTCGCCGGCGCATTTGGCATTAGAGTTTTATGTTGGCCAATCAAGTGAAACGGTCCATCGGCAGCGGCAGAGCGTCCGATGTGAAGATTTATGTGAGCTCCAAACAGCGTTATCGAAGATTCAATTGATTAGCGGATGATAATCGACCGATTTGATGACCGGTTGCGTACGACTGCGAATTGATTTCGGTTTGTTTTTGGTGGAAGCACTTTCCTCGCGGGGTGTGTGGAGCCGGTTGACTGGTTTTCAATTTTCAAAGAAGTTTGACGAGCAGTCTAGCTTGACTGAAGGCGTCAATGAGGGTACGTGCTGATGGAGGTCTTCTCCCGCACCTGTCAACCCATGCTCGGGGAACTGGACAGCGGAATTGCGCGAGTGTACAATTTACTTAATGATAGCTATGCGGCATGTTTGATTTCTCCACCAGAAGGAAACAATAAGTACCGTTTAGCGTTTCGCAAGAAGCATCGAGATATGTGTCTTCGTACTGCCTCGTGACTTCTTACAGTTCTTACCGACCGGCCGTTTCCAGTGAGTGCTTATGCACCTGCACTTGAATAGGTGCCTCGCAGCATTGTAAAATGTTAATCACTAGCTGTACCAGTTCCCTTCTTCCATTTCCAATGTTGTACATTGTTAAACTGCGTGAAACTGTGACATCTGTCTTACAGCGTTGGAAAAAAACGTGAGAAACTAAACAATGGATGCAGATTCATAATAATGGATTATCTTGCGTTAATTCAATGAACAAGTTTGTAGAGAAAATTATTGTTGCACCAACGTAAAAGAAATTAAGACTCAATCAAATTTAAAAAAAATTAATCAAAAAATTTGCATAAAAAACGCATTAAAAAACAAATGGTCAGAAAGAAAACATCTACAATCCATTCAAATTTGGCTGACACCATGAATATGAATAAAATTTCAACGACACAAGCAATACTTGAAGCAATAAATGCCTCAAATATTCTTAAGAAGGTAGCTCAAAGATTGGGAAAAATATGTCATCGCAGCATGGGAAATTAAGACAGCGAAGGCGAAAGTCAAACTCCCGTGCGTGACCGTGCGCTGCAGTGAAACATAAAATGTCGAAGTATCGAAAAGCAATAAAACCTTAGCACGTAAGTCAAACGGCCTCGCGTCGCGAACCGACCAGGCGAAAAGCAATTAACTAAGATGAGATGAGCGAAGGGCGTAGTTTTACTATACACCGCGGAGGACGTAGCGAGTAGTGAAGGTGATATATCCCGTAGCGATTTAGAGACGTATTTGACGCAGATATGAATAAGAATGCACACTATACTGTAAGTAAGCTGTAAATATGTAATTGACAGAAGGAGGGAAAGCCAGGAGTTAGTGCCGCCGGTGGACGCAATGGCGAGAGGGTTGATAATGGAAGTGGATAAGATTTTTAATGATCGAACATATTTCACCATCGTGCACCGATCGCGAG
This sequence comes from Anopheles atroparvus, assembly GCA_914969975.1. Taxonomy (NCBI): domain Eukaryota; kingdom Metazoa; phylum Arthropoda; class Insecta; order Diptera; family Culicidae; genus Anopheles; species Anopheles atroparvus. The sequence goes on along the minus strand of CAJZCY010000002.1, from coordinate 31,246,854 downwards.
CTCGATAAATCGTAACCAAGATATGTGCGCATTTTATTGGACCTCCGTTTATGTTGGCATCCCATTTCGCTTTCCCCCACGTTCCTCACGAGCCGTATGGTAATTTACCCATTTTTTTCCACCCATTTTCCATTTTACTGCCCAATTCACTTTCCTGCACTCGGTAGCGATTTTCCTCGGGTAATGAGTTGCGTTGGTAACCGTTGATTGAGCGATCGTCGGCTCGAGGAAGAACCGAAAATCTACTCCGGCGAGGCGCCGTGTGCTCGGAATAAATCACAGCTTAGCTTTCCATCGAACGAATGAAAACACATAAATTATGACGATGCAAACCGCCCGAGGGGCCACAGGCGAAAGTTTGGTGGAAACGGTGCCTTCGGTGGTGGAAAAAATTAAGACGACAAGCGTAAGCGCTCTCACATGCCCTCCTCGATGAACGGCATCGCTAATAAGCGAGCTGCATTGTTTGAGGCATTGAAGAAAAGAACGTGAGACAAAAGCTGAAGAGACAGACTGGTGGAAGCAAAAAAAAAATCACAGAGAAAATGCGGCAAATGAGATTGGAAATAGTATTCTAGGGCACTGCTTAAATATTTGCAATGTTGATCATCGTTCAGTTTGATGAATTTTTGATCCAAGTCCCACGGAGGCTTTCATTGTGGCCTCCCGTTTTCCCCGCTCCTTTCCTTCTGCCTACACGCCTCTCTGACCCACCAGTATTGATCACGAGGGGAACCGGAGGTTGGGAATGGTTTATGTCACAGTTTGGCGCATAAAATTCTTCAAACGTTTGCAATAAACTTATATTCTCCTAATTTAATACATGCTTCCGGGCGCCTGCAGGCCGTCCCGCAGAACGGGGGCTTTGGGCCGGAAGCATTTCGGTGGTTCCTTCAAAATCAAGTAGCACCAGCATTCCCGAATATTATTCCTACCGCACCCAGAATGACTTTCACCCGACGCTGACTTTATTTCTGCTGACATTTGGTATCTTTTGGGGGAAAGTCCCTAGCTTGAAAGGGAGGAAAGCATGGTGGGGCAGCTTTCCAGCAGATTTTCTCGAGTGGCCCAACAACACTGGTCCAATCATTCGAGAGTCGCTCTAGCGCGCTTTGGATGTCATTGTCATTGCTGCTACTTGCTTATGCTTATTGCTTATGATTACAATAAACATATTCATTTCCATAATTTATGCACCAACGGCATTGTGTATGCGTGCGCATGTGTGTGTGTGTGTATGTGGTAGCGAACATTTTCTCATTTCTTCAACGGGGATGGAGGGACTGCTTAGCGCCGAAACGTCGTCGACCATTTTCCTCGCGATGTCGGAGGGCCCGGGATGCAGGGGCGGGTGGTGGGACAAATTGGAAAAGACAATTTTCCCATGCAGTGATCGCTCTTCATCAGACCGAAGTGCCTTTTCGGATGCGGCGGCGGCGGGCGGCGGCGGTGATCTTTGCAGTAAACCACAATCAACACAAAACGACCGTTCCTAAACTTGAACCATTGCTTGCTTGACGACGCAACTGCGCCAACGATCTGACCTGGGGGCCAGTTTGGACAAATGGGTTCTAGCAGACAAACAAGCACACCTCCTCCGTTCTGGCCAAGCAGACGACGTCAATCAACCAAATCGATGGTAAATCACTGCAGTCGATGTTTTTTCAGTCTCTGGTTAGATTGACAAACCGATTGTCCGATGTGCAAATTTTTCGTAACGAATTTAGATTCTTCTTCTTGAGGGAACCAACAACTTGACCTCAAAGAACCACCATGAAACGTTGAAAGGCTTAGGTTTAATTGCTTCAATCTGCAACAAATGCCTTCTTTCGCTTTGACTTCTGAACCAATACCAAATGGCCCGTTTCAAACAGCTGAGAATGATTATAAACCAATTGTTAGGTCTTATTCCAGGAATTGTAAAAAAAACGGAAAGTGGAAATGTCAAGTAAAACTAATACGAACCATCAGTTCCCTGGAACTAGTCCTATACAGCTTGTATGCCAGACCAACCTAGCAATGTGGTGGAGTTCTTTTATTTCCACTGCTTCTGGGTTCAGGTGGCTAGGGACACAAAATCAATCACAAAGCCACCCCTTCCATAACAATGATAGGGGTGAATTTCTGAGAAAAGAAAAACCCTTCCGTTTGATCACTGTCGAGCAGTTGTTGCTGCTGGTCCTCAACTTCCAGTCCTTCAGCCATCATGCCACGATATCCAGGGCGCGCTTACTGTTTTATTCAAGCGATAATGCAAGAATATACCCGAGGGCTTTGATGTCTCCTACCACCCGCGAAAGAAAACGAAAGGGCACAGCAACACCACCCGCCTACGAAGGTTTCGACTTCATTATGCATCCCCGCTGCAGATATGCGGCAATGGGGAACGGGCAAGCAACACCCTCGAGGCAACACGTTAATACGTACCTTTACATTTTTTTTTTCTCAAGCTCCAGGCGATAAAAACCCGCACAGCGATTGATTTATAGTAAGCAAAACCCCAGCCAATGTCCATTGGCAGCTAAACCTTAACCTAATCGGTGACGATAATGCTTCCTGCGAGATTTGTTCTTCGGGTTGTCGGTTGCCGTTCTTGGTTACATGTTTCGTGCGCTCCTTTTAATTGGTGCGGTCAACTTGAACTTCTCCGTATGGAACTACGGGGGACAAAACTAGCTAATGCCAACAAGCGAACATTCTCTTTGATTAGAGAATTCCCACTGTTTCGAGTTGTACCCCCTCGCCAACCTGTCTCAATCGACAGCTTTATGATACCGATTGCTAACGGGCTCGCTAGTCGTGTTTCTTTGTGGGTGCTCGAGCTGAGTCGCCTCTAGTGAATTAATCTCGCACTAGAAGCTGCACCCTCTCACCAGGACTGTTTCCTTGGCCAGAAGAAAACACTTTCTTTTTCCTCAAATCGAGAGGGGATTACATACACGACCAGCGGACAGCGAATGTTTGATTCTCTCCTTCTCCCCGGTGGTTATTAATTTGTTTTACGTCCTTAATCGCCCGTTTCATTTCACAAACGGGTTGTCCTATTCATTCGCCTCCCACAACCCGAGAAGTTTGGCAACTGGGTGGAAAGCATTCCAAGGCGCCCGGTCGACTTCTTTTTCTCCCCTTTGCCTTGGCTCAAGGTCCAGCAAACCGTTCCCTTCGTAGCACTGGACAGCTTTATCCTGTTTATACTGTACTCTTTCCCACGGTTGCTTCAGCAAGTTGTGGGGAGCAATGGCTACTATTTGGGCGATTTTCGGGGAAGGTTTTCCCGCCACGTAGTATTTAATCAAGCTCTCCGCTGGAAGCATGGGAGCCCCGCTAGAAGGGAACGGGGTGGCGATAACATAAGCGGGCAGCATAAAACTTAACGACGTAAACATCACTCCCAGCGTACCCTCGAGTCGCGCGGGAGCCTCGGCTACAAGGATAAAATAATAACAACTTATTTCGCCAAACGAAGAAAAGAAAAACACGAGCTGCTGCTGTTGCTTGTACTAATACTTCAAGTACCGCTCGTAAAAGTGCGCCACTGCGGAAGACTTGCTGTACACTGGCTCGGTCGGTACGAGGTTGATGAGCAGCAGACCCTCGCAGGCGGGTGGGTGGATTTCTGGATTCCACCACCTGCCCAAGGAGCGCACGCGGAGCAGTCGGATTGATAGTAGAATTATTAATAAAAGCTAAGGACCTGAAGTACCCTATTCAGCTCGATTATGGAAGAATGTTTTGCATTTTTCGCCCTGCTCGAAGCCGGTCAGCTGCAAGGCGCCGGGTGGCCGCAAGAAGGACGGACGAATCCGCGGTGAAATATTCATTTTCCGTTTATTTGCCTACCGCACTGAAGGTATCGAAGCAGCAGCAGCGCAACCACACTAATTACCAACAATCACACGATCGTTTCGGCGGAAGGATTGTGTATTTACTTTATATTTTAGTTTTCTCGTCGTCCTCTACTCCTCCGTGAAAAGCACAAACAGGATTTGCCTTGGCTCAACTTGTGGCCCTGTTTTATTACTGTGTGCGATGAGGCATGTCTTCAGCGCTCAACAGGATTCATGGGACTTGTTGTGAATCGAAATAGTTTTCGCCTGCAATCTTGGGAAAAAGACTAGTTATTTCTTTGCCTATCGCTGCTTTATGACTTGAGATTGAGCCACCTTTTTCTGTCGGAAGAAAAGGAACTGGCTAAAAAGCAACGAGGGTTTCCACCAACGATTTTACAAATCTTTTAATTTGTATTTGAAGTGCTGCGTAGGCATTTAACATACAAGGTTTGAGAAATTAAAAAAATAAAACATGCATTCAAGGTGCTCGTTTTTTTAGGGTAATTAAAGACATACAGTTTAAGTGACATAATTGCCAAAAATTCTATCAAAAGTTAAAGATACAGATTTTGATACAGAAGTTTTTTTTACTGAGAAATCATTCCCTTATAATTTATTTGCAGTTTTAATTCGCATGCCATCAACGATGGCATTCCCAACAATGACGTTCTTTTCCAATCAGCCTCCTTGGTAAGCCCTTCCCACGGTTCCGGCAACATTGTCTTTATCTACAATTTAAAATTCAACTTCGGAATGTTAATCCCCCCCACCGCCACTTCCATCTGCATTCCCAGCGAAAGGGGCAGGTTTTCTTTTACCCATCTCCATTCAACGTTCTGGTTGTCTGCGTTTCTGTCCATCTGCAGGCACGGTGCCGCCGCTGCACGAGCCGGATAAGGTTTGAGCCTTTTGAAAGATTAATTAAAATGTTGAAAAATATTAAAATCACTTTTCCACGGACTGCGTCGTCAATGTGACGGTTACTGACATTGTCTGTCGCCAGGCGTATTGTTTCCGGACGATTCCTTCTTAGAGCAGATGGCGTCGGTAATGAGCGCCAGAGGATGCGTCCGGGAACTGAGACGTTTCACTATGCCATTTGTCTAGCTTTTGCTCTTCGCCATCAGCAATGCGTGCAAATACGGATGACTGATTGCCAGATAAGTTTGTTTGCTTCTAATTGCAGTAGGTAATTTCATTTTTTCCGTTCATCCTTACATGTTTCTAAGGACAATTCTCCCACACTCACGGGTGTCGGGTGGCGATTTAAATATATCAAACCTTTGAAGTAAGGACCCGATTTACTGAGCAATTTAAAGCACCAGCATATTTCACAGTTGTATGATGGTATCTCAATTAATTTGAAAACACTCCATCAAACTAACGCCAGCTTCCAGATGATTAGTCTTTGATTAAAGTATCTTTGTCACTTATGATCTTCAATGTTGAACAGTGACGATTAAACAATCGTAAACACCCAACAGAACGTTGGGAAACTCAGATTTACTGCAGGATACCTAACAATGCAAAGTAATCAACATTGAAAAAAATCCATCTTTTTTGTACAGTTAAAATACAAGCGTGAAAAATTGTGCGAACAAGCTGGAAAATCTTATGCCGGAGGCCAGGAAAGTCGTAGCCAGCTGTTAATTTAAGGAAATTAACCATCTTCCTCGTCGCAGCCCCAGGCAAAGTGGGGGATTGTGCTACCGAATCAATCCTAGCGCAAGAATTTGCTACGACATTGCTTTTGCCAGTGGGTGATTGAATGAAAAGTACGAGGAAAAAGATCAACTTCACGAAAAAAAAAACATCCACGCTGTCCACCCCGACGCAAATGAAGGAAAACTCGAACAACAAACATAATGAAGGAAGTTGCTGTGGAACCACACCGTGCATACTGTTGGCACGAATGGCGGACGATAGAGAAACGGAGAGCGGATCGAGGGTTGACTGGAATTAATTGGGAAGTATAAATCACTCAAACAGTGTTTTCCTAGAAATGATTAAAACGGATAAAAAATAAAGCAAACGCTGGGAAACAGAAACTTACACTGCAACATTGCCGTGTGCTCGACCGTTTGCATTTAATTTTCACCTAAACGCAAGAGGCGCACTTGCTGTCAAAATGCCGAGATGTTGGTGGCGGAGCATATTTTGCTGTTAATTAGTACAACTTACAGTTTGTCGCGTTTCACTTTGAGCTGCTTTTAAATGGTCAACTTTTTCTTCGGATGGAAAGAGGGAGAAGCATGGAAAAACTTATCTTTGCGAGATAATTGAGAGTGACGATAAATTGTTGTTGAAAATTAAGTAAACAAAGAAAGATGGTACGTAGTTGAAAGTTGAAAAAAAAAACACACAAGTTTCAGTCATGATTAAGGCTACGTAATTGTCCCGGAAGAAGATCGAAAATTATTTCACAAGAACTCATTTTGTCAGAAGAAACTAACAGCATGTTGAAATTCCCCTATATGATCTCGAAAATGTCGAACAGAACATGTAACAATGTAAAACATGAGCAGAACATTTTACTACCGATAATAATTCGATCAAACTCAAACTGAACAAAATGAAACATCTTCCGTTTACCAATTCGATTGAAGCGTGGAACATCGTGTGCAAAACGCTCAAAATTTACAAATACAAACACTATTGAAACACGACCCGACGGACACGAAAGTACCGGTGACCAGTTTTATACTCTGCTATCCCGATGATCCTCGAGCGCACTAGGCGCGTGGAAAAGAAATGTTTGAGTTTTTTGTAACTTTTAGAATATTTTAGCAAAAATAAAGACAAAAAAACCAAAGTAGAAAACCATGCATAGAGTGAAAAAAGCGTTTGTGGATTGGTGTTTCATTGATGATCTTTATTTTAAAACAAAATTGAGAAATTAAGATATCAAAAATGATTATAATACACAAGAAAAGAAAAGATGGCCGAACAGGAAACACTTGATTCCCAATTGATACGAGACAAAAGGGTAAGTAAATGTAAAAATAAATTTAATCAGCATCATGTTAACCATCAGGTGCATTATCTTATGATGATTAAGTTAAAATACAGTAATAAGGGCCAATCAAGCGTATTCGCTTAATATTCTTAGCCCAAACCATGCTACAAAACGTATTGGCATGCAAAGGTATAAGTCAGAGTTTCATTCCCTTGAGTTCGCGCAAAGGAACGATCCCACCTGTGCCTATAGATTTCCCTTCGTTTTCCACCGCTTTTCTTCGGGCTCACCACCCTACTGCCACCAGAAATCGACAAACTATCTGAATGCAATTTTCTATTTTCAATTACTGTGTAATGGCAAAATCGATACCCATCAAAGTGGGCTACGATGCAACACGACCTGATGCTCGTTTCAAAGTGACGCATGAATGTTGGTATGTTTACTGAGCCGAGGGAGCCGAGGAAAAAAATGAGGACAAGATTATCCTGTGGATCGTGTCATTATCAATGTTTCATTTGCTGCACTGCCTATTGTGCTAGAATTGAACTCATTCCATTGGTCGTGCTTTTCTTTTCAATTTTTCCTGCTCCTTCCTTCCCATGCATGTGGATGCCCGCAGTCCTGTCCCCCACTGGAACCCATTTGGAGCGAGTATTGATTGAATGTTAATCATCGGTGGCCAAGGATGCGCCTCGTACACGTTGAAGCGAAATTACTAGGCACCCGGTAGAACCTCCGCCATGGACATGCCCCTTCCAAGCCACATCAAATAAAGGCTGTTTGATGGAACGGCGGAAATTAGCTGGAAAGGAGCAACAATTTGATTTTTGCTTGCGATCGCCTCTACAAGTCACACACAGCCCATTCACTCAGGTCAGAATTGAGGAAAGGGGAGCGTATTCGTAGGCTGCCATTCGACGCACCGTCGAGACATTAGGCACAGCTCGTGGAAAACTGTGCAGGGGGGACTGGGGGAATGTGAAGGTAACAGGTAATTCAAATGAATGATTGCTACTATGTTTTTTGTGGTGTGCATAATAGATGTGTATTTTTTTCAAAGACTTCTAAGCATTCACGATAACGGATTGATTGGCTGTGTTGCGAGCAACCCAACGTTGTCTTTTTTATCAATTGACTTATAACACAAGTGTTAAACAAATAATTATTTAGCAATTCCATGAATACATCCATGCACATTTAATTACTTTCCATTTTCCTAGTGTTTCATTATTCATTAGATCTTCCTAGAAAAAGAGTTGATATTGATAACAGAGAGTTTTATTCCATTTGAAATAATTATTGTTTGTGTGCATAAAAAGGGGGCTATTTTGAGCGGCGCGATTTGTTTTTTTTTAATAATCGTTGTTGCTTGAAATCATTTATGCAAAAGCAACAGGAATAAAACGATAATAAATTTCTTGGAAGGCTCTTGTCTTAGTGTTTATTTCCATAAAAGGAGACCAAACAATGAGTCCTTGTCTCTGTTGTTTTACTCCCTTCTTTCATCGAAGGCGATACTTTGGCACTGATCTCGCAACCCTTCCGATCGGAAAATATGGCACCACTGGAAGTCTCCGGAGACAGGAGCACCCATAATAAGCTCAGGGATATAAAAATCATAATAATTGCACAAAATGATGCTAAATCACTCTAATGTTTGTTGTTATAATAAACTTGTTAACTAATCGCACCAAAAACGCTTCGTAACACCATCAAAAGTTCCGTATCTGAAAAAATCATACTTGTTAGACTCTCCGTAAAATGTTGCATAACAAGATTTGCAGATGGTTTCCGGTGTAGTAATTAAACCCAGCATTGCATGCGCTCGTCTCCCCTGCCAACTGCTACATCTTATCTGGTCAGACATCAAGCTAACAAGCAGCAAAACAAGCATTGCTGTTTGTATCTAGAATCTGGATCTTAATTATCTCATTTTCCAAAACGGATCCACCTGCATTCAGTTACAACTTACCCACACACAGCATGCACCGCTAATGGTTGATTTTAGTTGTTTTTAGCTCTTTTAGTTGGTAAAATATTCCACTTGCCCCGGTGCACGGTACGTGCTAACAACATTGAATACTTCATCAAGCTCCACTTTCAGCCAGCTGCAGAGTCATCACTGCCGATGGCAAAAACATCTCACTGCTCATCATCATCACCGTCGCTTTGCGGAACGGTGCGGGTGCGGGATGAAGCGGAACGCGGGCGGAAGTATTTGAGGCTTCCTCAACGCGTCCATCGCCGGCCATTAGTACGATTTAGTGCATTATGTGCCCTTTTAAAATGTATCTAATTCTTCATCCCTTCACTCCTGTCCGTGTTCGTCCCTGAAAAGAGGAGTTGGTTGTCCTCCCTCCCCCTTCCCACGAGCAGTAATTACGAGCATGAGGGCGGATTACTTCTGCCGCCAACCGTTGAAACGCTGGAAATGACTGCTTTTTGGCAGCCGAAATTAGATGACGTTTGTATAAATTTACATACTTAATTTTAATTGCCTAAACGCCGTTACTGGATCGACCCAACGTGACACTTTGCCTCCAAATGCACATGGGTCTCCGTCATGTCCACCGGCCAAGCAAGCAGGTTGGTTTGGGTTGATTAAACTATAGTTAAACCGGTTGAAAAATCAACCTCCCCCCCCCCCGGTGCGCTTAAGCCCGCAAAGAAGGAGACGGCAAGCCGAGGGAGAAAGTAGGAGCAATAGTGCAGCTGGGGAATTCGTATGACAAGCCGCGGTCAACATGATTCCGCAAAAGCTTGTCCGGGCGGAGACGTGACAGAAATAATTTACGATCAACACACAAATGTAAACAACATGATAATTTCCTCCCATTTCAGTGCTGTTCCCTCGGAGAGCAAACAACAAGCTTGTGCAAGCGTCGAGGACATTTTAAAGGATTTAATTTCTTTTTGTGATGTTTTAATGTTTAAACATAAGAAAAAACACTGCAACACTATTCAAAATAATTTTACGGTGACGATGAAACTTTAATTAAAGCACGCACAAAGTTATTTCCTTAAAATCAGTTAAAAAATGGTATCAGTTGAAACAACAATGTAAGTAACCAATATGACCATTTTGTCATTTCTGCATTACAAGTTCTTTTTACAAACACGTTAAAACTAAATCTTTTAACTTATTTATTTATGCTTGACAAGCTTCACGAAAGAAGAAAACTGGAAGGAAAGAACGAACTTAAATGTCGTCGAATATTGCTTCCCACCTTAAATGGATTGTTACACAAACAGGATGAATGTCTTGCGCACGAGAGCTAATCTTAGCTTCATTTCACCCCATCGTCCAGCTTTGTATATTTATCCTCCCAATCTTGGTGCTCGTTCTGTATCCCGTCAACGAGCGGCTGCCTGGCCCTGCGACGCATGTAACGGAATTAAACAATGATGAACATAACATGTTTATGGCAAATAACACGACACAATCGATGCTGCTAGATCCTTCGCTTCCGTCCGGATAATCCGGACCAATATGTCCATCCGAAACCTGCCCCATCGAACGCCTGGACCCTGCTGCCCATCCTTTGAGCTTGACCCCGGTCAAAACGCCAGCCTGATGCTGGTGCTGCTGTTGTGGCGTGGGAACGATCCACGTTGTAAAACGGTACCTCCGAGGTGTGGTAGGCACTCAATTTATTTCTTGTCCAGGACGCCGGCCCAAGACCAACCTGTTTGCTCGATTGCTTTGTCAACAGGGCACAGCCGGACGACCTCGGGCCGACGACGATGGTAGGTATAGGGTGGAAAAATGTCTACATATTCATAGTAGATTGTCCGTAGAAACCGCATGACCACCTTCGCTGGGCACACGGTCGATGTGCTCTGATTCCTCCACCGCCAGCCATCAGCAGCAGTGGCAGCCGGGCAGCGTGGCATAACACTTTCGAGCATCGATGCTCCGTGCTTCGGTCGCGCCAAGTGGCGTCCACAGTCAAGATGCGAGATGCATCGATCGCTCCGGTCCGGTCGAAAGTGTTCACCGTGGTCGGAGCCGTCATTGAGACGAAAACCGATACATAACGACGGACGGCTCTCTCTTGCTCTTATTGAATATGTGCATCGATAAGCAGCTGCTAACCGAAACCATTTCTTGTATAAATTTTCAATTTCTTCCTGCTTCCGCACGTGACACCCGGTGACGACGACGACCCCTAACCTCGGTGCATCTAATTTTCTTCTCGTTCGAGCTCGGTTGGAGACGACAAACGACCGACTTTACGCTTTTCTTGGCCATCCTTCTCCCGTGCGCCAGGAGGCAGCATGCATCAACGCCTCCGGGAAAGTTTCCTTCGGTGTTGAAACTTTCTTTCGAGGCAAATCGGGTTATCGGTGTATCGTATTTTCATACGTAGCTGGAAGAAAAACTGTGCTGGCCATAGAGGTTATGGTGCAGGGTTCATTTGAAATGTTAAAAGATTCTTAACTGTGTTGGGTTTTTCTTTTTTTTAAACAAATTATAGGTTTTCAAAAGATTCTATTTTATTTGAATAATAGATTACATTAACATACTTACGGAATTAAGATTATTGATTTAAGATTATTGCTTTTAAAACGATACGTTTTTTCTTACAACCATCTTTTAAATATCAAGGTGGACATTTAAAAGATTTATCCAATTATTTTGCTCGCCCATTACTCAACGCTTGTTAACTTTAAATAACACCCACCCATGGCTATCTCCCTCGATGTCATAAAGTTTTTTCCCAAGCGTGCTAACAATCGCATCCCCCAAGAAGGCGGAGATGAGATTTTCGGAAATTATCTTCACTACCAGATCTTCTCTGCGGGACACTTGCAGGATCGTAAAATCACATCCTCGATGCAGGACCACCTACACACATGGTACTACCCCAAAAACAGCACCCCAAAAGGTAATGCTACCCCATTGTGCTTAATTAAAACGCTAAGCAACGATGTCCTTATCATGTCATAATCATTATCAAAGAAAAGATACGACCACCGGTTCCGGGTGGAAGGAGATTGCCTCGGTGCTTGTTAAAATACGGATTCAAAGGCAGATGTGTGTGAGTGTGGGTGTGTGTGGGTGTGTGTTCAGCCATAGTCGGAAGACAAGCCGCTCCAGGAAAACGTTCTCACTTTGAGCGACACGATGACTTCTTCATCCAGGCACCACGCTGTCCAAAGTGTCTTCGTTGTACGACGGCAAAAAACTTCAGCAGCCCGAGCTGTGCACGAGTTTTGGATAATCGAAAGAGTTCCAGCGCATCCGGTAGTTGGCAGGGAAAGCGAAGGGCACTTACATTTTTCCACTCCTTCCGTTGTGGTTCGCCGACCGGAGACATGTTCACGATCGTGCACTACCAAATTTCGCTGATAGTTTAGAACGTTTTCCATGTGCGTCGAAGGGGAGGGCCCCCCCCCCCCCCCTCCGAGGTATGGGTTGGGAATACACCAAAAACGTCAGAACAGGTCTTCCTTGGACCAGAGCCACCTGTAACCCTTTTGCTTCTGCCCCGTCACCGGAGCAAACTGACAAAATGGCTTTGGTGGTGCAAACATAGAAAATTGTAAAAGGGATTATCTTGATTCACATCATGATCACTTATTAACTAGCAAAGGGCAAGTGAAACGTGTTTATTAAATCTTAAATTAATATCTAATTTAAACAAATTGAATTTAACATAGATGATAAATTATTTTATAACCAGTATGAACATTAACATTTTAATAATACAGTACAAAAACACATCTTAAACTATTTGCTGAAATATACTTCTCCTTACTTGTGCTAAATTATAAATGATAAACTCAACTTTCTGTTCTAATTTGGACGATTCAATAAATTATATTCGTTCGTATCAACCGTATTTTGTAAATGAGAACAACACAAAAAATTTATTAAACGAACATCTTCGACACTGTAAATCCTGATCCTCGCAAAATTTGCGTCATGCGCCGGTAGTTACAGGAAGCTACCCACTATTCAGCCTTCCCCATGACTTTCGCACACTGTCCTGAAGCATTCCGTGGGCGGGATCGGTTTTTCGTAGGAAAACTGTCACCAGAAGTAACCGAGTCGAAAGAAAGCTGGACTCTCTTCTTCTCGTGGCGTTAACGTAAGACGAACGTATGGAGTGTCGAGAATGAAGAGGAAAAAAAAAGAGTCGGCCCAGACATGAAAAAGGCACGACCAAAACCAAACGCCCTCTTTCATGCCAAAGGCAGTGGCCAGCGCCATTCGGGACCAAATTTAAGACAGTGATTGCGAGACACATTCGGAAGCTTGGCGAACCGAGCAGCTGGACCTAGGCCGCAGTTTTGGCGTCCTACGAAGGGACGAGCCAAGAAACGGCACGTCTTTCGTCGCGGTATTTATCCAGCCAGTCCTTATTTACACACGTTCTCGAGACGCGTTCGGCTTTTTCCACGTGGACTGCTTCCGGACGCTGCCTGCCGAACCAAAGTCCATCCAAACGCCCTCGGCAGCTTATGCCACTTATGGCTCGGTGATGTGATGTTGGGTGATGTTAATCTCCTTGTTCCGCCCCCTTGTCCCGCCTGCAACCCCGCCGACCGGGTCCGTTCTTCCTTCATCAACTCTAAAAGGATATTTATCACAGAACGCCATCCAGTGCCCCGGTGGAGCAAACGGTTTCGGTCTCGGCGGGTTGGGGAGCAGGGCGAGCACAAACAGCATCAACATGTTTCCTCCGCCGACGGATGAGCGGCGGGTTGTGTGAAAGATAATTTTCATTAAAATAATACGTCATGTCTGGTAAGAAGTTTGTTCTACTGGAACGGAAACACGTCAACGTTTGGAAGGGAACATTTTGCCGTGAGAGGAAGTGACGGACGGCGGCGGTGTTGAGTTACATCCCCTCCCACATGAGCTGCACTTTCATATCTGTTGATGAATAAACGGAAAAGGAGGAAGAGAGAGAGAGAGAAACAGAAGAAAAGAAATCTACCGGAATACAGACGCTGACGGAAATCAAAATTGCGTCTAGCAAGCAGTTTCACTTTTTCCCCGGAAACGGACAGAAACAAGTAAATCATCAACACGACGCCGAGTGGGGGTGTTGGGTGTTCAGGGGGTTGCACAAATATTGCACAAAAGAATGAAGCAGAAAAAAGTAGTATAGTTGACGCAGCCATTTGTTGCTCCATGGAATGCGGTGGAATAATTCCCCCACCCCCCCGACAGAAGTGCACACGTTGCCATCTTGAACGGAGCTCTAAAATGCATCTTGAACTTCTTCCGCAGACACCAGCAGATCGCGTCTGGTGATGTGCTGTCGTTCTGTCTCAATTGCCACTCGCTTTGTCGTCGTGTGTCCTGGGAAATGAATTTCCGCTCGCCAGAATGCTGCACAGTGGCCAAAGGAAATGACACCTTCGAGAACGCAGCTACAACCAATAAAAGCGACGGTTATGTTTTTGAACTGTACTACTTCCACCCTGCATTGCGCGGGCAAGCTTTTCCCCTCGAACCAAAAGATGCGACAGAGAGTATACAGCACGTTGTGAAGTTCGCAAAAGCTAAGGAATTCAGTGTGTTTCCTAAAAAGAAGCTACGAACGATGTTGTTGTTGAACGGAAATCAAATGGTTTCTTGGCACGTTTCGTTGGGCGAGGATGGTAAAGTGTTCCGGTTCAACGACGCTCATGTCAGAGGTTGAAATGTCATTCGCTGCGATCCATTAACTGTTTTGCTGCACCTGTAGCAGCTCCCATGCTAAAGGATCATTAAGTACGGTGACGCCTTTTCTCTCTGCTGAAAGCAAGAGCAAGGGCTGAGGAATAAACATCGAACACAGGATATTATGCAGTCACTTTTTGACGTACGCACTAAAGTCAAATCCTTGAATGTGGAACTAGCGACGGATGAGGCACTTTCTATCTTTTTCAAATTGACCAACAAATGTTAATTGAAAAAGTTTATTTGTGACTGGTTTAAATTAGATGATCGATTCAAAATGAAATATTTCAATCAAACCAGGGAGTCTTCAGCGGCTAACTTGTGAATCCTGCATTTTTCCTGTGTGTTAAATAAAACGTAAAAGCAGAACAGAAATATCCTCAGTTATGTCGGGATAAGATAAAGTCCTTAGGATTCCTACCGACATATCCAGAGGACACCCTTTTTGGTTAGATAGATGCCCGGTTACACGACACATTCCACTGGACCGTAACATGGGTAAGGATTTGTGGTGCACTTGTAAAAAAAACAAGAACCCAGAATCAATGAAAACTTGGTACAGACAGGAAGCTCTCCGTGTAACCACCACCACAACTAGCAACGATGGGGGTTTGGGAAAACCCGACTCCTTCCACAAATGTGTGAAAAGTTCAGTAAAGCTTCAGCACGGAAATGATTCATCTGGTACGGAAGCGGAGTGAAAGTTTGCTAAGCTCTTAATAGTCTAAATGAATTACTGCCGTGTGCATAAGAACCAACTTCCCCTCCCGGGAAATCATTCCTCGAGATGCCCATCGCTTCACATAAAAAACATGTTATAAAAGCCGAAGCATTCTGATAGTGATACCTTTTGCGCAGAAAGCAAATCTATTGCGGTTTGGTCAATTCTACCAGAACTTCTTCGGTTGCAAATGTTCCCCGACAGGTGTCGCATGCACTTTTCTACCGCAGGGTTCCTCTTCCTTCTGCCTGTGTTGGGAAGTTAAAATCACTACCAGTGTCATTAATGGCACAACATTTGCAATCCCGGGCGTTTGTTCCCTAGGGTTCAATTGAAATGTTGTGTTACCACCTTGCTGACTGTTTCACAGACACCGATACACTAGTTGCTTTCCACAAAATTTCCTCGATGACTTGTAGGGAGAGGGCTTTCCTCTTAACACCACAGGATAGTTTACTGGGCAATCAGAACGTTCCGGATGCATTTCCTCCGAAGCTTAGCTTACACGAATTGCTTCCAAGGGAAAATCAATGCTTTTTAACTAAGTGTTTTCTCTTCGGCTCATGAATTATCATGCGACGGCTTCTTGATGCTTTGACTTCTAATGCCATAAATTCATTACCGAACAAGGATTCCAATAGAAAAATTGGCCTTCAGCAAAGACTTTTTCTATTTAATACAGCATCGGGGCTTCAGGAGGACACTTTTCCGGATACAGTAAATATCAGCATCAATTTCCCTTCTTGTCCCGGACCTAACACTACCCACAGACCCATGTACGAGCAACTACAACAAATTCTCCCGGGACCCGGAAAATCCTGAAGTGGAGTGCATTAATTTTCTCCAAATTCCAAAGAGGATGCCGCAATAATCTGCATTCGACTAATTGCTTTCGGGTGCAATTCACAGTCATTTGATTGCATCCGCTTTATGCGCCCTTCCTTCCGTCGTTTCTTCCTCGCTTCCGTCGGCTCTTCTTTCCGGCACGGAACAAGCACTTATGGGGCTTTACATTCTACTGGCACACTCAGGTTTCCTCTGACAATTTGCCCACGCCAGTATTTGCAAAGTGCTTCTAAAAGCCATGTTCCTCCACCAATCCCGCCTTCCGGTCCCATTGATGATCCGCAACGTGAATGAATATCCATGGATGAATGTAATCCTCCTCGCATCGGAGCACGGGCACGGGGACAACGAGCGAAGATTGACAGCCAGCCACGGCTGTGGAAGGATACGTTAGCCCGAAGTGTCTTTCTCGATCCACCCGGCACGAAATGCATCGCTGCTGCTTAACTGTCCGGCTTGGCGCGTCCACAAACGAAAGATGAATGATTTATGAATTATTCCGGTGATAAATGCGCCCACTGCCAGCGCCAACGGCAAACGCGCTCCACCGAAGCGAGTTTCCGTCGGATTTGCCATCCTGCTTCCGCCAAGAACCCGAGGGCTGTCTTGCGCGCCGTGCGACGGCTCAACACGAGCGCAAATGTTGATTGTTTAATTGATACAATTAATTAATCTAAAGCACAAAAGCTTGTTGCTCGCGGCGGTGGTCAAGTGGAACGCATCGGCAGTGTGGAAGATCATCATCAGATGCTCGTCAAACCATTGGCATGCCCGAAACATGGCCCACGGGGGGCGTTGTTGGCCATTTGACAATTACAGTAAGCATTCACTTTTGCGGTGCGTTTAACTGATTGCATGCATGCATAGTTGCCATTTCTGCCAATGAATCTGAAACCATTCCCTAGTCAAATCACTTCAAACCTACGCCATTTTCCTGCCATGCTTTGATGTGAAGAAAATGACACCTCCCGGATGGCGGCCTAAAGGAATTTGAGGAACCGTAACCGGGAGATAAACTACACACGAGTCTTCAGCGGAGATTGAAAATTAGATACATTAAAATCTGACACCGAGTGATGTGTTTGTCGAATCGGAATGCTTCTCTCATAAATCCTCAGAAGAAACGAGAACTCACGAGAAACGAGTCTCACCGTTACAATTAAGCCATTAAGGACAGGAGCAGCGTTCAACGTTGCTCGCTAAAGCTTGTAAATAAGTAACTGTGGACTTTAAAAAGTCGGTAGTGCTTTTAAACATGGCATTTAAGTTATTTTGTTGATTATACTAAATAATTTGTTTTGTCATGCTATAGTAAGCCATTAGCCGTAAATTTACTCAACACGTCAAAAAACTTGATAATGATAATAGAAATAAAAATGCAAGAATGAAACCCACGAATGAACTTTTATTTTATGCTATCTGGATACATTTTACTATGAGTACTGGCATGTTTAATTTCACATAACATACAATCAAAACGCAATCGATTCCGTAGAAACCAAACCATCATTTCTCCATTGGCATCTTTATCATTCCGTCTTTGCTAAATGCAACCGGAAGTTGGCTCAACTACGACCACTGCAGTCTGCAGTTGAGCAACAATTTGCGGTCAGCCCGGAACGCATTCCCGCAGTCCGATCCGCAGTGCCGGTTCTCGACACGATTAAAGTTAAGTCCGGTGTAGCTGTCAGTTGAACGCATACAGCAACCGCCACCTGCTTCCCGCAGTGGGTGAGGTTCGATTTCCTCTCCCCCCGAACCGCCAAACAAGCGCGACCAGTTCGCAATGCGCATGATGAAAAACCACAAATTGTAAATTGAAAATATGGTGATTGTAACCCGGCAGGGGCTTTGCTTCGCCGGCATCTTGGGCCGCTCGCAATTCGTCTCGCTGAGGCCAGGGGAGAAATACGGGACTGCACGGTCACTAGCACTCGGCCACTTGATGTGGTACGTGTCAGCTGCAGGCGCGTGCATGTGACGAGCATCAGAGTGCGTACCACTTCCAACCAAACGCCGTGTACGCCAAGGGTTTCGTCAATCTTTGCCCTCCGGAAGGGACGATAATGCTAAACCAATTGCAACCGGCTGCCGATTGCCGTGCGTTACCCGTCCCACAATCGCGTCGATACGCGATTGATGCAATCATTAGTGAAAGCGGATAGACCGGATTTTGGCACGATCGAACGAGCGTACGAGGCTGGGGGAAACCACAGGCACCTCAAAGAAAACCGCAGTGCAATGTGGTGGAAGTACCAGCGTCGTCATCATCGGGACCACCGCTGTTACACTGCGGGCTGGAAGTCAAGTAATGACGTACTAGCATATGCTTGTGACCTGTCTGGCAGGAGAGTGTTTGATTACACGGTGTTAGGCTCGTGAGTTTTGGAATGCAATAAATAACTTAACAGAGCCGTTTCAGACTTTCATGAGGCAGTTTTCAAAAATATAAATTACAATTGAAGAATGATTGTTACAATAAAAAGTAGAGTTAACTTTTAAAAGTAAATGACAAACTTATCTAATGATTGTTTAGAAATAAACTTAAAAAACCCCTTAGAAAACAGATCATCAATTCCAAGCTTTAAGCTGCCCCAAAATCGATCTCTTCGCTCGAAAGCAACGCAACATGCTACGACAAATCGAACCAGAAAATCGGCCTCAACAAAACCGTTCATTTGCTTGGCCACAAACGAACCAAAAAGAGGAACTGCGGGAAAAAGCGGAGCTCCACTCAGCTTCCCGCTAATGGTAATGGAAACGTAAAAGATACACGTTCCAGCAGCACCAGATACGCAGCCCTAAACGAGAGCGCGCGCGCGCGCGTGGAAAACGTTTCACCTAAACGCACCCCGATGGAGGCGCCCGGTGCCGCGTGCATTCGGTCGAAATTTTTTCTACGAAACACGTCGGGTTGGGTTTGGCTAGCTGCATGGCGAAAGAGAGAAACCCATCGGTTCCGTGCCCTTTCCTTCCGGCCAGGCACTCGAATCAGGCCCTAATTCTCTACCGAACTGTGACTGATTGGATTGGATTGGATTGTAGTGAAATACACACGTCGCTGTGCTGTGCTGCACCGAAATTGGGCGCCCGCATCCCGTTTCGGAGGATCCTTGCGGAACCATTTGTTGGTTCCCTGGCGCCCGCACACCGCCGACCAGGGCTCCCCGTAGCCGTGGGCCGACGGTAAGGTATTTACGGCAGTGAAGCCCCTTTGAAACAACGTTCGCCATCCGGCATGATGCTGCTGACGGCGCTTCTGGTGCACGGATGGCGCGATAGTTTCGGTGGGGAATGTTGAGGGCCCCTTGTGAGGCGAAGGGAATGTACGCAATGCTACACTCGTTCAACTAAAAACCGAAAGTACACCAACGCTATTGGATGATAAAATTAAACCTTAGCAGAGCGAAGGTAGAGAAATGGCCTAAAATTGTGTAGATTGTAGGTTGTGTTCGGGGCAGCCCAATCCATACATGCATACCCAGTCCTACCCGCAAGGTCCTAGGCTGGAAAAGGGGCAACGGAACTCGCAAAAGAAAAAAAAACACACACACACACAATCCAACCAACAGTTCAATTAGAAGTCGTAGGAAAGGGGATTGGAAAGTGCGTGCAAGGGTTTCCGTGCGCGTTGGAGAAAATCCTTCCCTAGTCTGGCAAGAGAAACATATTTTGCCATCGTCAACGTAACGGAATCGTTTGAATTGGAGGCCGTCGGAGGCAGGATGAAAAAGAAAACGGATCGAAGCAGATAAAACCCAACGCTGAATGGTGCAGAGAGAATAAAGAGATCATTCCACTGTGGTGCACTCACCGAGCCGTTCGCCCCTGATCCGCCAGGTTTTGGGGAAGGTTGCTCATTTTCCGACCGAATCCCTCCGGAGGCTTCGTGGTTAGCAAAAGGCCGGGCCTGCGGCACTTGCTCGCACGTAAGCTCTGATACAAATTGGGAAATAAAATACAATCAATCGATTGACCGCTGGATCGTGTGCATTGTGGGTGGGTGCGTAATGACGTGGATGTCTGCAGTGGTATTTGGAGCAGCGCTAGGAGAGAATATGCGAATGCACATGAAGCTAAACCGAGATAAGAATATGGAAGAAATGTCAAATATTCCACTCGTGCCTTGCAACTATTAGCACGTTTGCCCCTAGGAAAACGATTCCATTCGAAACGGTATAACCCACCGTTGGTTTTGATATATTCCTGATAAAATATGTCTCAATGCAGTATCCGCCATAATTCGAGTATCCTTCTAGTCGCGGTAATAAACGGCCATCTTCTCTTTACTTTCCATTAAAACACATTGCTCGTGATTTTCTTGTGTTCGATCAGAATCCATTCTCCTCCGGAGATGTCACCATTAGTTAGATAATAGACAACGAGCCTGTGGCGAAGGATAATTTTATTAGTTACAGCCCAAAACCCCACCCCCCATTGGGGCTATCCGTCGCTCAGCGCCAAAAAACAAGACTGGCAACAGAGTGAAAAGGGAATTCAAAGGGAAGCCAGTGAAAAGTGGCTCCCTTCATTCGAAAGCGGGTGAAAGGGAAATCCCTCCTCTCGAAAAGGCTTAATAGAGGCCTAGCAGCTCAGAGGGAACCACGAACCCCATGGTCCATGCACGTACCTTCCTTTCCACTCTTTCCCTCACTCTGTTTTGCTATCTCTCTCTCTTTCTCTCTCTCTCTCTATTTCCCTCGCAACGTGTATCATTATCAGATTTGGATATCCATTATCTCCAACTGGAGCCCGGGAGTTTGTTCGATTCCCGAAAGAGGATTACATTGTTCAATGAGTTTGAAAACTGATAATTGTTTTCGAATTATTTGCGGCACGTCCACACACACACACACATACGCACGCGTCCACGATTGGAGCTCTGGAACCATGGCAGATACGTGTGTTACACGCGTACATGCACTCGGATTGCAATTAAATGCATTGGACCAAACAGCGAGGGGGGGGGGGGGGGGGGTTGTGGTCGAGGGAAACATCTGTGGAATGAGTTTCCACTGGGGAGCGATCCTACATAAAACATACACGGGTGCGGTTTTTGTCACAATCGCACAATTTGAGCGGCATTGTCCCGAAGCCGGATCGGTACGTGCACGTGTATCCGTGCAGCGCCGTTCGGTTTTCATACCGAGTGTGGAATGGAAAGGATTTTGGCTAACCCTAAGCACCTTTCCTTAAACGCCCGTCGGAAATCCCAACGGGGACGAAATGGATGCGGGAGCGTACTAAAGGACAAGGAACAAGCTTTTCGCATTTTCCAGCGCGTCCAGTAGAGGGTGGCGTAGGGTGGGGCTGCTGGGGCAGTGATTTACTTTAAGCCTGTTGTTTGCTCAAATTGTTTGATTATGCAACGGTTCGGTAGGATTTGGTTTCCTAGCTAGCCTGCATGGCCATCGATCCCTTGCACGCTCGTGAATCTAACGTGGTTGATTCCTACAATATAATTCTATCTAAAGCATCGTGTTTCATTAGCCGTTCAAACAGCTTGTTTCTGAAATTTACAGAAGTATTCGTTATAAATTAAGTAAAAAAGAAACCTAATTAACTAAGAATTGTTGAAGGTTCCGTTCAATGAACTACGTCGTTTGTAGGAAATATTGATACAAATTCTCAAACTTTAGACAACTGCAAGTAAATTGCAAGAACATGCCAAACAGTTCCATTTTATTCCTCTCCCGCTGCACAAAAAGGAGACAAAACCAGAATAAATTATTCAATTCAGGCAGATTAAATCATCGCACGGCTTTAATTGCATAGCACAAAAGAAAACCTTTGCCGGGTAAACGGTTCTACATGTATCCGCAAATTTGCCAATTGCGAGTGGAATCGATTTCAGCAACAAAAAAAGAAAGGATCTCCCAAACACATCCCTCCCGAACACATATATGTACCGCCGACCGATGAAAAGACAACACATAGCCTGTCCTCGGGATGGAAAGCGGGACATTCCATCCGAGGCTTCCTAGAACCATCAACGAACCAACGAGCAACAGCCGACAGACGGATCGGTTCGGGTGGAAATATTGAAGGTTGGGAGGGACAGCGTGGGCATGCAGGGTACGAGTGGGCGAGGACAAGCGAATCATAATCAGTCATCGGAAATAATTCGTACAAACAACATAATTGAATTCAAACAAATTGAACAAATAGCCGAAATTAATCAATTATTGCACGGGAAATCGATGCTGGCGGATGCTGGCGAATGCTGGAGTTTCGCCGCGGCACTTTTAGCGTGAATCGTGATTTTTTTTTCTCTCCGTTTTTTGGGCAAACACGAGCCAGTGCGACAATGGAACCAATGATGGTGTTGATGATGGGCTGGCGTGTTCGAGGGATGATCCCATTTTTGTTCCATTTCCGGTTAATTCCGATGCAACGTTCAACGTTTTATACAAATACACCAGAAAAACCGTTTGGTTTCGTAGATTCTCTTAAAACATTAAAACAAACAACTTTAATGAATTGTATATTTCAAGCACGATTAGATAATCTATAAAATTTTCCCTCTGTAGCACATTGTATGTTTTGTTTTTTAACTTTTTTGGAAACAAAAGCTCGGATAACCAAAGGGTCTGAAAAAAACAGGCTTAAAGGATATGCGCACCAACTTCGCAAAACAACCTGTTAAGAAGGCTACAGTGAAAGGCCGAAATAAATAAGTTTCGTGTAAAAGAATTATGAATTTATAATTTGGGAAAATATTTGTTCATCCCTTCGTGCGTTGCGTCCGTTCCTTCCAAGCCACGAGCCTAACTCGTTACGACAACTTGTTGCCGCGCGCAAAGTTGTTGATCGAAGAGAATCAATTGAAAACTTTTCGGGGCTTACCCTTTCGCCCGCTTCCACGAAGTTCAGGAATTAGTTTTAAAATTAAGCCGTCCCAAAAATACTCCTCCGACCGGTTAACCCAATTAAAAAATTGCTCCATAACGAACCGGGATGAATTCCGCTCCTCGGGGCCCGGATGGGAGGAAAAGTTACAAATTCCATAACGAAAATGAAATCTCAGGGACCCGAGGAAAATCCACTCAGCTTTCCTTGAGCTTCGTAGGTGCAGCATCTTCACCGGGCGTGGGAAGGATCCCGAAAGTGGATCCCGCGGAGGCAGAGACAGATTCAAAATCAAATTTCATGCTCCGAGAGATGATTCTTTCAACCGGATCGAACGGAGCCGAACGGAAAACAACTGGAACGCTTTTCTATCTCCCTCTCTTCTTGTCTCTCCGGGAGGTAAAGGATAGAGAGTCTACTTTTAAATATCAGCGGGTAGGAATCAGTCAGTAGCTTCCCGCATGGAGCGAACCGGGTAGAAAAATGGCCCTGGGCATAAATTAATTGATTTCCTCAACACAAAGTTTTCTTTGGAGCAACAATCGAAGAGAACGTTGGCAGGGTTGGTTAAACTTTTGCAAGGGGTCATCTCGTTTCCGTTCCGGTGCAGGGCTTACAACCGTAGATATTCGTCGTGACATAGGCGGTACTCTTTGAAATTTTATAGAGAACGGATTTGGTAAAGATATTCGGAGAAATGTTTAAATAACACAAGCCTTTCAAGTTAAATACAATCCTTTAAGATTTGCTATACATGTTGAACAATCTTAGTCATGTAAAATATGTTAATTTGAGCATTCCAACATCGATATCTTTTGGCACAGATCGCTTATTCTTCGTTCTTGTTAATCACAGTTTAGTTCAAATAAATAGTTTCGATTAGTAATCGTCCGCTATCAATCGTATCTAGGGACGTATAACTGCATTTACGTACCGTTTAACCAACACAAATTTGCGACATAATTGTACCATCGTTCGCTCTCCTGTAAGTGATTCGTGTTCATTAATTAACAACGAAACCCAGGTCCATCTTCTCACTCGAAGCGTTTTCTCCGAACGTGCGTTTTCTGGTTTACCATCCGAGCTGCTCGTCCATTAACGATATAGTTAAGGTACCAACGAGTTCCCACCACTATGTTCCACCGTACACGGCAGAAGCGCAGCATTACCGTTCAACAGGAAGACAATCTCGCTGCCGCATATTGCTGGAGAACATCCCGTGCCCGGAATCATAAGAATGTTCGACCTCATGTGTGTGTGTGTGTGTGTGTGTGCCTCTCAGTGGAAGCGTTTCTCGATTTTATCAGAGGAAATTTAATAACTGCATATAAATTATGACCATAATACAGTCATATCTATTAACGTCTTTCTTCCTATTTAAGCTATGTTCTCAGGGTAGGTTAGGGGTATCCAACAAACGTAAAGAGAGGACACCCATTTGTCCATGCAATGACCCCTTCGTGAGGGTCTAGCAAATGGAAATAATTTGGCATGTCTCAGCCTAGGCCGAGTCGCTCATCTTCACTATGACTAAAAGAAAGATTCTCAAGATACGATAACCAACTGTAAGAGTCGAACCACTGAATGACTTATTTTAATATATTTTTACAATTACATTCTGATACATCAAGTACATTCGTTTGAAAAGTGAAATTGAATCAAATGAATCGCTAGTTCAATGCGAATAGAAAGAAGAAAACGTCAATCCCCACGATATTCCTAGGAAAAGTAAACAGTTTCCAGAATTAACGAGGAAAGGATTTCTTCGTAGTCATCAACCCATTCACCGACCTACTTGCAAGCAGTCTGTGGTGAAAGTTGTATCCAAACTGCCTGGAAAACAAGGTGAGAAGCCATTCAACGCAAGAGAAAGAACAGCGAGCGAACCACATGATGCACCTTCATCACTCCGTAATCCGCTTTCCTCGGTGCGACTTGGGGTATCCATCATCAACAAGTTGAATCCCTGCTTAATGCTCGACCGGACGCACTTGGGTCCACTTTTGTAAGATGGACAGCAGCAGCGCCGGACTCTGACCCTACTTTCCCGTTCCCCAGTACCATCATGTTTCGGACCATGTTTGCCAAACTGAACAAGCTTCACCTTCCACGTTTCACGTCACACGATCCCTTCCGACATGCCCGCACGCTGGAGAAGATCCTCCGGGATATGTAACGTAATGAATCAAGTCTTCTGTTTACATCTTTATCTATAAATAGTTGCCCATGGTCCATCCATCCATCCATCTTTCCAGGCCATAACGTGTCTTCCCAGCTACCGTCCACGTCTTGTCTCACGCGGGACACGATTTTAGGCAAGGCAGCCTCTTTCAGGACGCACGACGAACGGTTTAATACCTTCCCATTAAAGCGCTATTAGGAAGCACCGAAGTTTTCCACCAAGCGGAAGATTCTGGGGCGGCCGCGAGAGGACAGGAAAGAAAACACACAGCAGGACTGCGTTCCGAAGATATCGGAACGACCCACCGTTAGACACCGAGACAATCGGAGCACAGTTTCTTCCAGCCAGTGTGCATTCTTCTTCAGCTTACCGTCGAAAGGAAGCATTAAAGGCACCCTGGGCACGATTACTGCCACCCGCAGCCCACACTTACTTTGTGCCTACCGTCGGTTCCGTATCAGTGACGCAGAACCTACCGGGGGTGAAGCTCCGGCAAGGCCGGACGTCGGGCGGCGCTAGGAGGGCAGTAATATATTAAACTGTAGATTTACCGGGCCGAACGAAGAAAACCCATTAAAGGCTTCACTTGTGAATGTGAACTGCTCTGAAAACAGATACCACGTATATGGGCTCTGGCAACCAGGGGGGGGATGCATGTGTCTTACGGTCGAGTGCCGGCCAAACCCGGGCCCCGTCGATTGCGAAAGGTCCAGCAGCACCGAAAAGGGTTTCCTCGACAGATTATGGGAAAACTCAAGACGTGTCCAATTCGTGTCAAGTGATACGCCGCCACCACTGCCGAAGGATTCGGTCCGTAACCGATGCCACCTTCTCGGGGCCAGGGACGGCCGAGCGCTCGGGTCGACTGTGAGGTACACGAAATCCATCCTGCCCTGCTTTTATAGGGATCGTTCTAGGTAAAGCGATAGCCTGCGCACCCCACACAGACGCACGGGGAATGCCTGCCAAATGAATGGAGCCAAGGACCTTCGGAAACCTGAGCACTCCCGGTCCGTGTTTATTTGGATAGGGAGCAAGATTTTCTGCCGAACAATTTCAAGTAGCTGCCCTCTTCCGGCGGTGCCTGATCGATGGCCAGTTCAAGATGGATTCGTAAAATCTCGACGGACTGCTTCTACTGCCGCTGCCGCAACCAAGCACCGCCCCATCCCGCCGAGCGACGTGCAAATCAAATGCAAATGCCGCTTCAACTAGATTCGCTTTCACATTGATGACCCGATAATGGCTCGACAATGATTGCCTGTTGCCGGGATGCCGAAGGCTACATTTACTCACCATCTAGCACACCCTTCTTTGGTTTCAAATCGGCAATAGTTTTCCGAGGGCATGCTGAAAGGAAATTCATTTGGTAAAAATTACAGCTAGGTGTACACAAATATATTTGAATTTATTATTTTCTGCGAAGAGGCGGATCGGTTGAGTTATAAACAGGAAAAAACTATAGAAAAATCTTTGCATCTACTTATCCGGACTAATTGTCCAACAGTATTGCAATATCAACACTGAATTAAATCAAACAATCTCGTAGATCTAACTGACATGCAAAATGGCTTATCAAATCATTTAAAATTGATATCAACTTTTACAATGATCAAAACATCGAACTGTTGCGGTTTTGAAACAATTTGAACTATCCATCCTTTAGACTTTAAGCAAACTCATACAGAAATACATTCTAAGTACTCCCCAAAAGCCCCCCGAACCGGAACTCGGTCCAATAAAAACACGACAAATGGTAGGCCTGTAGCATATCACACATTTTTAATCTCTTTCACCTCCATTGCGCATACAACTAGTCTTTTGTATTTGAATATCATTGATTTTTTAGCATGTTCCATTATTTTTGCAATCATACGGGTTGCCAGTTGTTCCAACGGACGTTAAATTTACCATTTTCCCGGAGGAATTTGTTCAGACTGACAGAAAGCAAAAGTTTTCCATTCCAACCAACTCGATTGTCCAGTGCAACAAATGGGCAGGTCGGATGGGCCTCGATGTCCGTTTGGGTGTGTTTGTGTGTCTATCAGTTTACGTGAGCGATGACAAGTGTAAGGATTGTGTTTCCGGATGACAATTTCTGTAGAACGGTGCACACCCAATTCAATTCAACTTTTAAATTTATTTTAGTTTTTTTTTTTTCTTCAAATGAGCATTTTCTTCCGGTTTCGGTGTGCGTTGGGACTGTACCACGAAAAGGCAGATGGACCGCATTCGGGCATTGTACGTGTGTCATTGCAGATTCCGTCCCGTGCACGATGCACGAGGGATGGACAAATTGTATCGCCCCCTACCTTTGCATTCCGTAACGGCAAAAAGTGAACCCCTGTAAAATACCGTTCCGGTGCTGGCCGAGATAACAGCGGACGCTGAGGACAAAACTTGTCCTTTCACAAACCCGAAACCCTGATATCCCGGTTGTGATCGTTGCTTCCCAGTTGGAATGCAGCACAGTCCGCACCAGAGGGACAACTTTTCCGGCAACTTGTTCCTCCGTATGCTTGGCCGGATTTTGATATCATACCGCTTTATCACTTGTTGGTCTGCCGCGTTGACCGACGAACGGTGACGTCCTCACCCGATACCAGCCGTTTCGTAGCACCTTACACTGCCGGGGTAAATTAATGCAAACTGGAGCATTTTCTCACCGTCGCCATGCTGGCTGACCCTTTTTGGGAGAAGTGATTCCAATGGGTTCACCGACGGGGGGGAAACGTAACCGTTACGCTGAGCTGGAAAGGAGGATATTATTTCAATCATATTTGTAGAAGCACTTCTCCTGACTTCTTTCTCGACCGCTCATGTCTTTTGATGACAACCGTTATATTCAATCTAAATGTAGATCAGTTCAACGAATGTCAGTTATACCACATAACTGGTTCTCTGAGGCGGGAAATTGTGGCTTAATAACTCGTAGGGCTAGAAAGCAACACAAAACACGTGTTAAAATCACAGAAAATATAATTGTAAAAAATATTTATTAATATCACAAAATAAACAGGTTAAAAATGTTACATACATAGGCGAGATAAACGCCTGTTCGTTAAAATAAATTTATTGATTACAAGATTAAAAAATACTTTAAAAAATAAACGATACAAGCCTGAACAAGAGGCGAAATTCATTTTCATGCACTTCAAACGACACGAAAAGGCTCTTGAGGCACTTTCAGCGTGGATAAAAATCCTTCAAATTTGAAGAATGTTCCCTTCCTATCGCCATCTTTTTTCGACAGCGAAAAAGCGATAAATATTCGAGGCAAAAAAAACACTCCTCACACTCATCAACCACAACATTCCATCCGTCATTCACTTCGTCGATGCCGATTGCCCGCCAATGCAAGCCAAAGCCAGGTTGGCCGGCGGTTTTGAGCGATGCCGTAAATCTGGTGCTAAATTTCCACACTTAAGTCTCGCTTTCCTCGGCCAGGTGAGGCAAAGTGGGGCCCGAAACGAAGAAACCAGCCATGCACGTACGTGGCCGGAAACGGTAAGTGGCTTCCGGCGTCGGAAAGAAGTGGCAAAGAGGATAGGCAAAACACTCTTTCGCACACTGACAAACCGCGCATAGACGTACCCCCTCCTTGGACCCAGGAAGGAAGGAACCGCGGAGGAGAATTCGAAACCGCACACGGAAGGACGGAAGAGCGTCGCAGCAAACGAACAAAATCATATTTTTCATTATTTGATCACGAAGTAACACTCAAACACGTCAGGATGTATAAAGATGAATTTTATGCAAAGTAAGTGGTGTGATGTTGCCTTTCCCATTCTCTCCCTGTCGGATCGCCGCTGAACGCGCTGCTCGGAGCGAGGGGTTCCGGAAAGAACTTCTTCAAAAGGTACTAACACTTACAAGCTCACCCCAGAAATGTTGGACGCGATGCGGGGGGTGCTGGTAGGAAGCGCAAGTGCATGTGCAAACGCTGCAGTTGTCACCGTCATCGCTGCCATGTTCAGCTTCGTGCCGCCGAGGTGAGGACAATCATCCTTGTGTTCCACTAAGTGAAACGTATCGTACGTGTCTGGCTTCACCGTATGTGGCCAATCTTGTGGAGGGTGCAGACTTTCTCCCCCGCCCTTAGAAGGATGCACTTCCGGGGACGAAGCGAGCGATGTGCATTCGTTGCCGTTTCCATCTCGCTTCGCTCCCTGCCCTCCCTCCGCGGCTCGCACGCTCGCTGCATAAAACGCTTTGTCACATAAACAGACACATGCGGCGCAGCGTACGAAAAGAAACAAAACGAAAAGAATGCAACTGTAGATATCCCCCGTAGCCTCCAAGCCCCTTGAGGAAGGATTCATATTTTCCTTTTTTCCACTCGCATGTCTTGACGGGACACCCGTTGCCAGGGCGGGAAGTTTAAAGTGCCGCCCGGATCCAGCAGAGAAGCATATCAAAACCCCCTTGAGAAACCGGTCGGTGCGATTGGGTGCACCATGGATTCTTCTTTTTTTTCCCTTCACTTCTCATTTTCTCGCACTCCCCATCCCTCTCTCCACAATGAAGTGCGGCGCTGTACCATCATTTATTACGATAAAAAGTGAAAATACATCAAAAGAAATCGCTTCTTTTCTGCAGCATCGCTCTCAACGTGTCTCTGCCCGGGGATGCAGCCGTGCTGCAGTTCGCACCGATTGCACGTCCTTTCTGTCTTAGCGCGGTGCGACGGTGAGTAGAGGACACGAGTAGCTGGAATGCATAAGAACAATATCCTTACTCTACCTTCCTTTGCTGGATGAAACGCGAGTAGCGTAGACGATGCGATTGAGCCAGCAGTATTTAAACTCACATAGTTCATAGGGTTTTCTTAGGGTTTAATAAGAGCTCTTTTTAAGTAAAGTACAACACATTTTCAAATGCAATAATTCCTCTATGAGTTCTAAAATACACATCTTCTCCTTGATCAGTAATCACCTCCTGCAATTCTTTCAAGATCTACACAATTATTTAAAAACACTTTAAGACCCACAATATATTATAATATGAATATTCTACAAAATGTTTGTTACATCCCCATTAACGAAGGAAACATTGCAATAAATATTTCCAACCCTGCCATAATACATATTTGTACACACAGCATATCCCTTAAACATGTTGAACGACGAATAAACGAGTTTCACACATCTTCACTCGTTGAAAAAGCTTTTGTACACACAACCACAGAACCTACTTACTCACTTCAGTGAAATAATTTAAAATGTTGATTCAACTGCGAGTTCAATCCAGACGAAGAGTGACTAGAATATGTGGTTTGCATCTGGTTAACGCATGAAGTTACGCAAAAAGGGACACAAAAAAAACTAAGGAATATTAACGATTTCTCTGTCCAATTTTTAAAATGTGCTAGCCCATAGTGCAATTGCCGCCGGTCAAACGTGTTGGGGATATAAAAATTCCAACAGCTCCCAAGAGAAAAGTAACATTCTCGCACAAAATGGATTTAAAAAAACCTGACTAAAGGAAAGACGCCAGTGCGAGATCCCCAAGTGCTATTCTTTGCACTCTTAAACCCTTCTTCTGTATTCTTTTTGTTTCCCCCTAGTTCTCGAAACCACCTGCAACCGTCAGCTGAGCCATCTGTGTCGTCCGGGGCAATGATAGTGGACACCTTGAGCTAGAGCTCAAGTCTGCAACTCTGCTTACTGAAACTGCATTCGAGGATGCATCCAATCGCCTGCTCTCCTTCCCCAGAAAAAAAACCCCCCTCCCAGAGTGCATTGCGGTGCATTGTTGAATGCGGAAGGATCGTGACAAAAGTACCTGATGATTCTCATTCTCTCCCTGTCACAACCGCCCAACTGTCCCATGCGGTGGAAGAGACTGGATGCGCCAACGACGTGAGACGCACGTCAACGAGGAATGCAGTGTCACCGCGCACTCCCACCGAAGGCAACGCAACCCCCGACCGAACTTTCGGAAGTTTGAATCTCACTCTCCCCGAGGGTGCCAAGGCGTTTTATTCCACCACCATCAGCCGTGGATGAGGGATCGTGGAGAAAAGAAAAAAGTGAAACTAAACGCTGGGGGGGTGAAAAGAAGAATAAACTCCAAACTCGCCCAGCACCCGAAACGAGCCGTTCTGTCACACGTGTGCTATCTGCCCCGGTCGGGCTGTGCGTCTACTCGTTCATCTGTCTGGCTGAAGATCGGAGCCTTTATTCAAGGCAGGTTGTGCTGGTGCAGGCGCGGAGTGCTCGTTCGTTTTCTCAAGAGGGCAATCTCAATGAAAACCCCCAAAACCCCCAACGCCATGCATGCTTCCATCAACAATCAAGAGCTTGCAGCCGGTGGCTACTTCCCTCCACAGCTATTCAGATGCTTGCCTGGTCGGGAAGCAAAACCGCTGCAAACCACTGCCTGGTGCTGGAGGGCAGAAGGGAATGCCACACTAAAGCATACATATGCATGCCGTCGGTCCTCCCGGTCGGACCTTGAAAGCTGATGGCGGACGCGTGAGAAGGACGTTGAAAAACACTTATGCTGCCGAGTGCAGAGCTCATCATCAACATCCCCGATGGGATTCGTCGCATTCAGCTCATTCGTCAGCCACGCAGTTCACCATACTTTTTTTCAACCTGCACAATGGGACTCAGTTTGGACATTAGCCTAACAAGGCGACAGACGAACTACAAAATGAGGCTAGTTAGAGTACCACTCACCGTTTCCAACTTCTTTTTTTTTGTCAGCATTGCATGGTTACGAAAGGCTTAAATTGTATTGAAATTCTTCGTTTATATGAAAGCTTGAAGTGAAATGTATAAAAATACACGTATTCATTTGATGCACTGTGCGTTCCTCGCTTGCCTCCGTTAAGGAACACTGACTCTTTTGATTGCCTGCCCCCTATCTCTTCGTGTTGCGCTTCCACCAGCGATAGAAATACGCTCATGGAGGGAGAACGTAGGAGACGTCACACCGTTAGCCTTCTCCAATCCAATCGTGCCTGTTCGTGTCAATTCATCAGCACCAAGCTAGAATTAATAGGTAAACGAACGCTTCGTGACGTTCGACGCCAAACGACGCTCCGCACGGATGTGCCTAGCCTGCTGGCGCGAGGGATTTTCTTGCTCAGGTATCGAGTGGATTTAAATGAAGTGGCCACTACGCCGGTCAATTGTGCTCTGCTCTCTTGCCGGTTCCGGCTTAAGATAAACGAGAGGGCGGTAGAATTCTGCATTGCTTGCAACACGTTTTTTTTTAGGTAGTTGAATTTTTGACTGAAAAGATGATGAGATTGGCGTATTGGCCTCCTTTTCTCCTTTAAAACAAATGAGAATATGATCGTTCAATAATGATAGGTTTTATTTGATAGTTCCATTGCGTAATGGATTCATTGTGGCATTAGAAAAGTAAAATATCTATGTTTTTGTTTACCAAATCATTTACAAACTCAAAGATTTTCTTTTGCATGAAACGTTTTATGTGATATTCTCTTGGAGACAAATTTCGTTACTTGAAGCGTTGCTAATGTTTTTAACTTCATCTTTATTACATATGTTTCAATAACTTTACCTTTTATTAGTTAAACTCCTTTAATCAACACACAAAATGGCATTCTGAATTGGTTAGTCATCAGCGCCTTCAAGACTGGTGTCCGTGAGCACGTAATCAACCCCACAACGATCCATTTTCCTGCGTATTGGTGAGCTTTTCTACACTCTAATGAGTAATTGCCCCAGTGATTTCTTTTAATATCTCCTGGACCGGTAAATTAATCCGTTTCTGTGCGAAATGGCCTGACTGATGCCTAAAACCTGATGCAAAACGGTACCCCATCGTCCATGAAGCATTTCTCGGCCGAATGGCTCTGCTTTGATGCATCCCATAAAGAAGTTCTATCATCACTTGCCCCAAGATGAACCATATTGAATTCAACAGCCACTTATCAAGTTTAATAGATTTTCAAACTTTACGAGATTCCGTCGATCACCGTTCATGGCCGAGCTACGGCCGAGCATCGATAACAAGGAAAAAATCTCTCGCCGGCTCTACTTGATGGACTTTCTTTCTTCCCTTTACGACTCCACTTGGGTGAGGGTGATGAGTTTAGCGAGCGCGCTTGCCTCGTTTGCAAATGAAGGCAGAACGGAAGAAGGGGAACAATATAAACAGCCCTCTCTCTTGTCCTCGATCAGTCTTGTAAGTGATGAAAGCCTCCGAGGAGGGTCAAAGTAAATATTCTTTACATTTCCGACCCACAACTGGCCGCTCGTAATGTCCGCGGGCGCCCTCGGAATGCATTTCCCGGTTTTATTGTTTCTTATTATTGCCGTAAAATAACATTCCTTCAAATGAAATATCGTTCGCGTGCGAAAACTGGCAAGATACCATATCAGGAGGTTGCGCTATCTATCTTCCCAGTTTTTACTGTCCAACCTGTCCCGACGATGACCCGACGAAGGCAATTTTCCTCCCCCAGTTCCGTCAGCAGTATTACTTTCTCGAGAGAGAGAAAAAAATTGAAAAGATAAGTTGTGCCTGGTTGCTTTCTCCCCCGATAGTGTCACGTAGAATATCGGCACGATTCGTTTATTCCTGGACCGCTTGACGCTGACACGGACGTTTTGCTGACACTGGCAGCCATTCTTCAATTATTTTTTAGGTTCCAAAAACACTCACCCCACCTGAAAGTGTCCAGTTTCCTTTTTCTTCCATCCTCTCCCGACCCGGCTAGCGTAAACTGGTCACGGGAAGCCGCTGGACGAGGTGGAGGCAAGATTTATGATGACCACTTCGGTACAGGTGACGGCATTCGATGCCAACCAGGAAAAAAATAAGTCAAGTTTGCGTATCGATTGCGTACCGTTGCCTCCCCGCTCCGGGAGGAAAATGCGCCATTTCCGATGCTTATGATTATTGAGTTTCTTCAAATGACCCACCATCAGAAAAATATGTGCCACCTTTCGCTTCGATTCCGGTCAGCCAGCCGTTCGTTGTCTTATTTCATTTCTTTGATTCACCGTTGACCAATGGGCTGCGAAGGAAGAAACATCGTCGACATCCCTGCCAAGCCGTGCTGTTCGTCCCTTGGTTTTGGCAAAGTTACGAAAACTTTCTCCCATTAGAACAGAATCCTCTTTTTTTACTGTTCTTTCCCACCTGAATCCTTGGTAAACTCTTGGCAGGGAAGATAGGCTATGAGTGAGTACGTTTGGTGCCAGCTGTGGACCGGATTGCGAAATTTCAAAAAAAGACGATAAAGTAAATAAATGTTTCAAATTCATCTGGACGTTCGATCCACCCTGAGCTCTGTTGATTCCGTCTGCAGGTTAGCGGACGTGAAGCCGAAGAACGAATTCGGGGAGTAGATTTATGCTGGTACCCGCCAGGACAGGCATGTTGATTTTCCTATTTTTCTCGTTGCGTCTACAGATTCCTAAAAAAGTGGTGTGTGCCTTATCAAATAGGATATAATGAATATGTTTGCTCCATCATGAATATTATGAACATCTTTTCACTTTTCTTTTTACACTGTTACAAAACTGAATGTGCTGTAGCTTCTGTACAGCACATGATCACCCAGAAAACAATGACAGACATGCTACAGGCCTTATTGTCGATCATACAAATTTCATTTAGTCTTAAGCTTATTCAAATTACTTCACGAATCATAATCTTGGATGTTTGTACGCCTTGAGATGAGAATATGGTATTCCAACTGTTCGCCTGATCACTTACTGCGTTGACGTACTCACCGTTGAGGTTACTGAAAAGTAAATGCGAAATGTTAATGACTACAACTCTCAAAACATAGACCTTTGCAGAGGAAAAAAACGTTTATACCTTGTAACGCAAGCTCTATGGTACCACCACCCTCCGCGATGCTTCTTCGCGCAGTTGTACGAGGCTGGATCGTTGTCGCGATCGTAGGTGGTAAACTTCATGCCAGTATGAGTGCTTATCGAGTCCCCCGCGTTGCCGGAGTACCTTCCTACCTTCCTCAGGATGTATCCATCGGTTGCGTTGCCGAGTGCGAGATTGTCAAATCTTGAGTACTTTGTTTGCTTATTGTAGCCCTTCAGCCAGAACGCCATCTCCCACCGACGGCCATCGTTCACGATCGTGCTAATGCGGTCCAGGCCGAGCCAAAACTCGCCGTCAAGGTTGCCGAAGCCGTCGCGGTAATCGCTCCAGCCACGGTAGAACGGCTCGGACCCGTTGAACCGCTGCTGCACCACAATCCAGCCAACGTCAAGCGATTGCATGTCGCAGAGCAGATTCATCGGATCAGCACCTTCGCTCAGCCTGATAAGGTACTTCCCGGTGACCTTCGATGGGACCTCGCGGCACGAGGAATAGATTTTGTCTTCACCATACTGGCGCTGTTCGGCAGTTGGATCGAGTCCGATCGGAAGAGTTACCTTTTGCTGCCTGTCTGGCTTGGGTTTGTGTTCTACAATTGCTGGCACAAGACTATCGTCCGGGAGACGCACTGTCGTATGCTCAGTTTGAGCCGTTGGGGTTGTGAGTCCAACATTGCTATTTTCCTTCCGTTCCAAAGGTGCTGAATGAAGTGTTATCCTCTCCTGCCATTCCTTCATGGCTTCCAATCTAAAATGTACATCAAATGGCACGGGTCACAATCACAAACGCAATCCACTTTATTGGCAACTGAATATTAATACCTTTGCTCAATATTTTCCAACTTTGCTAGCAACACCTCATACCCGAAACCACATGCACAGCGAAAGTCATTCGATGATTCTTCTGCAGCATATTGACGTAAATGTAAAAGTAGACACAGTAATACAAAACCGACCGCACTTCGTTGTACCGGCATGCTGACTTTTGGATGTTATTAAGATGGTTGGATAAAAAAAACACCTTACTGTACTGAGGGTTTCGATTGAACGGGCGTAGTTCAATCAGGACAGAGTCACATTTGACACACGCTTTCAACAAATACTTGCCAGTCGACACAACACAAAGAACCGTTTACCAAAAACTGAACGCGATAATTTAGTCAGTCGAACACATGAAGAATAATGATGCTCACTTTCATACACGCTGCATTTGCTACCCGTAAATTATCAAACCCAGCTCACGACTACACGAACGCCCGACCCAGAGGAATAGACGCTTGGCCATAACATGTTCCGCGAGGTGATAAGAGTTGACGCTTGGGGAATTCCAATGTTTTTTTTTTTCAACTTGCCATTGATGCTGTACCAACGTCACCGATATTAGCATAATCCTGTGAAGTATGATGCTGTTGCATGCCGTAGCAGTTGGCGGTCCGTTGACCTCCAAATTGTACTCTCGGGACCGCAAACACATCACTGCTTTATGATTCATCATTCGGAGTGAATGCACAGTTGCACGGTGTAATTAAACTCCAGCCGTAGGCATTAATTTCTTATGAGTGTCGGCGGGAGCGATGCGTCTCTCCAAATTACCTATTCAAAAACAAACAAAACATCGCACAAAGAATAGCTAATCCAAGCAAATCAGAGTTCAAGTGTGTTTCTGTCATAGTTGTGAATAAATCGTGCAATTATTTCTTCGTTCTATTATGATAAATCGTTCTTTTAAAGCTCGTTGTTGCAGAGAGCAAACATATAACCTCAGTTGAACATGTTTTTCATCGCCAGTTTGCCATGTTTGCATAGAGGAAGTTTTAAATTTTCCAGGGATGTGAAAAAACGACTGTTAGGATCGGTTTTTTCATCCGTTCACACTGCCACAAACCCTCCGCTATTCAAAATCGTCTGAACACATGCATGCTCCCGAAACGCTCATACCGTCCTACGAGGGGGCCATTTCTAGATCGCTAAACATCGTCAATTCAATTAAAACAACTTTCGTCCACCAAAAACTCAGTTAGCGATAGAATCCAACGACGGCGACGGTTTGGGTACACGATTTGACTTTTGGATTCGATTCGGCACCGGCTGACAACAGCAGCTATAGGAAGGGGGAGGAGAAGACCAAAGGTGAATGAATTAAAGCCACAAAAGTTCGAAAAATGCTTATTAGAAAGCCGGTCTGGGTCAGCTTCGCAGAGCGCAGGGTTGGGCTGAAGTAGCATAAAGGTCCGAAGGTCCCACCCCAGGGGGGACGTGTCGAGGGCACCAACATTGCGGGATAGAAAATAGAAAAGCCATCCTAACAAGATGAGAAAAAGTTTGACAATAGAATAATTTAGACTCTCCAAAACGGCCACCAAACGGCACCCGGCCCCATACGTACGGCACTCGTGTAATATGCACTAGAGGAGTCAGCAGTCAGTTTTCCTTCCCCACTCACTCCAGCACATTCGAATGGAATCTTTTCTATTATTATTTTTAGTTTCGATCCTCCCGCTATGCGATTCGATCGACATTGGGTCCTTTTTCTGGTTTCCGTAAAACCACCGTCGTCGTTATTGTTATTATTATAATTATAATCGTAATACTTCGAGTGTCGAAAAGATGGAGAGCAGATATTCTGGATTGAATAGTCGTTGGTGTTGGCGTTATTCTATTTGCTCCTCACCAACGAACGCTTCACCGCAAAGAAGGCCCCCTTGAAAGAAGAAGAAAAAAAACGGAAGAAGATGCTTCAGACTATCCTCCCCCGTCCGGCTGCAGATACTGAGTGGAGACCTTTTGTGAAAGCAGCTGAATTGGAACGTTTGGTCGAGCTGGAGGGCGACGGTGGAGTTAGGGAAAACTTTTCTAATTTAATGCCTTGTTGGAGATTTTCATGCACAACTTGGGTGACTTGCCCGGGACGATTGAACGCGGTGATGCGGCCTGCCGCTCCGCCGGAGAGTTTCTGGACATCTCGTTCGGTTGAAAGCGATCGTCTTATGGTTCGGTTCGATTGAAAGCATCCGGAGTGCGGGCGAACGGAAGGTCTTCCCGAAGGGTCCTGGAAAGGTCAACTGTCGTAGGGGGAAGACAGTCGGGTGGGAGCTCAACTTTCAACTGCCAGCAACCACCAGCAACAGCTGAATTAATGAAATAAACCAACGCTCTTATTCGGGAGCTCCGTCCTTTCCACCCCTTCTTCTCCCATACCTTCCGACGCGTCTCAATACCGGTCCTGGCTCCGGAGTGCTTATATCCGAATGCTTGCCATTGTCCTCGGTGTTCCTACGTCCCTCTCAGCCTTCGCGCGATACAACCTACCGGAAAATAATTCGACGTGATTGGAAAGGGAGGGTAAGCAACGATTTGATAGAATTTTGGAAAATGAACTCCGGACTTCCGGAAGTTGACTACAGAAGAAGAAAAAAAAACTAAGCGATTCGCCCGGATGATTGTTCATTACGAGAGAGTGTGCTGTCCACCGGATGGGAGCAAAAAAATACAAAAAATAAGAAAAATGCCGTGAGATTTCAGGCAGGAAAAGAAATGAGGAGAATGCCGGAATAACAAGGGCATGCCAGCAATGTTACATGGCTAGACAACTTAATTGAAAAAGAAAATACGCCACAATCTTGCACATTTCACTGGTTGCCTGTCAATGATAGCCGATTGCTATTGGCTTCCCAAGTGTTTGAGCTACGAACACTTTTCTTCTTGTCTTCTTTCAGTTATTTATATTGTTTTAATATTTTATTTCCCTCTATCAAAGCAACGAAACACGTGTAATTTTTTTATGTTTTAAGATTTCACTCATATTCATTGATCTCCTGAGAAGATGCATTGAAAAGTGGCAAGATAGTGCTTTATAAACTGAATTGTATATACCGAAAACGAGGACGTCATTTTGTTTTCATCCGAATACGCAGAATAAAATGTCATGTCGTAATTAAATGCTGCATTTAAGTCTCTCAAACTGCGTTTTACAAAGCCATCTTGCGACCACGCTACGAATTTTTAAACCTTCCTTGTGCATACGCCTTCCGCCTTCATCAGTAACGACCTGAGGTGCGATAAATACACGTACATAAAACCGTTTAGAAGCCTCTGTCTGTTTACCCTCAAACAGCTTTGAAGGAAGGTTTCGTTACACGTCTCCTCTGCAAAGGATGGTCATGTTCAAAGTGTCCAACTCCTCGTCGATAGATTCAGTGCTGGAAATGTACCTTTCACCGCTCGCCGAGTTAAGACTATCCTACGCATCTGATAGATACCTTGATGCCGCATCTAACCAAGCACAGGATACACATTGAGTAGTTACACTTGATGGACGGGATGCTACACTAGAAAAGAAAAACTTCATGCTGCAGTTTTGCGGAGCACCCTCTCACTAACACATCACGGAGAGATCGAAATCATAAGAATCACTTTCCTCGATCCTTTCCGGTTCAATATCAAGCTCCGGGAACAACTTCTTCCATCAGGAATAACGGACACAACGACAAGGACTTTCCCGAATGGATAGGTGTCAATAATGGGTGCCAGTTCGAATATACATTTTTACTCGAGAACGAGAAAGAATCTCTTGACGTAACGCACCATCATTGGCAGGACGATTTTTGCTTCACTTTGCTACTCTTATCCTTCGCAAAGGACGCATACGTTTTACCCTCTTTCTAACTTCCACAATATCGCTGGCATGAGCGTCGGTCTGTTGTCTCCTTCAAACCATTATTTTCCCACTAGTGATGTTAATTTCTTTTTAAAAGTCTACATAAAGTGTTTAGATCCATTCCAGAGTTATAGTAATGACCTGCAAATTCAAATGTATGCTCGAAGTTGTTAACAAATTCAGTAATTTTTTTTTAAAATGGGCTATAATTGCTTGCCGATCATTGCATTACCTAAAACTATAAAAATGTTGGGCTAGTAGTAAAATGAGTAACTTATTTTAAAATGTATTTCTGTTGTGCTTTAAATTTTAATGTTTCGACAACAAAAAGTTGTTGGTAGAAGATAGATCACCGTTTAACTATGCCATTCCTTTTTAACTTTAAGAGATTGAACAGAAAAAGAGCTGAACGTTTGGTGACGTTTCGACCAAAGAACAAATTTGCTACGCATCAGCGTTCGATTTTATCGTTAACAATGACAGAAAACAGATTCGCTAATTACCGCACGTCACATACCTTGGGGCACCCAATTTACTAGAAACCCGTACCATTCCACTTGTTCTTTCCCCACTTTCCAACAGCGTTCTGCATTCCCTCGGCAAGAGGCGCGATAAATTTGTTTTTCCTAATCGCACTAGACGCGATGATGGATGGGTTGTCGGAAGCACTGCAGTCGGCCACTCGTGTGAAGTGCTGATGCCATCGTTCCCGCCAGCCGGCGAAATGGGTCGACGGAGTGTTGCAGGAGGTTCGCAGTGCAGCCAACACAAAACCAAATGAGGGAGGAAGATGAGAATAAAAAAAAAACAACAATTCAACCTTCGCAAAATTGAGCTCAGGCTTTGTGGATAAATGTGCACACCCTACACGAACAGGGAGTCCTCGAAAAGGGTTACGTCCATCGTTCGTGGTCAACGGTAGACGACAACCTGTGAAGCATTGCAACAAATACACTGTCGACTAGGCTGTATGCAAATTGTTATAGTATTTTATCCCATAGTAGAAAATAGTGCCAAGTTTAAACAACATGCAACCTTTCAGAAGATGGGGAAGATAAGATTGTTTATCATTTTCTTACAAAATGAAAATTAGTCCAAGTGCACAAAACAATATGAAATGTACTGTGGTCTTACAAGTAAGAGTCCTGTTGCAAAATTTAAAGGCTTGTCAAACGCTGTCCACATACCTGATATGAATTTAATTTTCATCCCATTTTAGAAGCATTCAATGCTCCCCAATGCCACTGTGTAACTCAATGAATGTGTAATCCGTCAAAAGTTTAGCAGACGCCAAATCACGAACAAAACGTCCATCGACGTACCGTCTGCTTGCCGGCTTACTACACCATCTATCGCTCGGCAAATATTGATCCGTACGGGTTTGCAGGAAGCTGATGGAAGGATGATAAATCAAGGACCAACGTGCAACCTGCACTGTTGCGTTCCTGTGAGGCGTTACTAATACATTTGATCGACGTTGTCCTTCGGTATCTCCTCGGCTCCCGCAATTTGTCGTTGCCTTTGTTTATCTCCCGCACACAAAAGCCCAGACCCTTGTCCCAGAAGGGTGCATTACTAATGAACCGGTACAGGTGCCCTGCGGGGTCTCCCTGGTACCGTTGAGTGCTTTAAATGCGAATCCAAACAATTTCCAGTCCCTTCCTCCCCTGTTGCGTATCACATTGTGGGCTTCAACACACACACACGCACACACACACATGTCCAGGGGAAAAGGACCCACGCGTTCATCGCACGGCCACCGGTTCAATGTTTCAGACACTCCTGCTCCGGCGCACCCCCTGAAAACGGCAAGGGACGTTAAGCAACCGGTGCGTTTCGATCAGCAACACTTTGATCGGGTCGACAGGTCCATAAATCGCCGCTGGCCCAAAACACGACGGGCACGGGTGAAGAAAATCGCACACGCAATGCGAACACACAAACACACACGCCGGTACAGTCTCGGAAGAACGAGTCGATGGCTTCGAGGCTCGCTCACTTCCGACCGAGTCTTCCCAGTGCAACCGTTTCCAACGTTCCCAGCA
Organism: Anopheles atroparvus; assembly: GCA_914969975.1. Lineage (NCBI taxonomy): Eukaryota > Metazoa > Arthropoda > Insecta > Diptera > Culicidae > Anopheles > Anopheles atroparvus. The sequence goes on along the minus strand of CAJZCY010000002.1, from coordinate 31,205,260 downwards.
AACAACATCCGTCATAATGCTCAGGTAGCCTGTCGAAGAGGTTAAGGCGCACACGGCCACGACGCGACATGAAGGAGAAATGAGTATAAAAGTCAACGAAGCGACCAGGCGGCCCCCAACTCTGCCCCCGTACCCTTGAACGATCGATTGGATTTGGGCTCGGTCGCAGTTTGCCGTCGTACGCTGGGTTCCGGTTTGACGCATTCATTAGAGGGAACGCCAGCAAGGGGGAGTAACAACGGGCAGATGTGTGGCGGAGGAGGTGGGTTTCCCGAAACCGCCCCTTTCCACTTCACGACCGCACGGCGGAGATCGGAAAGGCACACCATGTTTGAATCGATTCCTAATGACACCTGTCAGAGTGAAGTAGTTTCATTCATAACGAATTCGCCGACCGTTGCCTGGGGCGGGGACGAACGGAACCCGGGCACGCATGGGACCAGGCCACCGGTTCAGGAGCAAAAGTTGTTTGTTTGTCACCCATGACCTCCAAGCCGCGTCCCGTTACTCGATCGGTTTACTCTGACGGCTGTCACACTCTCTGTCATACGGCGCGCTAATGCGTGAAGGGTCGTTGGAGTCGGTTTGTAATATTTTCCACGCCCAAAACGTCACCGAACGGGTGGTTTGGCTCGTGCAATATGGAAGAAGTGACTTCAAACGAGGTCAAAAATGTCTCCTAATCCTGTATGGTTTGTTAGTTATTTCTCATTGCAATTCCTTTCTTTATGTTGTTCGTCGTAATTCTTTTCAAATAATCTTTTATTTTGTGGTTTCATTTTTTATGGAACCACCATTAGTTCAGCATTAATAAAATTATCCGTTAAAAACAGGTACAAATGTTGCAGAAGTAAGAAATTTAGTATTTAAAAATAAAAAATTTATGTTTTTTTAATTATTTAACGGAGTTTAAGTAACAGCTTCATGTCACAGCTTCAAGTATTAGAAAAATAAGCCATTTTTTATGTCACAGAACTAGTTGTATTTCTGATCAATCTCTTCAAATTCCAATCTTAAATGTGTATGCTCATCTAATTTTCCAACCGTTTCCTCTTTGGCCATACGTCAATAGCAGATGCCACTAGTTCACCGTCCTCTCTGGTTCTCTCCATCCTTCGATCGGCCGTCGCCGGATCGAATTCATAAAAGTTTAGCCAGCGAAGGCAACGAGAGGGACTTGATTCGCTCGCTGAAAACGGTCCATCCGTCCGTCAAACCGAGCCCCACTCAACCGTCTGTCCGTTGCCCGGAAGCGCTACACACCGGTCCGGATTCGGAGCGTTCGAAGCGGTCAAGCTCGGTGCGCCAGTTCCGCCGATGGGAAGCTGTGGCGGAAGTGCAGGAGCAGCAGCAGGCAGGCGACAAATGAAAAGGTCAGCAGTCTGCCCGGGAGTGGCACGAGTGGGGCACGACCTAGGGCTGACGATCAACAGGACCGGCGTCGCAGTTGCAAACGGTGGCCCGTTCCATTTGGCCCCCGGGTTGACCAGCCGGCGTGGTAGTTAACCTGCGTGGCGGTGGAGTAGGAGATTCCGTGATCTACCATCGTCCCTCCCCCCACCAAGTGGTCGTTAGCGGCCCAACCGTCAGGACGCGGGTTGACGGGTGACAAAGGGATAAACGTGCTTTCGTAACATGAATGTTAGAAATGGAAACAGCTTGCTGTGACATTTATAATTTATAAAGTGCTGCACAAATACATACATCCGGGGACTTCGTGAATTGATAAGTTACGCAAATTTGGTGTTTTTGCGTTCTTCAAGTAGAATTTATTTAAAGCGTCGATTAAATAACTGCATGAAGTAATCAGACAAAAAGCACCTTACCATAGCACCGTTTCTTTCGTTTCTCACAACTCAAATGCAAATGTAGTGTACGTCGTATGGTTAATCCTTGAATTTACTAGTTTAAAATGTCTGGAATAAATTTAAAGGGTTTTCATTAATTCCTTTTAGTACTATTGCCTTATCAACCAATGCTCTTGATCTCTACCCTACACTGTTGCGCCCTCCGACCAGATGAACATGTCAAATCCCAAACTAGAACAGCAGAATAGCGCGGCAAAATGGGCAGGACGTCCGTGGGCGAGTGAGTGTGTATGGTGAGATTTAGGATAAGGATAGCAGCGGAACCGAAGCTCTGCTCCCCCGTACGACCGTACCCGATCATATCCGCGTCATTCATTTCCACTGCCGTTCTGCGGTGTTGGCAAGGTGCGTAAGGATGGAAAGCAGAGAGGAGGTAAATGTCCGAGCTTTATCAGCAGTATGATACTTTAAAAAAAAAAAGAAATGGGTGAAAAACAACACCGGTAAGACCAAAGATAGAAACCGGCGTTGTGGGTGTCCAGAAGCGGTTGACAGTTTTGGATTTCTCTTTCTGTTTTCCTCCTGTTTCATCCTCTCCGAGCGACAGCTTTCCTTCCGGTACCCGACCGCTCGACACGTCCGCCGGGGGAAAATAAAAATAAAAATCCTGCAGCGTTTTGGCCCCGAGAGGAGCGCACAACTAAAGCCAAAACAAGTGCCTGTGCGGAATTCACAACCCGAGCCCGAAAGCCCGGGCCCACCGTTCGTCGCAGGCAGGATGGACGATAAAATATTCATAACCTCTCGACCGGTCGCACAACGTTTGCTTGAAGAAATGTGTACGCATTTTAAAGGACTCAAAATTGCGGTATGCTGCATTTGCCATTTGCGCAAAGCAACAGGAAACGCTACGCCGGAAGTGGAGCAAAAACATAACAAGCGAACAAAACAATAGCAGACTCATGCCGCATGGGTTCTCTCATGTTTTGTATATTCTTTTTTTATTCACTAAATGTTTAGCATTTTTTTAAAGAATGAATTTGTTTGAAAGATATATTCCTCAAGAAACTGAAAGGCAGCAATTGGAAAAGAAGCATAGTTTGTAAATTGAAAGAAATGGTTGGAAATTATTTAAGAAGTCTCAATTGATCTCGCCTACACTGCTTGTATTATAAAAAATGTTAATGTTAATGCCTATGAAAACAACATAAATCTCGATTTTATTTTTCTTCTCCATTTAATGATAATATAATATATTAGTCATTTATACTGGATAATTTATTCATTCGTTAATGGATCAAACACAGCAAAGTCAATAACCGAGCCGAAATCGTGTTTTTTTTTTCCATTCTTCTAAAGCAAATATTCTAATGCAAACTCATTACAACTAAAGCATTTGATTTATGGGCTTCGTAGAGCAAATCGGGCAGCACAAATGAAGCAACACATAAAATCAATCGCCAGCAACGTGCGGCAACGATTTCATCGAGCTCTAATGATTCGTAATTCCAGGCAAAACAATTGCGAAGCCATCGCCCACGGCCCCTGCTGCCCGCCAGTCATTCTGGTTCGTTATGCGAATTATGCTAATGTTTGTAATCGTGAGCCTTTGAAATTCAAACAGCGGATTACAATAACTTTGCATGCCTAATATTGCCGATATCGAACGCTGTTTGCGTCATTGTAAGTCGGTGGCATTGATTTTAAAAATCATCTCAAAATGATAAAATCAGCTCGCAAGGCAGCACGTAGATTTATGCGCGGTTTTGTGTGTTTTTTTTTTAATTTGCTCTGCTGCATCGCAGAAATTCATTCGTGACCAGAATTGCTCAGGGCTTCTTAAAGTCTAAAACATGTCAACGCAAGAAATCGAGACGAAGAAAGTCAAACTCACTCGCCCATAGGTTCCATCCCATCCAACTGATAGGGCTGGGTCAATTGCTTAGCAGCTGGAACTTTATGAGAAGGATTTGTTGCGCGTCCAACATCGTTTAGCCTTCTCCCAGAGCGAAACCCCTTGCGGACAAGCGCTACCAACCCTCAGCATTTCTTGGCGGATATCAAAAAAATGTGTGAGAAAACGGAGGAGCTTAGGCGATGGTCCTTACTTCTTTATTTTTATTTGCTTTATCTCCTGAAATTGATTTCAATATTTATTACCACTTTCAGCCGCAACCGACAAAAACAGTCAAAACTGAAATTGTCAGGCTCAACGGGCTGGACCGGAACGGACGGGGAACGTGGACGAAGCAAAGGACACGGATGAGTGACATTAAGCAGTTGGATTATTTCGATAAAAATCGTCCGTCACCCTCCGCACGCCGCAACGATCCGATCTCGCGGAAACTCGCGACACTCGCCGTAAGTGAAACGAAAACCATTCACCACCGATGTGCCCAGGCATTGGTTTTGTTGCTGCTTCTATTTATTCTTCAGCACCCATTTTCCTACGGCATCTTGAATGACTCTCCGGAACGGGCTCATTATGCGATGCTCGAGTGGTTTTTTGGTTTTCTTTTGTCGAAGCTCGTCTCAGGCGGCCGGGCCAGCGTACGACCCTCCGCGTCCGCCGATCGGTTTGCGCCATTAAAATGCCAACCGGTGCGTCATAAAGTTTACTTAAAACCGATACCCGAACGGAGCGGGGCATCGCTGTCTTTGCCGCGGAGCAGAAGAGCGCATTTAAATTTATTCACCAAATCGAATACGCACGATGGGATAAGATGCGATTGATTGCTCCTTGCGAGGTTCTTGCCACGCGCCACCGTTCGATCGGTCCTTGTCCGTTTGTTTACCCCGAAATGGAGCAAAAGAATGCCTCCGCTGGCTGGCTGCACAATCACCGGGAAGAAGTCGCTCTTTCCCGTCAGCCTCTAGATTTAATTTTCATTTCAAATTTCACGACGCCGCTAAACTTTGTTTGAAGATTCATTTGGCTGCATCGGTTTGGCAGCGCTTTCATGATCCCCTCCAGAATGATGAAAGTTTTTTGCTACTTCCTACAACACACACATTTAAATCCCCGGTGGCTTTCAAAATATACCGGATAGTTTCATCTGCAATGCTGGTGAAAGTGGAAAGGTTGTGAAATACATCGAGCAAATCAAACAGGAAGCATCGGTCTCGAAACTGTCTACGTGTTGACTTTTTTTACGGTGCAGAATCAATCATTCTCGATCGACTGGAAAACCGAAAACGGCCTTTTTGGCCTGCACGCATCGCAAAAGTACGGTGGAAAAGACGCCTTTTCTCAATGGATTGATCTCTTTTTATTCCATTTTTTGCTATTCCTTTGTTTGTTATTTTATTTTACAACCCCACCAGTCACATTCCACCCAATGCACCCGGGGAGGACGCCTGATGGAATCAAAGATTTTTCATTCACCAGATTCTTTTTCTTTCCCCGCTCGGTGTGGCTCAAGCGTAACACAACAATTCCCCGAGCATCGATATATCAATCCCCGACTGGAATGGAAGCCAAGGAAGTGTTGCGGAACGGGAAAAATCGTAAATCGCTGTCGATGGCCACGGAAAAGTCGAGCCCCGGTCGGTACGCCGTATGCTGTGACCACGGTGAGAAATGTTCTCCGCCCACTAAAGTATCCACCTTCTCTGCCGTTGTGGCAAAAAAAAAGGCTGAAGCGCGTTTTGACGTGTTCAAGTGATCGTTTTTCGATGTTTCTTTTCTGTACATGGGTTGATAATCAAAAAAAAAAAAAAACTTCAAGTCTCCTGCACCGTTTAGTATCATCTTGTTCTCTCTGTTCCACATAATCCTTTGATAAGCCAACGCGAAGAGACTGGTGCCCCAGCTTCCTCCGCACTGTCGTACGTTTACCCCTTTTTCGTTTCAAACGGAACCCAAAGAACCATGGCGTTGGAGGATGCCCCCAATTGCGCAAAAAAGGGGTGCTATATATTCTTCACCAGCGGGTAGCACCGGTGTGAAAGTCGTGAAAATCGGTGTACGAAACTTTACAACTGCAGTTTCCGCGATATTCCCACACGTGCTGTTTGTCCTCTGACGGGCTCGAGTGGATCGACGAGAGCCATGAGTATATCGGATTTCAGGAGCCCGATTCGAACACAGCATCAAACAAGAACAACGCACGAACCGAGACCTAAAGAGAACAAAATTCTTCAATTCCAGCTCTTCCCGAGACACTGCTTCGCGTTACCCCGTTTTTTCACGGCAGGAAACGTGGCCGTAGGATTGAATCCCGAAATGGAAGGGAGCGGGGCTATGCTCGGCGTTGAGGAAGCGTATTGCAGGGTCGGTAAGAGCGACCGGATTCACATTGATCCAGCGGCGACCGTATGAGTGTCCTACCGGCTGAGTGCGGGCACGAATTGGCCCCTGGGGGGATAAAAGGCGAGGATTGCCTCGGGCTTTCGGTGACGATCTACTCGCCCTCGAAAGCCCTTAAAGTTGCCCTTCAAAGGATTACCCGCGACTGGTAAGTGGATAAGGAGTGATTAACAAGACTCGGAATGCTGCAACACAAGGCAGCGGCAAGGGTTGATGCTTTAAGATTTACTGCAAACAGAGCAGCTGAAGGTGAGTGTTTAAGAATTGCAAACACCCAACCACAGTGATGAAACATTTAAGCGAGGTCGTAAGTAGTTTGTAAATTTGCTGGCTTGCTTTAATGTAACTTGTTGTAACCTATATGTTCGCAAATCAAGAAACAACAAATTATTTAAGTTTTTTTGCTTATTTAAAACAGTAGAACAACTCGACGACGAAAGACGAATGAAATTAAACATCAAAAATGATATCGATCACTTTTTCCATTAAGAACTGGAGAAGTATTTTCGAATCCATTTTACGTTTCGCTCAATTTGCATGAAAAAATAAAACGTATTACATTGGTTAAAAACACAACAGAAATGAAGTAAACTGGTACTCAATTGCTTCTATATGAGGCATTGATGGTGCAAGGAATGATAACAAAACGCACCGTACGCACTTTTCCGCGAAATAAATTTCTATCCGTTATCTCGACAGCACATTAGTCTTGCATTTTCCGACACACGGATCGGTTTGTTTTCCTTCCTCCCCTAACACTACCGTTCGTTCGTCGTATTGTTAGCGTGCCTGAGCAAGAACATGATAATCATCCATCAATCGCTGTAATGGCGCAAAATTGAAAATCACTGCGTGTGGCGGTGCGGGGCAATGCGCGTGGTAAGATAAAAAAGTTTCAAGGGAAACTAAGAGCGGCACAATGAGGAAAACTACTGCCTCGACACACTCGCCATCGTCCGGAAATGATATGGCGATGGCTCTAGCGCCGAAACGCCCCTTCTTCGGTGCAGTCCGGTACGGTTCCGGCCGTGGTCAAGATTTATCTACTTCTTGGCTATGCGCACAAAAAAAACACGCCGCACTGTACACGTGGAAGCATTCCACGATTTGCCGAAGCATATCGAGTACAATGCATTGCTTTAATCTTCGGGCACGGGAAGGACCGTACTCCTTCCAAACGGACCGGAAATGGCGTGCGTACGAAAGATAAATTGCCACATTTAAATGTGAATCCTACTTGTACTAGATACCTCCACTCCCGGTACATCGTGGAGTAATGCGAGCTTGGTTAAAACTTTACAGTACTTCACTTCCAGCGATAAAGGCCGTCCGATACTAACCTGAGCATTATTTCAACAAATGCCCGATGTAACGGTGAACACACTGCAGCAGTGACACAGAAAAAAAAGGATCTCCAAGCGATCGAACAGCTGAACGCAATAGGCGTCGGTGGGCGAAACTGCGGACAAAGTGTGAGCAAGCCCGGAAAACCGCCGAGTACCATTAATCCTTCCATTCAATATCCGCTTCATGCGGATTGCGAGAGCACTCGGTGCAAGTGAATGGATATTAATACTCCACGCCAAACGGCTCCGGCCAAGGGCCTTAAGTGAGTCAGGATCATGGCAAAGGCCGAGCCGGTGTTGGCCTACACGGGAAATGGGAGGAAAAGAGTGCGAAAAACGCGATGCCCAGAAAAGTACTCGAGTGGAAGTAAATCTTTCGTACTAATCGAACGAAATTGTATCCCCACTTCTATCGGCTGCTGGGGCGGCTCAAACAAACTGGCGAACGAATCGACAAAATCTGTCGAGGGAAGCAAATGAAAAGACGGAAAAGAATGAAAAGGGCAATTCCTCGGGCCACGAGTCGATTAACGGCGATGCGAATTAGCAAACGGTGGATTTCAAGGCTCATTTACTGCGTAGTCTCATCTTTCAAACGATGGCCGACCCATCGTTATCCTTAAGCCGACCCAAGTGGTGGTTCCTAAAATGGCTTCGCTTTGCTTCGCTTTATTTGTTTTTTTTTCTTGTGTTTTCTTATCTGAAAGAGGAATTGCAAATTGATTGCACCTCGCAGGCATCTCTCGCATGTGCGATACCACTGGGTGATGAGTTGAGATGGGAGTTGCTTTAAAAAAAAAAAATGGCGGCCATCCAATACTCCGAACGCAGCTCCTTAAATCGACAAACGCTCATAAGCGTTACGAGCCTTTGACGAGTGGGATTTGTGGGACGCAAGTAATCCTCATCGCATTTGAAGCAGTTCCTTGGACCGCATCGTTTTCCACTCCCATTTGTTGCTTGAGGGGTGCGGCGAAGCGGTTGGGTGAGTTGGTTTCCGTGCGCAGCTAAAATACACACGTCCAAGCACCGACTTTTTTTCTGACACTGATTTCACCCCGAATCTAAAACGTTTTTTCTTGTATTTATTTTTGTATATTTTTTTTGTCTTTTTTTATCATAAAACTTTCCCCTAAGGGCAGGGGCTTTAAAAAAAATCGAAAAGAAACACTTTCACTCGACCGGAAAACTCCTTCGAATGTGCCATTTAGGCCGGACAAGGCAAAATAAGATTTTAATTGACATTCCCATTCCCTCTCCTACCCTATGAAACGTCAACTCCAGTTCAGTCCATTACAACCAAGTGCTTAGCTCGTTTTCGATCCACTAATTTTCAATTACTGTAATGTAAATTTGAACAGGATGGAGAGGAAATTGTGCGCTTTTTTTTTTGGCGAACAACCTATCAAATGCTACATGGTGGCTACGCAAAGGTAAGGATGACACTGGTAAAGTAATGTTGAAATAATTTCATGGGTAAGGTGAAAAAAAATGGATACTGGAAGTAAAATAAAAGATAAACGAACAGAAACAGCAAAGAGCAATGAGCTCATGATATGCAGTTTTTTTTAAAACAATTAAAAAATGATCGATTTAAAACTTTTCAGGCAAAACATTTTCATGGAAACACACAATGTCTTTAGAAAAATAATAATTCTCATTATTGGATAACGTTGATCGTCATCGGATGCGTTTGTTAAGCATCAAATTATTGCTGCTTCGCCGATTTCACTCCTTTCAATTTTTTGTACATAAGTTCACGGTCATGTGTTCTAAATTAATTGCTTAAGCTAAACCCAACATCCTTGCTGCTCATATTTAGAATACGCTTCATCGGCCAAACTCAGCCAATCAAGTAAACTCAGCAGAAAAATTAAGCTCACACAGCACAGCGTAGCAATTTTCAATCCAAGCTAAACCACCAACTACCGATGATCCATCCAATCGAAAAACCCGTGCGTTACTGCAGAGGCGCACTTTAGGCAATCGTACCGGATCCTTTTTTTCACACAGAGTCCGATCCGCAATGCTAAGCAGGGAAGGCCGTGTGCCGATTCTTCGGTTCACATTCCGCCCCAGTTGATCCCTTAATCAATAGAAGGCGAAATCCTGCCCCGATTGGTTGGGGATTATGTTAGTTTTTTTTTCCTTACCCTCTCGCTCGCTCTCTCCCAATCTGTGGCTTCCCATCGCTTTCCCTCTTTTTCATCCCATAGCTTACTAAAAATCAGAGCCTTCCCTGTCGCCAACTGGCGGCCGGAAAAAGGGATCGCTCAGCAAATGAATGAGCTCCAGCTTCGCTAAACGTATTTTCCGGTTCCACTATTGAATACTAAAACTCCCCACGCGAATGATGGCGCGGCAAAGGGCAGCTGATATGGGCAGCTCTCCCCTTCCGGAACCGATGGCTCGACTTTTCCCGACCCCGCCTGCCTAGGCCAGCGACAGCATTTTTATCGATCCTAATTCCATCACCCCACCCGCTCCGTGTCCTTGTCCCTCGTTCGCTCGTTCGCGTTGCTCCGATCGGTGCGGCGCGAAATCCGGCGACAATCGGAAATCTTGATTAAATTAAGATCAATAATCCATCCCCGGATATCGAAGCAAATTATTCAATTTAATAAAACTCGATCCGAGCGATGCCGTCGCCGTTCGCGCTACCCGGACGCAAGCAGGGTAACTATCATAATCAAGGACGAACAGAGCAAAAAAAAAATGGCGCATGGAGACAGGGGAAAAAAAACACGCAAAACAGGAAATCCAGGATGCGGGAGGATCGGTTTTCAATTGTGTTTCGCCCTGTCGGAGGCGGATGCGGCCTTTGCTTGTGACCGTTGGATGCGGGTAATTGTTAACCCTCACGGATTCTCGCCACAGTGGGACAATAATTTCCTTCTCTTGCTCTCTCTCACTACCGTTCTCTTTCTATCGCTTTACTTTATTCATCTTCTGTTCTTCCTTCTTTTTTTTTGCTGCTCCTCATTTTACTCCGCTTTCGATTTCGCTGCTCGGCTCGATTGTGCCTGATGGGGGAGGTTTTCTTTTATCGTTCGCGGGATTTCCCAGCCCGTGCCTGCTCGAAGCTCGCGCACAACGGGATAGAACGTCTTGGTGGCTTCCGATGTCGAGATGTCGATTGCCAAAGCCCACACTTTGCACACGACGCCGGCAAAGTGTCCTAGAAAAAGCCCACCACCCCCGGGGGGGAAGAAACCGATGTCGGCCGCAGTTCCCGGCCACCTTCTTGTAGGATGGTGTTTTCCGATTGGCAGCGCATCGATTTGCGATGGTGATGGGACAGGCGCGATGATTTCGCGTTATACACTTCCCCCCAAACCGATCGGGAGGCCCCATCACGTGGGGAGGGGGGAGGTATTTTTATCCGCTTGCGAATTTATGTTTCGTAAATAAATTTATGATAATTATCATTATCATCTCCCTCGCAGCGCGATGGCGATGGAAGTATTTATGGGTTTCGAATTCAGCCGCTCGCACTTGGAACGGCGCCTCGCTCTTTGTAAGCCAAAGCCATCGGTGCGCAGAGTTTTGGAACGTAAAGCAGGATAATCGTGGCGAAGGCGTTCCAATTTAAGGTTCTCGCGTGGATGGTTTATGTAAGGCTTATCATTCGTTGATATTCATCAGGTTGCTTCAGGCGTATTTAATGAAGCCAAACAATTCCCGTCGAGACGCTTTGCACAGGTTTGATTGAAATGGAATGCAAAAGGTTAAACGTATAGGAACTCAGGTCTTCCCATGAATGATTTGCAAGAAATACCAAGACATTTTGAGAAAAAACACGTTCAAGTTTTAATATGAAAGATAACGGATGTAGGATAAAGATGTAGGATTTTTTTAAACATTCCAACCGAGAAACATTTTTACTCTTAAAGATAGAACGATCAAAAGGCCACGGTTATTCTATTTTATGTATTGTAATATTGATTGATTGGGCGACTTTGTGGATTGTATAACAACATCAATCATGCTTACCATTAGTTAGGCATTGAATTGATGCAAAGTAAAAAAACTCACATAGGAGTTTTAAAAATCTATCCCAAACGATGCACCCATCAGAAACGGGGGGGCTACTATGTCGCTTTTGGTCCCATTCTAAAGGATGTGCTCTATCATCATCCCCGATGATCGTAATTGGGGTCGAAAGGATCTATGTGCGTCCATAAACTAACCTCCTCGAGGATGCCATTAGCGTAATCCGAAGCATCAGAATTGGTTCCCTACATCCCGATGGATAGGTTGATGTTGTAGTTTTTGGCGGCGACAGTGACGGTCGCCGGGGGGGCTGTGGTATGATTTAACCGAAGTGATAAAGTGGCGTTTATTCACCTGAATTAACTCACCCTCAGCCGGCGGCCCTTTCCCTTTCTTATCGCACAAATAGCCCGGGGTGTGGGGAAGGGAACAGTAAGAGTTGGGTTGATTATTTCACTAGATTCACCAGGAAAAGTCATTCAAAATCACCGACTGACGAGGAAACCCATCCTACAGCCTCGCATATATGCATCACATCCGAAAAACGGCCCCAACTCATCAGTGACGGAAATGCGTGTATTGTAAAACCACAATTTATTATAATTAGATTTTCCTCAATAGAAACCATTCGTAGGCGCGCACCAAGCGCGTCGCTCAACACTCCCCGATTCTCGCCTGTCAACTGTCGTCCTTCAAGCGGATGCAAACTTCTCAAAACTCGCAAACGGAGCGCTCGGTCGAATCATCCAACCGTAGCAAAAGCCATTCGATCCGCACAGAGCTCCTCGCTGCCGGGTACACTCCTGAAGGCAAGGAAGGAAGCGAACACGACAACCCTCGGAAGCTGCTCGAACCGCTCGACGACTGACGGTATATTTACGATTTAAATCCTGTTGCAATTATCAGTCGTCCCAGGTCGTTACCCGCTGCCAAAACTTTCGCCAGCACGACTTTGTCGACTTTCTCCCGTTTGGCCCGTCGGAACACGCGGGGAATGCCACCACTCGGCTGCGAGAGAGAACGAGGGAAACTTCCGGGGCTGGTCGGGCTGGGAATGGTGTAAAGTTTTCCCGGTCGTACTCGTACTTCTCCAGGCGATTCTTCCCCGCGGCAAGAGGGACCCACAATAATTCACTCATATTTCAACCACATCCTGCAGCAGCCCTCCCAACTCACTGCCTTGCTGCGTCTCCGTCTCTTTCACACGTTCCCACTCTTTTATTTTTCAGAGGTTAACCAGTAAAATCCAGACCAGTAGAAGAGTGAGAAAAGGTGATCTCGTGTTTGCATTTTACGCCCGCTCAAGTCGCAAAAACTATGTACCCTGTAAACCTCAATAGGCGACCACAGCTATGCAAGCGAAATGGAAAAGTGGAAATGGCGATGGTAAGCGGCGCCAAAACCGACTCGCTTAAGGTTCCCGCACCCAAAGTGTGCTACTTAAAGTGAGTCTCGCAAATGTCTGGCCACGGTTCGATTTTACAAGCGGGTACATTTTTGGCCGTTGGTGTTGCCTTCGAATTGCGATGGAAATTATTTTCGGGGTGGGTTTTGCGGAAATTTTCCCTCTTTCACCAACGATATGCGGCGGTGCTGCTCTGTTCGCGCGCGTATTATTGTGGGATACTTTGATTATTCCCCGTTTTACCACGAAAACCGCGAATGCGTTCGCCCCAAGCGTTTCCCCATTTTACTCGTTTTTGTCTGTTTGTGTGTGTCTGTTTGACTACACCGTAAGAAGTGCCCAAAAACCGGTGGTGGTTTTACACTCCCGATGTGGGTGACGGAAACACAGGAAAGAGCTGTAAGAAAACAGGGAGAAGGAATATTTTCATAAAAGTTTCAAGATAAACACAAACAACGGTGATACGCTAATTACACAGTTTTGCAGAAGACTTTCCCGTGCGCACTGCAGCCCGCCCATTCCTTGATTCTTTCCCTTTCAGTATTCCGCGGCCTCGTGCGGAGGGCTCGTGGAACGCGGGGAGTCTCGGTGAACGTGTTCCGGCTCACGGTTCACTTCCGGAAGACACTGTTGCGCCGTCGGAGTAGAATGCTTAAAAGACGTCCCCACGTCGATCGTCTGGTCGTGTTCGGTTTTTCGTAGGCTGTCTTCAAGCATTGTGCTTGCTTTGCTCAAGCTCATCCTGGCGCAGTGCTGGGCGGACAGGATGCGACTCGATTCTGAAGGAAGTGAAACTCCTTCCTGTAGGAATCCGCAATCCACGGATAGGAATAATTATGTTTGCTTCGCAGCACGCGATACTACGGCATTCAAGCGTGCCATCGCGATGTTAATGAATTTTTGACGCCATCGAAAAGTAATTAGAACTTTTTCCGAGTACGCTACCGACCACGGTATTGAAAATGATAGCGTTTCGCGTGACATTCTGCGGATATGGGAGTACTCCGAAATTGGACTACAAGTGCACAAGAGGTTGTGGGTTAAAATAGTGAAACGTTTTGAGGTTCACCATTTGGCAGCAAGAACTTGATTTGGGTTACTACAAAACTTTTTGGAAATAATAAAGCATCAGGTTTGCATGTCTTTCGGAATGTTATCAAGATACACATCATATCGCATCGCAAAGCGTGTTTACAACTTATCAGCTATACTAGCATGAAATAATTGTTCCTCAACCGTTTTACCATATTCAATTTGCTTTGTGGAATCAAAAATGATCTAAGTCTTATCTCATGGCAGCAAATTCCGTGAAAAATAAAATTGCCTTCAACAATTTAAAACATATCACATTACAAAGGCAAAAATGAATAGATTTTTTCCATTCAAGTGAACTCAACGAGTCAATAGAGAGGCACAAACGTTGGAACACTGAAACCCGATACCATTTTGCCCCACCTAGATTAACGTGCTGTACTAAGCCAGCCACATCTTAAAGGCTACCAATTGATGGCATCCCTAAAAGAGGTCATTTCGACTACGGTACTGTAGCTTGTTCTCAATCAGTGCACCTATAAAATCGATGGTTTGCGATGCGAAGACGGCGATATTTTTCACATCGAGATAGCTTTGAAACCCGAACCCCGGGCCGAAAACAACCCGTTTTGTATCCTAGCGCCCAGCAAACGGGAATGCCCAATTTCACGTCAAGTATCATATATAGCAAATGCAACGCACACGAGCTGAAGATGTTGTCCACTAGAAACGATTTGCACTTGAAATCTCGCTCGCATTCCAGAAGGCTTCGCGTCAGCGCGACCGGGAACGAGTTAAAGTCAACTGGCCACGATTGGTAGGAAGAACTCATCCGTTAAGCCCGTTGGCGCCAAAGGCGGGAACCTGTTTGTTGTTTCGAAGCACCAAAAAATACACACGCACACATGCTATGGTACAGTTCCGGACTGACGAAGGACCGGTTGAGGCCGGGGTTTCAAGCATCCGAACGGCTTGAGGCTCACAAGCGCACATAAACAGCAGCTTTTTGTGGATTCATTCCTTCGGCCATCACGCCGTCTTGGCTGGCCCGAAGGCTTTCCATGCGCCACGGGGCGTCACCAATAAGTTTGGTTTGCGCGTGGGGAGCTGTGGAGTAAATGGGATTTCATCTTCAACCCAACCTCTTGCGGGCCCAGCAGGCTATCCCTGTAAGTAATCGCCGTTTAACCGAAAGAGCCTCCGGAGGGACGGCTCCTGCAACGCTCGTGGTCAACCGTGATCTACGACGAACATCTGTATTCGTGGTGGACGCTTTTGTCGAGACCCTGTCGCTCCAGCGATAGAATGTGTATGAAAGAGTTAAACATCTGCCATCGCCAGTCTTAAAAGCAAAACAAATTAACAAAATACATACTCGATATTATAAGAATATGAGTTACACTTATTTAACAGGTGAATCCAGATACTACTGTCAAAAGGTAACACAATGGTAAAACAAGCTTTATTATTATTGAATCAATTTTCCAAACAGCAACTGCTGCTTAAAATTTGTTAAGAAATAAGTTTGTAATGTCCTGAATACTGTTATCCTGTGATTTTGTGTACAAGAATTCTTTCTGTAACAACTTTACCATCGCAACAAAGTTACTACTCGCACACCACCACTCTTATTACAGTCTCTTAAGTACTACTCTGTTCAACAACTTTCTTTTTGTTTTCTTCCTTGCCCTCCTTTAGCACGATCATTGGCATGAAATTACGATATTGTTAGAATTGCAATGAGTCTCTTACTTACCCCACCTCCCCTCTTCTACCCGTAGCCTTTTCACAACTCTGCCTCGGCAACGTTCCCAGACCGTTTCGACGATGAATGGCGCGACAAAGTCCTTCAGGCCTATTTCGTATGGAAAGCACGATTTTACGGCCCACAGTTTAGTTACACAGTTTTAGATTGTTACCATCACGCACAATAACTCTTTCTCCCTCCTTCCTGCTCCACTTTCGCTGTCTTTGCTGTTTTCTTTCTTTCTCAAACGGTTTCGCTCCGGCTTTCCGTTTCGCTTTTGTGTGCTTTTTGCTTGTATTGCACCCATTCGCCGTTTTCAAGAAAAGCTAGCGTAGATTTCTTGCTACAGCATGCTTTGGCTTTCTTTTTCTATTAAAACCATGTTTTATGGATCCTACTCAGCCCTTGCCGCCAATCCGTTGCTGTTCCTTCCCTTCCCATTCCCAATAGTTTTCAAGCGAGCCCCAGTCACATATTCCGCAGCCTCAGAGCCTGGCTCACAAATCCGGACGCAAAGATTGGAAAGCTTTCTGCGGCATCGAAGGAAAAGCGAAACACATGGCTGCTCCAAAGCCGAAGGGGCGATACTGGAATCGCTGAAAAGTGCCGCGATCGCATATTTTCCATGCTCAATTCCCGGTTCATTGGCCGCGAAAGGAGCAGGCTGCGAGGGGGAGGAGGCCGTGTGCCGTAAATCCTTTCGGCATAAATCTTAATTGGGCTCCCGCGTCCATAAGGCTTTCGGCCAACAGGCGGCCCATGTGTGCCAATGGGGGGTTTTTTTTTTTTGTCGTTCCAGAGTTGCTGGAAAAATGAGTGTCACCGATTCATAATGTATTAAAAGGGAGACGGAGAAGGGAACCAGCAGCTAAAACTCCATCATCCCTGTATCGGAAGGTTTATTTATTTCCATTTCTTTTGCTACGGCTTTCACTTCACTGGAACCTGCTACACGATGGTCGCGAAAAAGGATACCGCGAAGATAAATTCAATCTTAACGCCAGCCACATTCCCCTCGGATGTGTGACCATATTAAAACCGGCTAGGCAGCTGGTGAATTATTCATAGGTCATTGTGTAATAATTTGCCAAATTGGATGCTCGTGTGATCGTAACTTGCCGAAAAAGTATTCCCCAGCAGAACGCCGATTAGATCTGATTAACAACTGTTCACGAGGGTTGATTTACATAATTGCCTGGTGGGTTGCGGATGCCACAAGATTGAATATGTTTTGTGCCGTACGTATTTATTTTCATCACATGAGTTTCATATAAGTCGATTTAAATTGAACAATATACGCATTGCGTAATTTTTTGTATGATAATTTTTTTGTAAATAACATACCCTAAAAAAAGCAAATTTCTATGTGTTTCAGTTCACCTAGTTTTAATCAACACAAAATGTTAACATTCTTCACCCAACCGTTACATGCAATGGTCCAACAATACCAAAATCACTCCCGGTGCCACCAAATTGGTTCCGCAAAGTGTCCTCCTTTAGGAGATTACACGAATTAGTGCTGGACCAAATGGGGCGACATTCGTCCCCTCAACATCTCTACCCTGCCCTCGTTAAACGCCCCCATCTAGAACCATAGCTCCACTAGCAATTGGCTTCGTTTTCCGCTCCCGAGTTTCCCAGTACCCGATTGCATTGCACATTAAATACTTCCATCGAATGACTCAATTTGTGGAAAACTGAAAACCGAAACCTTCAACCAGGCCAACCAGGGCAGCGAGACGGGGCTCAAATTAGATTGTGGATCTTCGGCCGCGCTTGGGTGGAAGGCAACAGCAAGCGACGAAAAAAAAGTTGTGAGCCCGATAAATATATATCACCCGCCTTAAGCCCACCGACTATCATTGTGGGCCATCACCATCATCATCAGCGCGGTGGCTTCTCTAGGGCGAGATGGATGGAAAAATAAAGACCAGCAGCACTGGCAGACTGGAGGGAAAAAAAAGCCATTCACCCCCGTTGAAAAACGTTAGATAAAAACGCTCCCATGCACAGCGTGTGGAAGCGCAGCCAAGTGTCTTAGAAATTACTCGAGTGGAGTAAAAAAAAAACGAAGACAAACAACGACAAAATACACCACTATCACTTAGGAAAAGCAACAAACGAACAATTTCCCTTCCTTGGCACCCAGCGCGGGGACGCCTGCTGAAGGTCTTGGAGGGGAGTTCAAAGACAGGCCAGAAGAAACGTAGAGAAAAAATTCTAAAGCACAGAGTGACGCTAGAGAAATTGTTGCCAAACGCAACGGGATGAAAAAACAAGAGCCTGAAATACTCGCCCTTAGTTTTCCACCGGACCTTCCACTCGCTCGATGTGCCAACCGAGTGCGTTGCGTATGTCCCCGGTTGAACAGAAGCAAACCAAAGCGGCAGTTCTTGTCCTGCCGTTCGTCCCTGCCGCAAGGGAACCCGCTGCTGGTCGAGTCCAGTTGCCGTAACGATAAGTAACGCTTCATTAATCTCCCTCGGTGTGGAGGAAAAGTAAATGGAATTATCTAAAAATGGTAGCGGGACCGTCGGTCGGGGAGAGTGCTTTCTTTTTTCTGGCCTTTGTCCTAGTTCCCACCCTCTATTGGTTCGCATTTTCCATCATTCGGACACCGTACGCCGCCAGCGCCATGTTTTCGCCCGAGTGGGCCTATAATTTAGGAATCTAGCCCCGTGCTCCTCTCTAATGTCCTCGACGATTAGGGGCTGCAGTCGGTCGGCTTCCTGCTAGCTTACTTTTAAAGCCATCTCCGTTTTCCTTCGTTCTTGGAGAAATCATTGAATTATATTAATTTAAACTGGAAAAAATACCCAAGACCCTTTGAATGAAGTTTCTTTCTTCCTCCACAATTTACCGTTGGTTAGATTTCACCAATCTATTTTTTCTTGTACCCAAAAAACAATGATTTTCTTATGTTTCATACAATTTTAAGATTTGCTCAACCCGTTGCCCACCGAGGAACTCAACATTGTTTGCCATTCGCTGAGCACGTGTCCCCCGGACCGGCTTGATTGCAATCGCAGAAGAAGAAGAAAAAAACACAGTCTCACACAAAAAGTCCAGCGTCCCGAGGAAAATTGAATTCATTTATAATGTCGCCCATTGTTTCGCTTCGGTAAACACGCGGATCTGCGGCCGATGGGGAGCATCTGGGCGCACCCGAGTCGCTTTCGTTTTCGTGCAGTCACTTGCAACGAAATTCCATTCGAAGTCATTTCAAAATTCAAACCCAAATGGGCTTTTGTTTCGCTGGGCCCCTTCACTGACCGTGTAGCTATCCGCTAGTTCGCGGAAAAATCGATTGAATAAACGAGAATCCTTATTGAACTCGCTCGAACAATACCTTCAGGCCTTCGGTAGCTTAAAAAATCGATTATGAACACCAGACCCGATTTCCCGTTTCACCGTGAAAGAAGAATGGATTTTCAATAAGAACAAATTCAATTTCAAATTGTTGTGTGTTTTTGTTATAATTGCGTTGCTTTTAAACGACATGAGTCTTTGTTAACATTTTACATGTTTCAATTTCGGTCCACATAATTTATGATTACAAGTCCTTCCATGATTGAAATTTTGTTATTCAAAATTAAAAACTAATTTTAAAAAAATGGCCATACTTCAAATGATAAATTTAAACCGTACCTTATAGAATGGAAGAAAAGGTAACGGGTTGATTATTTTAATGAGAAAGTTTCTGCGCGCATAATAATTTAAAAATTTGACCAATTCATGCGAAATTCATAGATAAAACGCTTCATAATAAAATCGTGACACAATCAAGTTATTGTCGTTTCAGGGACAAAAAACTTCGATGGTGCTCATTAGCTGAGTTTGAAAGAGAAAAAATTTTTTTTTTCATCATATTTAATAGCATCCACTGGACAAGCGTCTGTGTAATTATCACTTTAATGGGCAAATAACAAAATCATTCTCACTTTGCATTTTCTAGAAATCAACACTTTTCCCACAATCATGCGTGAAAGGATAACGTTGCAAAATCCTTTACGATAGCGAGAACATCCCCAGTTGAGTGCGGTTTTCGAAAGACTTTAATTATGGCGCCCTAAAACTTTCCATCCCGACACACAGCTTCACCGTTTCCTCCCGATTCCTGGTTCCTATCTAACCGAATAAGAAAAAAAAACTTTGACAGAAAAACTACATTTTTAAAGAAAACTTTGTGTGCACTCCTTCGTCTCCCAATGGGCCTACCGGGTCGCTTTATAGTTTAAGCGCGGGAATATGGCGTAGTATACGGCTCAAAAATGGGTTTTTATACGACCGAAAGCCGTGGCGTTCTTCGTCTTGCTCCACTTCCCACTTGGGAAAACATAAATATATCACCACGGTCCGGGCAGAAGACCGGGCCACCAGGAGTCGAGCTGCTCCAGAACAGGTCTCAGGCGAAAGGAAACTTCCGACCCCCACAGAAATCTCGGCCGAAGTTTGTGGAAAAGTTGCCCGCGAATGTCGGAAACAGAATTAACACAACAGGCAGTAAAAGGTAGCACAATGAGAGGGGCAATTTCTAAGGGAAGTTTACTCCTCCTAAAAACATTCATTCAAGACCGTAAAGAACGATTGCACCATAAGCGCTCTTGAGTATTCACTTTCCTAGAATGTTACGGAAAATCGCCACGACCAGAAATGAGACACTGGAGTTAAAACAAAAACACAATTTTGATAAACTGCCCCTCAGGTTAGCAACTCTTTTTCCGTTGAGCTTTTTTTTTAATGAACCAAATTTTTAAACTTGTATGAAAGAATTGTCTCATTTTAAAATAGTTATAGACAATTTTGATGGAATGTCTTGGAAAACTTGTTTACAAAGAAAACCCATATGCGCTTATAATGTTACTCGGTTTATCCCTCTATGATTACTTTGCTGTACATCCCATTTTTTAACCTCACCCAAGAGCATCATTAAACAATCTTATTTCTTCTAGTACCTTCATGCACATAGCACACATTCAAGGCACTGTAAAACCTCCAACGCAGCAGGAGTGGGCAAAGCCTGACAAAAATTGTGTTAGTCCATGGTCGGCGGACGCCATTACAAAATAAACTGCACGTTAAGAAACCGTCGCATCCTCTGAGCTGTTGCACTCTAGCTTGAAATTAAAAATCACGAGTCGCTGAACAAAGTCAGCCTTCACGAACGTGGGGTGTGAATGGAATGCCCAAAGAAGAACTCTGTCTGAAGGGAACCCACAAGCCACGAGAGATTGCAAGAACAAAGGAAAACGGATTTTTGGATTTGAACAGATAGTCCTACGATTTTTCACAACTGAAAACAAAAACGCAAACGATCGGGGTAGGAAGGATTTCACACAGTCATAGATGCATTCCCATAGATATTATGTCCGGCAGGAACAAAAAAAAATTACATCGTTTGAACAACTCGCTTGATGCACCTCCACTCGGACTCTCACCCGCCATGAAGGAGGACAAAAAAAGGGATTGCTAGGGCCTCCGATAAGCCCCGTCGCCAAGGTTTAGAGGACACTCGGAATGGAATGTTTGTAATAAGATAAATGTAATCCGGGTTTCCCATCGCACAAAGCAGGGGATTTTTATAGTCCGCAAACGAACGACTACCCTTCCCTGCGCCAGCTAATGTGCAGTGATTGAGTAGCATTTCTCAGCGGGTGCCTAACCGGAACGGTAAAATTGATAGTGAGAACACACAAAAAAGCAGCGTGGAAAACCAACCACCAAGGAAATCAGGGCATATAAGACCCCGGATGGAAGTGTGAACAATCGCCTTTGCGCATTACTTATTCCGAGCTTCTGTGGATTGCAGCGCCGATGATTGCATCACAAAGCGAGCGCGAAATATTTACAACAAAAGGATTGGCTTTCGTTACATTCTTACTTTACAATCGACAGGAAGACTATCCGAATATATTAGCCTAATTTATTATGTTTACCGGCAAGTGATGGTTTCTACAGGAATGTTGACTTTAAACTGGATATCCATAAGCGACAGTATTAAAGATCATTCAGGATCATTCCAATAATACAAACAAAAAAGCAAAAACTACACACTGCCCAAATTGGTCTATTTCCTATCATGAGATAGAACTTACCTTTCCTGAACCACAAACATCACTTAGAAAACTGTCCCCGGATCATAGCTGCCCACTACCACCCATGCCAACAATCCTCCTCCAAGAATGGTCGGCACTATCAGCACGTTCACTAGTACCTAACACCCCCAGCACGAGTGGCTCGGCACCGGCGTCATGTGCACCATGAATTTCGTCTCGGGATTGCCTGATAAAAGCACGGAAGTAAGTGGAAAATTTCTTCCATTCATCTCTGTAGTACCTCCGTCTCCAATGTCCTCTTCGAACCCTTCCCGGTCGGAAAATACCCTGCCATTCCTATCTAGAACACCTTGCCACCACGCGCCCAAGGGACGGCTACGAACGTACCCAGCTTCGGTGGGTGGCAAAATGAGAAATGATGTCTTCGTTTACCCTTTCACTTTTACCGCTTTTATTTCAACCCACCCCAATTGGATGATATGACAACGTGGAAGGAAAAATGCGAGAAAAGAATCAAAACGATTGAAAGAGGGAGAAAAAGGGAGCTTACAGGAAGCAGGAAGCGACCAGGAAGAGTACCACCCACAACGAACCACCGTTCATTTAAGTACAGCATGAAGCAACAAACGTCACATATGATTTTCCTTACTTGTTTTTTGTCTGTGTCTTTGTCCCCGTGGATCATGAATGAAGAAGAAATTTTTTACGCCAATGTTTAGCAGACCCTGTTCCAAGGGGTGCTTGTTGATGGTTGGTGAGAAAAGGCACACCCCTTTAAGAAAATAAAACTTTCAAAAGATGCAATTCGTACAGTGCTTCTGATTTGGTTTACTTTCATTGACTTAAAAATTCTAATTCATCCAAAAATAGATATGGTTAAACATAAAATAAAAGATTCGTATATTTATCATTCATTATCCACGAGACTAAACTAAAAAAAAACAATACATTATCTGTTTTCAACAAAAAACTTCTTGCAAGATCACATACTCGTACTTGGAACTGCACTGTCCGATAAGATAGGGATCTCCGCGTGTTTGTATGACAATTGTGTACGTGAGTGAGGTGATGTTTCGGTGATGGATCTTCCTCCCCAACGCATCCCAAGGGATATCAGAGCCTGCAGATACAGGCAGCACGCAAAGGTAGAGAGGAGCTGAAATCGAACCCAAAGTGTACGCTTCGATGCTGGCCTATACTTCGACAAGGAAGCAAAGGAAAGAAAAGGAAACGCAAGAGACTGCTTTTTCGACGCCGAGCGCCATTTCTTCGGGCCAGGAAAAAAAGGCGTACAGAACAGAAACGTCGATGGAGTTGCAACTGAGCAGACCGTAGGGAAAGGCGTGCGTGATTCGCAAACGGAACAGGGAACGGAAGGCACAAAAACATTTCGATTAAGATTTCAGCGGAGATTATGTTACATAAGAAGGATTTTATGCGCATCGGGGCGCACCCTGGGAACAAGTGCGTCCTGTACATCTCCTCGCCTTTCGATCGACGTTGTTCGACGTAACGGACTGTAACTTGTGGGGCTGGGCGACGGGAGTGCCCCGATGTGTTGCTCTGCCCGAAGGATGGAAGAAAAATCCAGCAGAGCGGATGTTGGTCGGCCGTACGGGAAAGGATGTGCCAAGAAATTCCTCCATAATCGCGAGCTTCGAAAGAAATGCGAACCTTCCCGCACCATCCTTCCATCAGCCGAACGCCTTAAGTGCGTTCGCATGTGCGGGTATGCATTCTCGGTGGAGCAGAGGCACAATTTCCACCTTTCGCCACCCGGCTCCAACGGCTTTTTTTCCCGGGAAAAGAAGTGAAAGCATCCCACAAAACCAACAACGAGCAGATAATATACGGATTGAACAAAGATTGATTGATTGATATTGTACTTGTTGTCAATGCGGGCCTCCGGAGGCTGGCGAGACCAAAGTCATCCCCACACGAGAGTAACACAAAATCTCGGAATAGCTGGCTTCTGCTTTTATGGTGCTAGGCTTGTCAGTGATGATAAATTGGTCAGCACATAAACCTGCTGGCCGTGCCTCAAGGCGTCCGAGTTGGTGTTTCCAAGCTGTAAGTGCTGCAGCGTCGAACTTGAGGGAAATTACATGCAGAATTTCATTCATTTGCATTTAAAGCATGTTTAAAAGGCAAAAAGATGATTGACACCGCCGGGGATGATTGACCACATCTTCTGGACATAGACTCTTCCGTTGCCATTAATTAAAAATTGTACCTTAAACAACAAAGTCATGATATGATTACTTGATACATGATGATTACAGTAGACACGTTTCAAAGTTACAACATCTATTCTGTAGTTTAAGGGATTTTTTATCTTAAGCTACAATCCAACTGAGCAAAGATTATTCAGGCAACCTTTAAAGCAATAAAAAGTTTTTTAACCTTTTTTTTAAATTATTACTGTGAACTAATTTTAATCACTGATAATGTGGCAGAAAATTTCCTTCAGAAATGGATCCAGCTCTAAACTGCTTGCTTAAACACCAATTGGTAATCAGTTTTACTTTGCACCCGGGTATATCGAATCGCCATTGTGGTTTTCTTTACAAGAAAACCTTATAGAAGTGCATCCAGTTAACGTAATAGAAGTAAGCTGGAACCCCTCCACCCTCTGCTCACCGTGTAGACAACGGAGAAAGGACATAAAATCGGGCCACGAACCAGCTTCCGCATTCGCTGTTATTTCTCGACGGCAACAGCAACAAAAAAGCATTCACCAGACTCCATCCATCTATTTATCTAATGAATTACTTATCTCGATGTTATCGCATTGCTTCGCCTTGCAATAGATCGGTTCCGGGCTTGTGTAACGGCTTCGAGGCTCATCTCATCAATTTTCCCACATCGTCGCCGCTAGAACGTTGTCCATCGCTTCGCCATCGACAACCGCGTTGTCCATCGCTTCTTCGAGTCCGGCCATCGATCTATTGGCTACATGGTGGAACGAAGAATGCATTACATCATGTGGAAGAAACTTTTTGTCATGCGACGAAGAAAGGCGAAGACACCAATGGGGATGTCGTTTGAGTTTAACGTTTTCAATTACATTGGCAGCAAATGGGTTTTTGGATTGAACAATGCTGTAACATCATTTTAAAGCGGAAAAGATTGCACCAAAAAACTAAGTCAACCGTGATGGGATGAAAAGTAAAAACTCCTAATTCAAGTATGAAACCTGCAACTAACGTGTAAAAAAATTTGATTAAACAATATGCCACAAAAAAGTAAGAAATGTCTTGTTTTTAATGAAGTTTCCATTTTTGAAGTTTTGTTTTGAAATTCATTTCCAAATTAAAAATTTAGAAATACCATCGGCTCGATGTCACCTATTTACCTTCTGCAAAAAAATTAAATGTGCCTTTAATTGCCAATATTATATTTTTGACCGCTGGATTCAACAAGTTAACCGAATCGCAGAATTGCCAAAAAAGAACATTCTTCTAGAAGACCGGAAATCAAATTAGCAACTGGGGCAAAAGAAACCGAAAAGTGGTCACAAACCTGCCAGCTATAACGGTCCGTCTGCAGGATACAAGTAGATTGCTGATACGCCGCGACGCAATTCTGCGCGTACACTTATTTCAATCTCCCATTTAGATAAACGGAAAACCGAGAACATGCGCGACCGGGAGGGGTCTCTGCACAAAAACGCCCCACAAGTTGACGATCCGGACTGATCCAGCCACAAGTCGGTCCCGAAACATGTCGGCTGGCTGCACTGGGAACGGCCCGTCACTGTCGCCACAAAAATGAGAAACACATACCGGGCGAACGCAAATCACCGGCGAACCGTCCCGAGTCGAAAGACGCCACACCAAAGCGGATTTTCTGTCTGATCCGGGGAAGCGACGCGGCCGCATAAACTGGCGCTAAATCCGCAAAATATTGTCCAAAGTCCTTGCCCCGAGCCGATGAGCTGGCCATCTTTGGCGGACGGAAGTCCACCGAACCCAAACCTCCCGACGGGGGCCGGCTGCGTACGGGTGCGATAGGATACGCATAAGATTTTATCTACCGCACACATCCTCCCGGGCTTGGAAGCCACACTGCCCATCCCAACGAAAGCCCACCAGCTAATGGCCGTAAAGGATATCGGATTCGCAGGACGTCTTGTCAGGCAGCGCTCCAGCACCCAACAAGCATCGCTTTCTGATTCCGGACAGTTGTTCTCGCAGCAATCCAAGAAGGATGGGACGGCGTCGGTGGTTAGCTCTATCCCAGCGAGAACGAGGGGTATCGTAATGCCCATGTGTTAGAACATCCTTTCCCCTCCCGAGCCCGAAGAAGGATTTCCAACGTAAAAAAAAGGGTCCCTCGTACATCCTGAGAACGGATTACGATTTAACGAATACGCGGTTACGCATACTTCCGTTTGATCGCCCCACATGCTCCCGGGAAAGCCTGCCCTGCTAAATGTCGTCGTTTCTTGATATCCTTCATCCTCCCTATCACCCGGCGTGCCCATCTGCAGCATCCCGGGCCACACTTTTATCGGGCCTCGTGGTGGAGCAAGAGCAAGAGAGCGCAAAGATAAAGAGGATGGAATTTGTTTAATTTAATTAGTGGACGAACATTCTTCGGATATTAAAGCCCTCGGTAGTATTAGCAATAAATTATAAGCTTGTTGTCGTTCTGCACGCATGTTCTCCGACTGCCCGTCCGCCCCATTTTGGCCGGACAGATCATGTTGCGGTGGTGAGTGGAATGGGCACAAAGTGGATAGAGCAGGACAGCCAGAGCAAACGGGCCTACACATTGCCACAGGATGGATGCCGCCGATGTTTTGATAACAACTTAATTAATAATCTGGAAGTGAATTTGAGGGAATGACCTTGTTTATCTTTTCTCGACCTGCTCCTTAGGTTTCGTAAGAGGTCGAGGAGGATGGAAGTAAGATGTCTCCTTGTAGGTCGTGAATGTCTCCGGGTATTCGTAGAAGAAACCGTAGTAGCGAACCAATAAATACACCCGGTTAGACCGCCACGATGGTCAGTGTACATCACGGGCCTAGATCGTGCATTTTCCGCATTCCTGCGGAATGAAATTTTCAAGAAAAACCGGCCATTCCCTCTCGCTCGCTGTCCCTTGACTCCCAACAAATGAGGTGAAACAAATCACATACTAAAACATTCCCAAGGGTCGAAGCAGTAATGAGCGAGGAAAGATTTGTCGTAGTCCGCACTGCCGCTTCGGTTGTATCACGTTATTTGTTGATGTCATTATTTGCAGGATAACCTCAGGGTTTTATTTGTCTAGGCTGCCGAAATTCCTGCTTCATCCTGGAGTGTGCTCTCAATGCAAACCGAATCAAAGCAATTTACATGGGAACATATGCCTGGTTATCAAGGAACTTATTTCCAATCATATGCATTATATGCAACCAAATCTGTTTTGTGCCTGGAAATTTCATCATTTACTGAAATTGATCATTGTTAACATGTGTATTACATTTCCAATTTAACTGAATATCAACTTCTTGTTCTGGTCTTTTTTTTACTTTGGAAAAAGGTGCTCTAAGCTTTCCTGTTGTTTAAATTGTAGGTAAAAAGCTGATTCAATACCATTTTACGCCAGGTACAATTTGGATTTTTGACAATAAGTGAACGCATAAATAAACTTTGTAAGTACGCTTATAATTTTGCAAGCAACATATTTCCCAGTAACATACAATCTTTTCTTGATAAAGGCGTTTGTCTAGGATTTAGAAGCCCGCATTCAAGAATACCTCACCAGATTTCGGCAATCTATCACGGCGGTGATGGATGTTTTTATCCTTCCCTAAAAAAAGGGGCTCTAATCTTTCGCAACTCACCCCTCGACCCGGGAATCCGCATCGAGACACGGCGCCAGTGCCATTCGGCATTCATATATTACCGAAATGATGTGCCAATCATGCCAAAATCGACAATGGGTGGAACACTTTTCTGTGCCCCTAGTTCGCTGGTAAAACTAGAGGCACGGCAGGGAAAGATAGTCCATTGTCCGGATGACGTAAAAAAGCAATCATTACAGGCCCACGAAGACTCGGGTACCGCGAATCAACAGCAACGGAAAGGTTTCCTGTTCCGAAGGATACTTTTCCATCCGACATCTTCCGCGTTCGGGTTCGGCAGAGTGTGTGGTACAGAAAACATCCTCAAAACCAACGGAAATCATGTAGGAGAATGCGGTGTGAATGGTTGGCCGAAGTTTTCAGCCAGCCTGCCGACCGAAAAGTGTTTTCTAACGACGGAAAAACGCCCGCGTTCGGCAGCTGAGCTGACGTAACCGCAAGGTGGACGCGACGGACAAACCCGACAACTCAATTTACGACTGCAAAATGAATCACCGGACGCCGGAGTTCGTCAAAATCAATTTATCACCATCGGAGGGCCGGCGCCGAAAATACAAAACAATTCTTCGCCACCGGCCCACGCGTTTCTCGCTCGGTAAAGGTCAGCTCCGGGAGATACTGAGCCGCACGGCCGAGAGCGCCCGCCGAAGTGAACCACGGAAAGGCAGTGGCCACTTTATCGGAACCTTTCCATCAAATGGACCGTAGCGGCATTATTGTGTTCGGCAAAAGGATTTTCTTTCAAGTGTAAATTAATCATCCTGCCAGCCGTGCTGTTGTGGGCCGATGTCTTCGATCCTTCTGGTCCGTCCCCCATCAAGCAACGTCTTATTTTTCGGTTGCATCTTTTTTTTCTCCTATCCTCTCTACCCTGGGAGTATCTCCCACGGTAATGTTCCACAGTTATTCCACGAGTTGACCCGAGGAGGGGCTGAAGCAAAAAAGTCTCAACTTGATAGAATCCTTCCGCGCTCCTTTCCACCTCCACAGCTCCAGAGCCCGGGACTCCCCCAGCCCGTAAATGTGAGAAATTGAATCCTCTTTATTATCACCGACCAGCGAAATTACCATTTCTTTCCGGCAAGCGATGGTCAGCGCCGGCGAATCACACCTCGCCAACTTATTGAATAAAAAAGATATTACTCAATATCCACCCAACCCCACGTATCGGGACGCGGGTTATTGTTAGATCGGGTTTGTCCCCTGAGGAGGGTCTTTCGATGCGAAAGGATGTCCATCCAAGCGCGAGAGGCAAACAGAAAAAAGAAAGAAACTCCAACCTAGAGGTACGCAAAATAGGTAGTAAAAAGATGAAATGGCCTCTGCAAACCCGAAAACATCCTTCACAGTGAGCGGAGGTGATAGGTCGAGCCGACGGATAACGCAGGCAGGCTGGATAGCAGGAAGAAAGGAAAAGCCCAATCGTACGCAAACAAATGAGAAGCAAAAAACTTTTCCCGAAAACCATTTTACCGTTTCCGTGTCTCGGGGTCTTAAAAATAAGTCATTTTTTATTTCCACTCATCCTGCCGGCCACCTTGCCGGGTCGTCCAGTCCTACGAAATGTCCCGACGGCCTGTGGAAACGTAAGAAAGGATAGATGGGAAGGCTTTGCTTACGATATGCGCCTTTTGCCTCCTTATTTTCTTCTTCGGTTGGAAGGATAATGCATTTTTTCATGCTTCGATTCGAGTGGGTTTTTTTTTCTTTCCTAAAGTGGAAAATTGCAGGACGTGTGTCTTCTTTTTCTAACCCGGACACATCGGGGCATCATCAACAGTGTTCCGAAAAAGGCTCGAGGTTTCATTCAATTTTTTGATATCCCCCCCTAATCCATGGCAAACCCCTGATGGTCAGTGAGTGAAAACGGGATTCCTTCACATTCAAAGTGATATGTGTATTTTTTGAGGACGTGTCTGGAACGCTGCCTTTTTATGAATCGAGTTGGTATCAAAAAGGAAAAAATAACATTAGTGGGGGCATTTTATGGACCATCGCTTTTGTAAGGGGTTGACATAATAACAGGTATTTTCGATGGAGTCAAGCTGAAACGTGTTCCATAGACATTGTTCTGGTTATGCAAAAAAATGTTCACCCATCCATCTCCAGAATCATTTTTAATCATTTGGAAACTTTTGTTATTTTTATATTAATTATCATGCCAGTTCATAACGATTATGTTATTCATTTCTTTCTTAGCGATTATTGTGAATTTCCCACCGCATCAAAACTACTGCTAACTGCCGGGAATATTTTGGATTAATTTTTTTTTAAAGATCTGCACTTTCATACATGATACAACAAACTTTAGAAATCGAAAAACAAGTGCTTTCATACCACAACAGCAAATTCCACAACCTACAAACGAAATTTTGATTGCAAAAAATCAACAACGTTCGTAAGTAGCAAACTTCGCCACGCGCATGCGTTTTGTGCAGCCAAAACACGTGCTGGCATTCAAAATACGAAAACCTACATTCGAGCAGATTGACAGCTCACCTCCCCTTCGACCAGTTCGAGCAGTTTTGACAATTCATTTCTCCTTCGATCTGGTACGTCAACAATCAGTTGTTTACGTTTTGTGCGTACAGCAAGTTGTTGCATTTTTGTTATGAATTGATTCCGTTGCAAAAAAGTGATTTATCAAAACAGAAATGGCACAAATGATGGCCGTAACGTTGCTCACGCGAGCCATCGAGTACGATGTGGTCGGTCGAAAGCTAGAAGCGCTCAAACTGTACGAAGACGGAATCGAGGCGCTGCTAAAAGATTCGAAAGGTGACCAGAAGTGAAAGCAGGCTTTCGGCCTCGACCGTATGAATCATGCTAATCCTAACCCGGGCCCCTGCTCGTATGATGATTCATTGCAGCTGAAACGGATCCGAAAAAGAAACAACATTATCAAACAAAAATACTCGAATACATGAACCGGGCCGAGCAAGTGAAGGAACTCGTGACACGGTGGAAAAGTAATGGAGTAATCAGTGATAAAATTCACATCGTAGAAGGTGCGACAGGGTACAGCTACAGTCGCATATTTGGCAAATACTTCAACGATGGCATCCGGGAGATACTGATCGAGGAACCGTACGTACGCGATCACTATCAGATCTGCAATGTGGTCATGTTTTGCGAGCTTTCTGTCAGCAGCTGTCGGAACGTGAAGTATATCCAGCTGCTGACGGTTAAGGACAGCAAGAACAACGACGAGCAGGGCCGTGCCTTCGAGACACTGAAAGAAAGCCTACAAAAGCAAGCCGTAAAGTTTGTGGTCGAGTACTCCGAGCACATGCACGACCGGCAAGTGATGTAAGTATTTTGTTTCAAAATGAATGAATTCAATTTGAAGGCACGAAACAACGATATTTAAATGCCCACCGTTTATTTTCCTCTGCCGCTTTCGTTTCAGATTGAGCAATGGGTACGTTGTCAAGATTGGTCGTGGACTAAACTACTTTAAGCCCTCTCCTAGTCGGTACTGTCTTGGCGCTTTCAACTTCCACTTTCGGGAGTGCCGGGAAACGAACGTGGATGTGTTCTATTGTCCGGAGAACAATAAATCATGAATCCAAGAAGACGCACCAAAAATTTAATGACCACAGAATCGAAAATAAAACAGACAAACAGACAATACACACCAAACTCGGCGCTGTTTGTACGCCCGTGTCCGAAAGCTCATCAATAGCACTTCGCTAATTGCCTTCCGTTTGCGCGCAATGCTGCAGAGATTTGCAGCCAAACTGTTGTTCTGCTGTCCTGCTGCTAAACGCCAATTTTTCCAACCACGCTGCGTATGCTCCTAGCACCTCAGTTTCTACCATCAAACTTCGATCGATGGCTCTTGGCAAAAGTTGATTTCTCGTCCTTTCGTTGGCTCATTAATTCGCCATTTCTGTTCCTCGCCCGGTTTCGTCGCCACTTGTCTCACGGCACACCTTCCCATGCATACCGCTCGGAATTGGAATAGGCGGCTCGAGGAATAAAGGACAACCTCACTAGGCTACGGTAGCGAGCCCGTATGCCAATCCGCACTGCAGTGGCGATTGTTTGTGTAATAATTCATAACTAATGACTAAAGTTGATTGAACAAACTCAGCCATTGCCGTCGAATTTGTAGCTTCTCTTCCTTGTGCTAGGTACTTTTTCTGCTGGCCAAAATTTTACGTAGAGCATTTTTATTCAGAAGGTAGGAAGGTTCGTTAAATAAACGAACTTTTTCAAACAATAATTATGAAAATATATTTTCTAGTTGCACGTATCTATTAAATTGCTGTTTCATTTCAATGTTTAATTCTAAAATGTTGATACCAAACCAGTAAATTAAATATTCATACCGAACAATTCCTTTCAAAAAAAAGTGCTTTTGTTTTAATAAATAAAAGTTTTCATCCATAAAAATCTGATATTCTGAAAGAAAATTTTCTGTTCCTCGAATGGGAGAATTTATCAAAGGGACAAGACGTCTCTCCACTGCGCAAGGACACAGCACGAACAAGCATTGCAAGCGAAAACAAATTCATTAATTACAATCGCAAACCATCCAGCTTGTGCCCACGGTCATTCAAAGTTTGCTGTCGGGTACGGTTTTGGCGCGCCGTTCTTGAATCGACCGCCTAGTAATGACGTAGATTTACTTTCTGGCTCAAGAATTATCAATTCTTACTCCCTTCTGCTTTCCGGTCCGCCCAAAATGAATTATGGGAACGGACAGTTGTAAACAGGCTTCCCACTTGAACCACCACCTTGTCCTCTGCCATTTCTGTTCCGAAGCACTTTTTAGACATTTTGCGCTGCAATCAATTTCGTATTGAGTGCTTAAGTAACATTTCAATTAGTTCTTGCGAGCCCTTGAAATGATTAATTATTTTCTGTTCGAATCTTTTCTGGCATCGGATTCGGTCTAAACAAAAGCGTACCTTTTTCTTGGGAATAAAACAATATCGTAGGATAAAATGCCACACGTTGTGAGGTGAAAATTATAGACTTTTTCCACTTTAACACGTGGTTAATTACTATGTTCACCTAAATCCTTTTTCCACAAAGGAAATGCCACAGAGACAATAGAATATCGAAAAGATACAACTTGAGACAAGTTTGTCCTGTCTATATTTACCTAGATTTTTCTTCCGATGTAGTTTCATGATCATCGTGCCACAATCAAACGGACCACAAAGTAAAAAAAGCAATAAAATAAAGTAGGATAGCTTTTCAAATCGTGATCTATTAGATCAATAAACAGATTGATGGTGCAGTTTCAGAATTATTTATTGTTTCATAATACACTAAGTTCGGTATCAGAAGGCAAAACAGCAAGATATTTAGGCATGCTTCAGACGCAAATATAAAACTGTATTTTTTTTTTTTCAAATCTACTCAATTTTTAAGAGTTGAGACAAGTACAATCCTAATTTCTTTTCTTTTGTAAAACGTTAATTGTTACTTTTGGAAATTGGATGATTTGCAACCGCGCGTCCCTTTAAACATACCGTGCGTATGTGCTCACGATATTATCCGCTCCTCGTGCCTCAAAAACACGCTCGCCGGCCGGATTCCGGTACTGGTCCAACGCCAACGCCGCCACACAGCGCATTTCCAGCCGAGCCCCGATACGTGCCGCCTGCTCGTTACTGAAGTCCGCACTGACCAGCCGGAAGCGGAGCGACTTGCCGCGCGCCAACTGGAACTCCATCAGCTTCTGCCCAACCGAGCGCCGCCGGAAACGCGGATCAACGGCCAGCACGAACACGTGGTACGATCGGCGCGTCCGAAACCGCCCGCAGACGTCCCCGGTGCGTTCGAGGTGTGCAAACACTTTCACCATTTCGGCCCGCTTACGGCACACGTCGGTTGAACCAGCGGCACTCAGCTGCTCGTCGGCTGTGCCTGAGCCAACGGGACGAGCGATCGAAACGCCGACGATAAAGCCGTGCTCCTCGTCGATAGCCAGCGCAGCCAATCCCTGCGCCACGAACGACAGGGCGTACTGGATGTCCTGCTCGGTTGGACCGGTGGGGCTGTGGCCGTTTTCGTCGATGTAGGACACGTTCAGCAACTCCTCGGGGTAGTAGAACGAAAGCAGGGCCTCTCGGATCCGCTCGCACTCGTCCGCTACCGCAATGCGGTACACGATCTTTCGATAATCCGCGTTCATTGATACGCGCTTTCTTTGCCAATAAGCTCCGTAATTATTCCACAAATCCACACACAAATCTTCACGCTAGACCAGTGCTTTCCGTCACCGCAGTATCATCTCACGGATTAGGTCTTACCACGGTGAACATGGCCTTCCACAAACGTGTCTTCAACGCCAAGACTCGAGACGCCAACAGTGCGCTACGTTGCAGATCTGCTCCCCTTATGTCGAAGGTTTGTTTTCTGCGGTTGACTCTGGTCGGGTCGCGATGTTTTGCGTGGTCGCGTTATCGGTAACAACCGATGGCGGTTCGATGGCAAGTGCAGCTTAGAAGGATAGGAAAAGGTATTGAAATACAAAGTTGTTTTATGTTGAAGCGAGTTGTTTTTTTTTTCTTACTTTTCGACACGGCTGACACCATTTTCAACTCAAACCAATCAAAAAAATTAGAAAACAATTAATATTGGTGCTAGACTCTGCCATTGCTCAATTATTGAACACATTCATCACAGTAAGTCACTAACATTCTACCATAACTGTATTTTTTTCCAGCTCGCCACTGCCAGGTGGCATTTATTCCATTACTGATAAGCCCTGTGCGTTTCATGAACCATTGCAACATCGCAACCCGACCATGCGCCAGTTACCCACCCACCGACCGGTCGCCTTCGCCACAGAGGCGCGTAATATGCCACGCTTGCTTACATATAGGTTATGTTTATGAAACGGCGTCGCGGACGTTTGCCAATCGCATAAAACCAATTAAACTGGCAAACGAATATCAATTTTTCTAAACAAGGTGACGCAAGATTGGAAAAGGGGGGGGGGGGGGGGAGGGATGTGAAATGTGTGATTGTGCAGAACTTTTAATCAGACTAAGAAAACCTTGACTGGTTTGAAACGGGCACCAGGAAAGAAAAACAAGAAACTGAGCATTATTTGATCTGCTACCTAGTTAAGGAAACGAATTAAGCTAAACGACCAACAAATACAACATAAGGCAGTATTGTTATTAAGCTCATTAGAGAATCGTTTATCAGATAATAACATCTTCAGATCTTTGAAATTTTTCATAAATCAATTATTTTTAGACTTAGTTCTCCTGGTAACTACAGCTCGCGGAGGAGGGAGGTAGAAAATCTGTTGTTAGCGAAGCATGGATAAGATTTATTTTAATTTTTAATAATGCTGTAAAAAGGGAGGCATCCTAAATACGGACATAAAAAAAGCTTACGTAAAACGTTTCGCCAGCTGGTAATACAAAATTAATTACAAGAAAAGAAGCAACAGAAAAACACGTAATTCCAAATCGTATTGTCGCAGAAAGGAGACGGATGACAGCCTCAAGAGTTATTCCTTGGAAGCGTTGCGTCCAGATACCGGAAAGTCCTTGTGGCAAACAGCAAGAATGATAAATAACATAAGTCACGGGCAAAAAGCATTACCTCGCTCCTTCCGAGCCAGGGAAAGGATTGTGCCACAGTTACAATAGCGTTGTCGGCCGGAGTGACTCGAGGAAAAGAACTTAGAACCCGATGCATCTGCAGCTGGTATCCCAGCATTTCGTTTTCCAACTGCTCCTCCAAACCACCCGGAGCACACGTTACCGGAAGGGTCGAACGTTAATCCTGGTTTTCTTTTTGGTCCACATTTCTAATCCGCCTTGGCATAAGTTTGTACGCGACACTTGAAAAAGAAAATGGGAACTACTCGCGGAACACAACGAGAACAGGGCTGAAGTAACGGGGAAGTAAAAGGAACGGAAAAAGGGCAACGAATGAGCAATAGAATGTCACACACAGCGAAATATAAACAACGATAATGATATTGCCACTAGACTGGGAAACAGAGGGATGGCAAGCGCTGCACGAGCGAATCCTTAAGCCAGTTACTCTTAACTGTTGCCACTAGCGGATTGGCGAGAGGGTATTAAATTTATCATGATCATCGTTATTATCGTTATCGTCGTCGACTTCGTCGTCGTCTTAGTCCGTGTACGATGCCAGCCCCAACATTGACAACAAAGGCGATTCTTTTCGTTGCTACTTTTTTTTTTTGCTTTAACTCCCTTGATTTTGAAATGGCGCAATTGCTGGGCGCCGACTCACTTCATATCGCCAGTCTTTACCGTCGGCGTCACCATCTTCTTCCGTTCGTCGTATTTCTAATCTCTATCATTAATTCAATTACAATAATTGATTCGGTAATTATTTAAAAACGTTACTCAACCCGACAGACGGTTCGCGCTGTAATCGCGTAAGATTCACTTTTTCCGTGGAAGAGGTAGTTAGGATTTGCAAGGTCGTTGTTCCCGGAAAGGGGTTTTAAATCTATCGAATTGAGCAACATCAGGATGAGACTTATCGCGAAGATGAGACGCCTTTAGTGGAGAAAATAGTACGAAAGAACCACCGCACTCTGCTCCAATACTGTGTTAAACATTTAAACTGCGACCAGGAAGATATTCCCGGTAATGCTAACATCTCTCCATGCGCCTTGCCTCTTTTACCATTCTTTTTGTGAGTGCGAGTGACGTCAAATGAATTGTGGAGCATAAATTTTCAATAAGACTAATTGTAATTAACGAAAACGTTCGGCGTCGACTTTGGACGCGATACAAAATGCAGATAAAAGGGGTTGAAATTGATATAGCCTTCCGAGGGCGATGCTGCCGAGATGCCGCCGCCGTTTTATGGAAATGAGCGTACAGACGGGCAGAATTTTTCCGCGCGATTTTCCCCATCCGGGCAGCATTCGGCTGTGTCCAAAACCCGTTGACGGCGCGCCACCCGAAGTCAAACTTCTCCTGGGCTGGAGAAAGGGCATCACCTAAGGGGTCGGCAGAGGTCGCCTTCGATCTGCGCCAAAGAACGTTGCCCTGGCGCTTCCCTTGCGGATGGCAAATTTTTGTAACACAATTATGGTGCGGAAAATTAATGGTCACGTCGCCCCGGGCTGCGTGTAGGGATTTCGGTGCGCTTGTTGTTTAGTTTAGCGCTTCGTCCAAGGTTAATGGTGACGCAGTGTCGAGATGGGGGAACATTTCAGTTGAATTTGGCTAAAGTAGCTTGAGATTAGCCGCCAACTAAGCACATAAATCAGGATAAGATGCATACATTTCGGGGCACGGGTCCCACCATAAGCCAAATGAACAGGATTCTTTTTCTCGCTCGAACCACATCGAGAAAGAGTTAAGGAAATTTCAATCGCTCGCTCCATGGAAATGTAAGGCAATGCTACAATGCGTCATTGGTAAGATAAATTTTAATCACAAATCGTCCGGTCGTTTGCACTTGCCTTAATTACATCCTGCAAAAAAAGGAATGTTTGTTCACAACATATTCATACGATGAAGGCACACTTTAACCCATTGCTTAAGAAATACTTAAATGGATAGTTTGATCAAAAAAAAAGTAACGTAGCATTGTAAAAATAAAAATAAATTAAGGCAGTTTCGTTCAGTCCTTAAACAAATTGCATGCCGTTGCAGCATTGAAATGAATAAATGCTTCACCAAATTCTAACCAATTCTTTAACCTTTCCAACTCTCTCTCGCCGTGAGTCAGTTGCCTCCAATTTCTAGCCGGCTGCACAAGCCGTTATTTGCTGCGATTTCAAATTACTCGTAAATTACACCCGGATTCCACCATATTACCGGCTTGACAGTGAGCCAAACGTGCGGTCGTAGATAAATCGACCTCATTTCTTATGAGCAGGCAAAACACATTTTCCACGGCGTTCAAACGGTGACAACGAGAGAAAAAAAAGACCATCAACGCAATCAGCAGTGAGGAAAACCGAGGTCGCTGGGAAACAAATATGTGTTCCAAAACCACATTTCAAACAACCGAAAAACACGTGAATACAAAGCGACCGAGCGTTGCTGAAGTAGGGAAGGGAAGCGGAAAAGGACCTCCTCATGCCAAGTGCACCAAGGAGAAAAGGCAATCGACGACGCCGAAGCCGACGACGGCATCAACAAGCAATATTTACGTAAACAAACCGCAGGGAAATGCTTCATGTTCTTTCGCCGCTGAGCCGAACAAGAAACTATTTGCCAAAAATACTTCCCAGTTATTTATTGTCCCCGCCATGCGACCCCGGGATTCAATTTATCAACGTTCAACATGGGCCGTTAGTACGTGGCTGTGGACGCACCCGAAAATCGGGCGCTTCCCTTGCGTTCGAAGCGCAAAACGGAGACATACTTCATTGAGTTCGACGATAAGGACGATGACGACGACGAAGCATCCGAACCACTACCGATTGTTCCCATGCATCGCCACCCCGGGAAAGCAGGGAAGGAAAGATCGGAAACCGAAACTATTGCCACCACATTTGCCAAACCAAGTCAATGCGAGGCGCAAAGCAGTTCGATTCGTGCGTCATTTCTTGATCTTTCCTAGACACCCAGATGTTGGCAGGAGTTGCATGCTGATTCCGAAGCTCATGAGATCGAAAATTTCAAAGACACAAAACCCTTCTTCATCGCCCTGGACTGCTCGGGATTCGGGAAGAACGGGCTTTCAACGAAGCGGCTCCAGTGACAGTTTAGAAACCTCGAACAAACAGCTTCCGTTGGATGGATGGAATAGAGCATTCTATTTTCGCTAGCTTTCCAGCCTACCGCAATGCACATCCTCCTGGAGGCGTAAGTTTCATGCGCTTTCCTTCATTTTCCCGCCCCTACAGGTGGTAAGTACAAGGAAAGAGTTGCTTTCGCGTTTTCCAATCGAATGCCATGGTCTGGAAGATAAATATTTTAGAAGGATGGTTATGGATTTCCAGAAGAATGGACATGAGCGTCGAGGTGGGAGTCGAGACCACCAGCAACTCGCGGACAAAGTTCGTAACCGCAAACCGGAGCACTTAAGACGATTGAAATGCCGTCCGCTCATACATCGGGTCGATTTTTGCGAGTTCGAAATTTTCACGATTCGGATATAGTTTATTCGGCTCTCGTGTAGGGTTTATCTGTGTGTGAAACCCTAAATCACGAAAAACTTAAATCACGAAAAACTAGAAAACTGAATTAGTTACAGCCCGACAACAAAAGGAAATTAATTATGATAAGTTTCTCTAGAAGAATATTTAAAAACAAATATTCATTCATAGAAATTTATGCTTTTTAAATAATTAGTTTTTACATTACAGGCTACAGTTTGAAAGATGTTTGTTTATGTTAACTTTTAAGCTTGTTTTATGTTGTTACTGTATTTTAAAATTTGTTATTGAACAAAACAATAAATGATACTCTATTTAAAAAAAAAAACTCCTCGAATTTGTAATGAAGGCCTGCTGTCGGGAATTTTTTACGAGTACGGTCGTGATTTGTCAATCGTTGCATTTGTTGAAAGCATTCCATCGAGCCTAACCCCACGTGTTCGACACAAGCAGCTTAACATTTTGGCAACAGTTTTCCATAAACGACCTACAAAATTACATCTCGCATACATATGCCCGTAACTATTTCTTAAGGCATCCGAGGTTCACAAGGGAAAGAAAATTATCCAAAAAAAACCTCAGTATCGAGTACTCCGAGGACTTAACGCACAACGAATGGCACTGCGGAGTCGATCAATTTCCCTCCCCTTGGGGCATGAGTCGTCCCAACGCATACGAGCACCGTGCATGTACGTAAAGTGCATTTTCGGTGGAGCTCTGTCGGCTTCATACCAATGCTCCTTTCGGAAGGGAACCGGCGGCTGTAGGACCTCGCTTCCATTCAAGTAACGACACACCATTAGGGAGACCAGGTGACTAATGATGCTGACAGACATTTGGAACAGCGGAATTCGAGTGGAAATAAACGCTGCTTTATCTTCTTTGCCCCAAAAAGCGGAAACGTTCGGTCGAGCTGCGACTGCGAGTTTTCCGCAGGCCTCAAAAAAAAAAGGAAGTGAAAGATGGAGAGCACCGAAGGACACATTGGTTTTGCAGTGCAGCACCTTAGCTTTTATGGTAAAATTATGCACCGTACAAACAAGCAGATTCACACACATGCACACAACAGCACCGCCAAATGTTTGTGTTGCCAGCCGCACCGAGGCCATCGCTTTGCCAAAAGCAGCCACAACCTATTGCAATAAGGGGACTTCAGGCAGTTTGTAAAGGATTTTACTGGAACCCTCCAAGATGCTGCCGAAGGTGATCGTTTTTGTGTGGACAGCGTTCCACCGCAACGGCCTACCGTCGCACCCGGCAAGAAATCCTCTATCGTGGTAGGATTTTAATTTCCCTCTGTCATAAACCATGTGCACAAAAAACGAGAGACCTAGGTACAAACATACAGTCAAACATGGACTGCCAAAACAATCGGATATCGCCGACATTTTTTTTTTTTTTTCGGAAGGATTTGCACAACTGCACCAGGGTTTTGTGCAGTTTGTGGCTCCAGCCGGCCGCCCGGTTAACTGCAGAGCCTTTTATTGCCGAGCCGGAAACGGTCGCGGCCAAATCTTCTGACATTCAATCGCCTTTCAGATGGCCGACGAGATACGCGAGATACGAGATCAAAAAGCAATTTCGAAATTCACTTTGCATATCCGCCTGGGGTCTCCCCCCAGGTGACGTCATTTCCTTCAATTGTGTTCTATTCATGTCGCGCAAAAAATGCTGTTATATGATGTGCCAACATTTTCTTAAGTCGATGCAATTTCTAAAAGAAAACTAGGTACGACATCATTCTTAAAAGCAGCTCTTTCCCACCCGTGCACATGTTTTTGGAAAAAGAAAAACAAATTTTGTTTGTCTTCGCGTTCGTAAGTACGAGCTGATTCCATCTGCAACGCAATAATCAAATAATAAATTTGTAAATTGAAAATCTGACCCATTTGTTGCTGAACTGTTTCCAACAAGGTCAATTTTCTTTTTTCTCCAAGGTAAAAAGCTTACATCTGATGTTGACAAAGAATACGAGAATCTGTGTTAAGTTTTGCAGTGAAATGTTTTGATAAGTTTATTCGGATATGTGATCATTGGAATTGATGTACAAAACAAAACCATTTGTATTCTACATTTTGTCACAAACGGAAACTTAATAAACAAGATAAGATAGTATTTATTTCCCTTCAGAAAAAAAAATATTTTAAATTTTGGCAAGGCGTAGAGACAATTAAAACTGTGCCTCAATACTCAAAAAGGCTTCCGTTCGCTACAAGGATAGTACAATTCGACTAACAGCCAAAGGAAGGGGTTTTCTTCCACTTTCAGCTAACAGCTTGAGTCCATTACAAATTCTGGTTTCCCATGGATTGTGTTTTGCTCTACTTACAGCAGATTTTCCTCCTTTTGCTCACTCGTAATGAACAAGTTGGCAACAATTTATTTAGCTCAATTTGGAATTGTAATTTATTACTATCAGCTTGGAAGGCATGATGTTTCCGTGAAACCCCTTTTGTGCAGCATTGCCATATGTTCATAACAAGCTTTCCATTAGCCTTGGTTGCGTCTGAAACAAAGTAAAAATATAACGATGTAACTACTATACTTTTGTTCACTTTACCGAGCGATCACGCTTTTAGCTTTCCTTCAAAAGTGCATTTTTATAATGTCCTTTACTACACAACCACCAAATCACCAAGGACTTACTTCGTTAGCATAAAAGTAGTTAAAAAGTTGTGCTGCGTAAACATTGCTAAGATACAACCGATCTTGAATCATGTTCTCAACCAAGTTATCTTCGCGTTAATGAAACTTGGCCTGTTATATATTTAGCAGACTCTTGCCCTTATGACGGTCTAAGGGGCAAAAACAAAACTCGAAAATGTATGCTTTTAACAGCTAAAATGTACACTACAAAATGCACTAAGCCTTTTTTTCTCAAAAAAAAAAACTCAAAAGCTCTTCCATGTTCTCTGCCCCCTTATCCGTACTCTTGAAGTTTTCTCTAGACTGTATAACTAAGTGTAGTAAGACTGAAGAATCAACTTTCGGCAAGATTCACGATTACTATTTCTTTTCGGTTCGCTTTACTTACAACGAAGAATGGGAAAACAAAACACGTTTTACCCCCTGGCTCGACCTGGCTATTTTGATGGTAATGGTATTCTGCCACATTGCAAATGATGCCTAGTGAAATATGGCAATACTTGACTCACTTCAAATACTGGTCAAGGAAGCCTTAATCCTTTGTACCCATTTCATTTTCCTTATTCGTAGTTTCATCATTTTTAGAAAAGATTAATTTAATTGACATTTAGAAATGGTGCAAAAACTGTACCATATTTCAGTAGAGCATGTTTGTTTTATGTTCAGAGGAGCAGTTTTAACCAGCCATAGGTAGAAATTATACAACTGTTGAATATGATGGGCTCTTAAGTAAAACTGCACATAATTAAAACCAAACCCTTAATTTGGTATTGTTACGGCATAAACTACCAAACACTAAATAGCTTAAACGAAGTCAATTACCTCCGCATTTGTTTTATATCGTTCGTTTTGGCTTCAAACTATGCTGACTGTCGCCATCGTTAATTTAAATATGACTTTTTATTGTTATAGACTTCCTAACCTTAGTCTCCTTTGTCTACGAGTCTGGCCGATACCGCGAAAAAAAGGTCGGTACCACAACCCTTGCAGTGTGGCGCGCTGCAAAACGATCAAGGACAGAAGGGTTCGAGAATCATCATTCCACTGCTGGGTTTGTTCACCTTGATTTTCTCACCCTTACCGCATGCCCTTCCGGTTTTGCTCCCGGATTGCATGTGACGACCGTCGGTTGATGATGTTGATTACCGGAAAATGAGGTGGACAGTTTTCTCATCAACCCTCAAGCTCCTTAGGAAGAGAAAAAAAAGGATGCACAAATTGGAAACTGTCCGCTACCGTTTGGGAAGCGTCCGTTGGTAAATCCGTGCCCTTCGTGTTAACGCTTTTTCCTTCCTGGTATGCACATTTGGAGCAAAAGAGACAGGGGGGTGGGATCTTTTTTCGGGAAACTCGTCACCGATCCTCTGCTTCTCTACGAGACCGCGCGAAAGACAGGGATACAAGTTTGGTCCATAATGGACAAACATTAGCAACACCATATCCCAGCAAGGGCGCAGAAAGCATTCAAGGAGAGGCTAGAAGAATGGAAATGAGAGTGTAAAATATCTCTGCATTTGACCCTCGTCCGGCGTGGGGTTGCTCCATAGCCATTAAGAAGTCCTTTCTTCTGGCTGACACAGGCAAACAAAAAAGCATTGCCGTCCCCCAAAGCCAATCCGTAACGATCGTCACCACCAGGGCTGATGGAACGGCTCTGAACGGGGTGGCCATTAACATATTCCAGCAGTAATTACTCCTGGCATCGGAAAGTGTCGACGAAAGAAGCATTAGGAATCAATTAAAATGCAATAATTAGCAGACGACGGTCAAACTGCGGGCTTCCGGAGCCGGGCATGCAACCCAGGTCGGGCACCCCCGAGTTATGGATTATTACTTATGACCGAGCGGGACGAGGCGATGGCGCGCTTCCCGGGATGACCCTTTTAGTGCTTGGTGTTTTTATCGACAGTTTCGAAATTTATCATCCCGGCGATGCCATTGCTAGTGACTGCTTCAATTATTTGCCATGCAAATTTTTGTGACACGGACGATCATTTTTATTAATCGAACGGGGTCTAGACTCACAAATCGAGACAAGGGTGAAGCCATAAT
The DNA here is from genome assembly GCA_914969975.1 of Anopheles atroparvus. Lineage (NCBI taxonomy): Eukaryota > Metazoa > Arthropoda > Insecta > Diptera > Culicidae > Anopheles > Anopheles atroparvus. The sequence continues at coordinate 31,161,935 of CAJZCY010000002.1, read as the reverse complement.
TTGCAATACAGCATGGAGCACCGCATTAGACCATAGCTCAACAGGGAGCACTTTGTCAAGCTAAAACTCGTCCGGATAATTTCATACTAGTGCTAGCAAATTATGAGCAACATTTCATTATAAGCTTGTTATGTTTTAATCTATGAGTTGATATTGTTGCTTTAGTTCAAGAATGTGTTTTATGCTAGTGAAAGTTTATATTTTCCGCGACAGTACCTCGAAATAATTTGGAGAAATATCTTGCTTTAAAAATTCCCTGAGCCTAAATCATAAAGAGCAATAGAATACTATGCATCGACATTTTCAAGCACACAAAGCGCTAGTGGTATGGAGTCACGTCTGACCGTTAACAGATTTCGGGACACGCATAAAGAAAAAGAAATAAATAAACGAAAAGCACTGCAGCAGCGATGTTTCGCGTGGAAAGCTTGACAAAAACCGACTTGTTACGCCATCGTCGAATGGCGCTTCCACCACCGACCGACTTCTATGCCGACCGTGGCAGGTCATGACCGTGGATTACCATCACTACCACCGTACTCAACGCAAACGGCGAACCGCTGCTGCTTATTACCACCGCGAGCAGTCGAAGAATTTTTCATCTTAATCTCCGCAGCGCAGAAGAGGAATTCCTCCCGCCGAACAGGACATGCCGAATGCCGGCGGAAATCAAGTCGGGCCAGCCAGAATTGCCACCGGGGCTGCTAGCATCGCAACAATCTTATTTTGGGTTTATCGTTCGGTTTTCGGTGCAGATTTTTGCCCCACCAGTTGGTGTTTTTCTTTTACGAATTCCTTATTTTGTTGCTCCTCATTGTTGCTGCTTAAGTTTTCCCCGAAAAGCCAAACGGCGGGGCACGCTGCTGCCCTGTCCCACCGAGGACCATCTTCCATCTGTCAGCCAGCGAGACTGCGTCAAGAATCCGAGAATCCAAAGATAAATATGACAGCTACGTGTTTTTGTTTGGCTAGGAATTAACATCGTTCGCATTGGCTCCTTCCAGCCCAGGACCACCGGACGACCTCTTGCCGTCCTCACACCCGAGCAGCAAACGCTTTTATCTTTCCCTCTCGCTCTCTCCCTTCCGCTGCATGTCATGCTGTAGCGACTAACGACTGGAACCGTATCCTTTCCGATGGTAGTTAGCTTGGCGTTCCCCGTAGGGCTCTGCAGGAATTTAAAAATAAATTACTCAAAATTACGTGCTATTTGTAAGTTTCGCTCGCTTCGAAGGGACTCGCGATGCAGACACACACCATGAGCGATGGAATGTCGTTCCGGTAGTCAGCACCAACCAGAGTTGCACTAAAAAAAATAAAATAAAAAAACATTCAAAAATCTTGGCCTTTAACAAAGTCGACGCCAACGCCCCTCCGACGCCTCCCGAAAGATGGCAGCTTGCGATGGTGACAGAATGACAGAGAGCAGGAATGTTTCTTGTGTTTCCGCTGAAGAATTACTGCACCGCGACCGAAGAGATGTCCCTTTTAGACTTGGTGTAACTTGTTACGTCTAAATAACAAAAGGAAAAAAAACAATGCTGAAGGAACAAAAAAAATTGTCAGCAAATTTCGCGGATGAGTATGGCAACGAGATGGATTTATCTTCACCGGCAGCAGCTTTATTCTTTTTCTTCCCCCTTCCACGAGCCGCTACAAAAAGGAAGTCTCAAATGAACATATTTCTTCTGGAGTTTTCATAACGAAAAGGAAGCAAACAAGTTGAGAAAAAAAGTAAGAGCACCATACGACAAGAAATGGAACATCCTCGAGCGGTTCCGGCTTGTTCCACCGTGGCCAAGTTCGCAATCGCGCTAATGACGTCAGCGAAGTGGGAAAATTATGCGAAATGAAATTGTTCCGCCTCGGTCCTGATCTCGTCTCCCGGTGATGTTTGTGTTTTACTTATTTAGATTCTCTTATTTATTTTCTTTTTTTTTCCCATACGTTCTCAGCATTGTGCGGTGCTATCTGACGGGTTTTCCGTCGCTCGGTGCTCGTATTGTTCTTTTCTGGAAGCAAATAACATACGAGGAACCTCTTGCAGGAAGAACTTTTGGGTGTGCGGTTACTCTGCCGTTGCCATAGGTGATTTGAAGGGCTACAAATTGCCAGTGCGGATCAAACTTTTGTTCTTTCTGTTTGATTAGTATTGTTGCTGCGTTGGTAAACATGAATTGCCTAACATACGATTGTAGACCGGCTTTTTCATAAGCACCTAGAGCTTTCTTAAAAATAAAATACCAAGATTTTCCAGGAAAATTGGTAGCGTAGAATGTTCAACATCGAAACATGGGAAACATGAGATGCGTCATGATCTGCATGCACTAGTTTTAGAAATTGAAATACATTTTTCAAACAGAATTCTACCGGAGGAAGATTTGTGTCTGCGCAAGTGAAACACGTACATTACAGTTATTCTTTTTTTTCTAGTAGTTTATCCAACAAGGAATAAATCTGGAGATTAAATACTTTACACTCTTTGGAAGAGTTTGCTTTCCATGAAAATAATCTTACCATCTACACGTTAACATCGTTTTCACAATCTTGCAACACCAATCATTTCCTCATCTTGTCCTTAATATCCGCCTTTCGAGCGTTTACTTAGAAATTATAATAATACTGATAATGATACACGCAGGAATATTCTTGCTTACTTTATTCAAGGCTCAAAGCCTTTGGTAGTCCAAAACACAGAGAACGGAGTAATTCTACTACCCACCTACCAAAACAAGCTGACATGGATTTTTAGTTGTTTGGATGTAACAGGGTCGATAAAATCTCGATACACCGCTCCCGGGACCTGCTGCAATATCGCACACGTGGCGCGTATGCAGGTCCAGTAATCTTTCCCTCGCAAAAATTAAGTATTCGTCCTCCACTACACCGGGAGAAAAAAAACCAGCATCACACCCCTTACCGACAGGCGCTTGTTTGGTAAATTCCAAACAGGTAACATGCTTCTAATTAAAAGACACTGTTACCATTTCCAAATTACCAACTTCATGCACCCGGCGGGCTTTCCTCGCAGTCAATGTAAAAGCGGCTCACGTTACCCCCGTGTTCCGAGAACGCCCTCGATCGCCGATAAGCTCCCGGGCGGCTCCCAGTAATGCCCAGTACACCTTTGGCATTCCAAAAGGAACGGAGACACACATACCCATCCGATGCTTCCGGCTTCACCGTTGCGGTACGGTTTCATTAGAATTTTTAATAATATTCCACCCCACCCATCAGCACGCATGCAGCCATCGCCGGCGCACGCAGCCAGCCGAAGGTTTCAAGCTCAACCAGGCGCCTCCACCACGTGCGCCTTGCCGCCACTTCTGTCCGTCCGGTGTGCGGTGTCGTTCCGATGAAGATTTTAAATTATGCATGCATGAAAGATAAGCGCGCTGATTCGGAAAAATAAAGCTACGCTCGGCCCGGCAAGCTGGTCCAGAAGAATTGTGATGGCGGCGGTGGTGCGAGATTGAACTGTGAAATGGTTGAACGGAGCCGTAACCTCTCGCTAGCGAGCGATTGCAGCATACACAATGACGCCCGAATGCAGGAACGGGCGCAAGGGAAGGCAACGGCCGAAATTCCGTCCACTGCTAAAGAGGGTAATGCAGAATGCGAACAGACTACACAACAGAAGAGCCATTGCACGCGAACCGGGATGGATAAAAAAGGCAAGGGAGAAGAGCAAAGCAAAACCCGTCATACTCTGTTATGTTAATGTTAAATGGATGGGACGTTTCTCGTTTCGGGCTTGGACCGACCGGGCCACCTCAGCCGGGGTAAGGAAAAATGTGTGGCCCAGCGATATCTCACAGCGGATCCACGTACCACCCAGCGCCTCGCCAACGATGGAAGATACCGTGGTGATGAAAACACCACCAACCGCATATCATTTTCCAACCATTCCTTTCATTCAACTTGGGGCGGGGAGTGGGTTCTGTTTGCTGGAAAATCTTTATCAGTGACGGTGCGGCAAAAAAATTAAATAACACCCATCGTGTACGATGATACCTCGCCGTTGCTGTGATAAGCGCGTACGAAGCGAGAGAGAGAGAGAGCGATGCATTAGATGGTGTACCAGAAAGAAAATTCTGGATTTCCCCACCACAAGAAAAAGAAGCCACGTAACGTGCCACCGGGGCTGCAGGAAAGGCAACCCTCGGAGCCCTTCGTTCCGATGCTGGCGGTACGTGCTCGGAGTATCAAGCATTTTTCACTACCGAAATTCAACTAATCGTCGCGCAAAACGTCGTCGTGATTGTCACCGCTCGGCTCCGCTTCTCTTAAAAAAAAACCACAGGAGGAAAAGCGAAACATCGGTCCATAAGCGAAAAAAAAATCCGTAACAGCAATATTAACCCAGCTGGAGGGAAAGAGCACCGGAGGGGAGTCGCCAGGCTGCGGTTTTGCAGTATCGGTTCCAAAATAAACAACAATCTCTTCTCGCTGAAGCGATGATTTTCACCGCAGTCGATTCGCTGCGAGGGATGGCTAAGTCCTGCCGGATTGGAAGTCGTGCCCGGCACGAGGCGATTTTGCTAACGTTTCGTGTTTGCCGAAAGATTTCTCAATGATCTATTTATTTAGCTTTCCCATCATCGACTCCGTCATGTTGAAACAATCGAACAGAAAGGTGAAATATTGAAACATATTTGACATCAAAACGCACGATGGATATAAAGAGTGGTGGTGGATCGATGGTGTACAGCTATGAGATGAGACTTTTTACTATTTAAACTGCACCAATGAACATCCTTAAAAACTGAACTTTGTTTTGTACTTTAACATTTTTAGTAAGTCATAAGTTTTCTATGCCTACACATGTTTCAAAAATCAGTTTAAAATCATCTAATTTTTTTCTGAAGCAAACATTTCCGTCTCAACAATGTGCAATGGCAATAAATTTCGACTGTCGTTCGAAACTGGTATCTTTAAATGTTGCAAAACTTATCTACCAAACTATGGCTCCTGCGGGAGTTGCCTTTCTTTGTCGACCCATCTGGAGGTCTAAGAAGCTCTGCGCACTTAGTGGGTTAATCCGTTCCCTTTTATCAATAGATGTCTCATTAAAACAGTCTCCGAAGGACCACGAAGTTATAACTTTTCTAATATTCACCCGTCGTATCGGACAAGTGGCATGTTGGCAGTGATTATTCCCTCTCCCAGTGCAATCAAGTCCCGCTGTGCGCTGATCGTACGTACGCTGCAAAGCGCTTCTCCGGATCGGTTAAATCCGGCCTTTATCTCGGAAAAACATACCACCGCCGGTGGAAACTCGGAGGCCCTGCGGTGCCAGCAGGAAAAACAAACCGCTGCCCAGGGACTGCCACAATTGCGGCACCGCGGGTGGTTGGTTTGGTGTTGTTATTGTTTAATTTTCCTCACCCATTGCCGATGCGATTTCGATTAAATTCAAATTTACAAACGCCTCTACATATGCCGCTTTTATACGGCGTAGAAACAATAACAGGAGTGAGTGTGAAAGTGAGCGGAAGGGTATCGCTTCACTTCCTTGCCGGCCTGTCCTTGCGGAAATCGGCTATAATCTTACACGCCTCGCTGCAAGAAGAACATTTTATTAGCCACGTTGTGTTGCCCGTCCGGCAGCTCGTCGTCGGCTGAATAACCGAAGGAAATGCCACTGCCACTTCAACAAGTGCTCCCCGAGGACTGCTTTTCCTTCCGATGCGGGAACAATAGACACCGAGTGGTCGAGTTTTTTCCTCCTTTTTTCCTTTTACGCTCACCAAACACTGGCGCACCAAACTGTCAACCGGAGCTGCAGAACCGGTGCCGAGAGCAACAGAAGAAAACAGAAGTGACACGCAAAGAAGAAAAAAGGCGAAGAAAACTTCAACTCGAAGGAAGCGGCGACTTCATCGCTGTGTGCTCTAAACCACCCAAACAAACATACTCCCACGTATGCCCTTGCGTGATGTGCCCACAAGATATACCTCCTGTCTTCCTTTCGCCCCCTCCCCCCCCCCCTCCCCCCCCCCCCCCCCCCGCCATTCGATCTGCCATCATAATGCAAAGAAGGAAGGCAAACAGTTCGCAACAACCAAACAATTCGAAACAACGGAAACCAAACAAAACAGCATCATATAAACATAAATGTGAAAAGCATAATACGAGAGTGGTCCCTTTTGCCCGCCGAATGGTCCCCCCCCCCTTTCTCCCCGCAGGACATCATCGGAACTGACGCTCGGGAAGGAAAGCCGGCGAACGAAAAGCAAACACATGCCCAGACACAGCGCATACCGAGGCTGCTTCTCCCGAAAGCCACCGACTAACCAGTAGCCCAGAGAAAGGAAAATGTCTCCCCCTCTATCCCTTCCCTCCGGTTATCCTTTCCTGCCTCCCCACGGTTCGGAATAACAATCAAACAACAAAAAACCATTTGTTGAGTGCACGTCGTGTGCGTGAAAGAGTATGTGAGTGTATGTGGCGATCCTTCCTGCGTCGGGAAGAAGAAAGTGGTTAAAATATAAAACCCAAACCAATAGACGACGGACCACCGCAAGGAAACCGGAAACCCGAGCGCAAAGAAGTGTAATCAAATTTACTGCCCTGACGCTGCGTCTTGTTCGCACGTTTGTATAGGTCACTCAAGGCATCCAAACATCTTCGTACAATTTTCCAACCACCCACTCCCGCAGCTGGGTTTAGTATGGGTTATTGGGATGGGATGGGGAAAATGGAGCGGATACTTCTGATACTGGCCAAGTTGAATGTTTTTCACTGTTCGAATGTTATTGTTTGGCCCTCGAAAGTTCCATTCCAAGAAATGGTACAATGGTGGTTAAAGCAGGAGAAGTTTGTTTATTTCTTATCTTTTCACTGTGAGGAAATTGAATTGAAAAAACGTTTATTCCTATGTCCAGAGGAATTTGCAGCTGCTGCAGGCGATTTCCTGGATAGAAAGGATTCGAGGATCGTTAGCATACATGTAGCTTAAAGCTTGTATCGCAATGAAACATTGAAAAAATAAGATAATGATTTAAGCCCAAAGATGGATTTTGATGTATGTGCATTGTCCGATTCATTCATTCATCGGAAACTAATGTGATCTGCATTACATTCTCGTAGAGAGAAGATATACAACAACTTTTCCTCACTATATCTAATCTAAACTAGCCACGAGGCCCAAGATGAAACATTCCTGTCTGGCCCGGTGGGATTATGATGTGGTCGAGTGCCGAGGACATCAGCAACAATAATGGCCTCAAACAAACAAACAAACGAACGAACGGGGGGGGGGGGGGGGGGGGAATCCTAAAACATAGAACATAACGCTTTTGTTCGCACGCCAAACAATGGCTCGTTCCGTCACTTATAGGCCCCCGGTGGAAGATGATACGACAGATCCATTCAAACACTCCATCCATCGTTTGGCGCCCAGTTCCAAAGCTTTTCTCCTGCGCCTAGCCGTGGCCCCTATCGTGTCAAGGATTTTCCCACAACACGTATCCGCATTACCATCCCGCAGATCCTCCGTGGACTATAGGAGACACCAACAACAAGAAAAAAAAAGGCGAAAAAAAAACTCCTCATCATAACGACCGTCAACCACACAACAATAACCATACCCATGATTCGTTTTGATTCGTTTACAAAGAATTCAACAATTGAGTTCCACAACCTCCGCCGGGCAGTGGTAAAAATAGAAGAAGGGGAAGCCAAACAACCTGCGTACACCCCCGCGGCGAACGGCCCGAAAAAGGGAAGTCATGCCGAACCGAGTGAGCCGCATATTGGGCTCTTTCCGAGGATGACCATCATGGGACTGTGGGGTTGTTTGGCCTTACGCTCAACGAACGCGCCTAGAGCCGCCGCCGTTACCCATCCGTCGCCCGAATAATGTCACTTTATCTTGATGTTTGGTTAGGCCTTTTAATGGTCAATATACGACGGGGAAAGGTATTGTTGGGCCCAGGACTTTTCTCTAGCCCCCGGAGGCTGTCACGTGGCCAAAATTGCCTTTGCCTTTCCCTTTCTTACTCTCACTCAATCACGGGTTTCTGTCTGGCTTAGAGAGGAAAAGAAGGCTGTGCTTGGCTCATAAACATAAATACCGTTCCAGATTGAGCCTGAGGTGTTTCATTAAGTTGTGTTAACCACATGCCCTATTAACCCGTTTGCCATCGTTTAGTTGACATAGTTTAGAGGTTCTTGTGATAGTTTTTTTTTTTTCACTAGCATTTGGATGTAATTTCCGCTTCCATTCCAACATTATGCCTCGATAACGATTGTTGTAGCTGAAAGTATACATTTGACTTCTTGTAAAATAGGTTCATTTCCCATAAAATCTGTGAGGAGTTTACAAGACACAAAAACAATACGGTTAACTTCAATTTTCATTCCTTTGTACTAATGTTTATTTTTAATACATTTTACTTTACTTTAATATTCCATCGTACACCTATACTTACGGAACCATTTCGAAAACCTATACTTACGGAACCGGAAAAACGAAACACTTCTTCATGATATTGTACAAAACATGCGAACATAGCCAAAATCAAGTCATATGTTGCTGGAGAAAGTAACAAACCCACAGAAGACCAAAAGCTTAACCAGCGTGCAAGAGCAATCCGCCGTAAAGACAGGATCCCTGGCAGCAATCCTGCAGATCCTTTCTCTTCGCTCGATGATGCGTAAGTGATTAGATACTATTGTTATTTGAATCATATTGTTCGATTGTAATGGTTATGGATATGAACACGCAAGCAAGCGAGCGAGGCAGGCTCCACGCCATCTTTTTTACTCGCCAGGCTTCGAGCTCACACGGTAGCTTGAGTGGGAGGCATTTTCTTTGCCGTTAAATATAATCGCTTCACCATTACTGCACCATACGCACGCATTCAAGTAACCGACCAAGAAGGTTTCAACTGGATTGTTTCGACACACTCCAAACTGACTTTTCCTGACTGCCGTAGACCAATGCGCCATGGGAGTTTGACACGAAATAGTATTCGCAAGTAAAAAGCTTGGTACGCGTCAACCCATCGGCATCTGCCGAACCGTTCCGAAAACCAATCCCGGTGCTGCCCCTCCGCCAGTTGATCCTTGGAGACGTGAACGGATTAACTTTTCCGTGCACTCTACTGCTCGGCTGCGTAATTGCTGGTGACCCCGCAACGGCAACCTTGGCTGAAATTCTCTCCTCCTCCAATGGTGGCCAAAGACATCCGCACGTCCTTTCCCGCACCTTTCTCCCGAGGAATGGTAGGTGAATGGCTTTTGAAAACTCTTACAACCCTCTAATGACGCATACCGAACTACGGTGCCGCAACCCAACAGCAATATCCGGTAACGCGCACGCTTCGTCGCAACAGTTCCCGAGGCCACGCTGGATTACGCTGGAAACCATTTCCGTGCGTTCCCGCAGCCAACTGGGTCGGGTTTTTGGTGCGTGGGGATTTGAAACCAATTCGATACAAGAACTATCCCTGCCTGGCTATGTCCAATGCGACAAATCGTTAATTGTAATGGCGCTGAGCAAATTTTTCGAGGCTTATTAGAACTTTATGGCTAAGACTTGAGGATTATCTGTAGCCTGTTCGATTAAAACGTCCTACTTTACTCCTTCGACAATTGAAAACATGAACAACTTGCAATAATATTTAAAAGCTATTACATCAAAATAATAATGAAAACTATGGTATCAAAAGGGTAAAATTTACCTCCTCCGTGAAATGACTATCATGCTTATTTGAATCATAAGTATTTGTTTTTTTTAACAAAGAACAATTTATCAAAATAAGGGCGCGATTAAAACATACCTCCGCTCCATATACCGAAGTGTTGATTATCCCTTAGGAGGTAAAAACTGCCAACCAGAATGCATCAATAAGTGGATTCCGGAAAACTGTTTCAAATCTGTTCGGCAATCAACAGAGACAAACTGGTGATACAAACGGCTTATTCCTGCCTCATCAACTCACCCATCCCTTTTCCTTCCACCATCGTGCACAGGAAAGTGCGGGTTTTTGTCAATTTTTCATTCGCGAAGCATTCAAACTCTACAGGTTTCCCCGGCCTGTGGAAATCAATCCATGGAGATCGTTCCGGTTTTTTGCAACATTTTCATTTTCCAAAGCCTCTTTCGTGCATTCTATCCCATTATACCAAAGCAATAGCAACAACAACAAAAACCGGAAACAAATGAAGGGAAATGCACGCACCCTCCAGACAAATCTGTATCAATTTCTTCGATCCATTTAACACAGCACCCAAAATCGGCCATTGGAGAAACGGCCCGTCACTAAGCCGCCCGAGCCCGAATTGCCGCTCCCTTGTGACCCTTCGCCCTTTCCTTGAGGCTTATTTTCAGTTTCGTGCGTGAGAACTGCCTGCGGAAAAGTTTGATAAAAAACAGGAACGATGCAATGGCTGATGTTATTCACAATATGTTTGGCAAAAACTATGACTCAAATTTTTGAAACAATAGAACCAAATAAAACATCTTCAAAATCGCCAACCGATCATAAATGTAGCCCTAACAAGACGAACAGAAGCACTTGTACCAATTGAATTTGCATGTTCAAGCACTTAAAACCGGTGAGGCATTGGGAAAAAGGTTAGGCATTGGGATGCCCCTAGAAAACGGATAAAAAAAGGGACCAGAGAAAAACAAACCAATAGTACAGTACGGTCAACGATCCGGAATAAGCGGATGTGTGATTGATTTTGTTAAATTGAATTCGAATCAATTGCAAATAACTTCGGGTGCGAGGGGAAATAGCGTCGATCGACCGTAAAGGCGGATCAGTCCTGCTGCTTCTTCCGCTCAGAATCATCGTGAAACTGACATCCAATTTCCCTGTGGAAAAAACATTCAACTGGGCTGTATGTTCCAGCTGCTTCCTACAATCGACATTGAGTCATCATCGGAACTTATCGGCAAGTTGTCACCTAAGCAAACCATTCGTAAAGTGCATCGTAGATAAATAAAAACAAAGCCGAACTGCACGCACCAGCTGAGAAAGTGTTTGAGGATAAAGCTCGAGAACCGCATGATTAATCTTAAATAAACACCGATGACCGGTCGTAGGACGAAAATTAAAATTTCTTTTATTAAACAGCCCAAACTCGGCCCAATCCTATTAAGAACGTACACCCACACGCGCACTGCAGACCACAATAAATCCACTTTGGCGGGTAGCCCAGCACCCTTTCTGATGACATGGGTGGCGGTGACGTGTCCTGATTGCTCCGTTATCCTCACGCGAACGTGCGCCTGGCTCGGTCTGCTGGCGAAAGGAATTAATTTGTTGTCCCGAGTCGCCCCAATCGGCGCGCAGGACCATTTCTTGCCATTTGCATTATGATTGGAAACGCGGGCGACCCTCTTCTTTCGGGTGGCGATCCTTCGAGCACGGCTTCCTCGCGCCTACGGTCGAGGGTCGCGTACGTGTGCTGGTGATAAATATTTACCCAACATAATTCTTACGCAAATTGTCACATTTAGTGGCATTAATTTTCGCGCCCTGCAGACCGCCGGTGCGAATGCAAACGGGCAGCGACTTTTCGCGCGATGGGATGGCGACTTTGGTTATGCCACAAATTTCCCATGATGCTGATGACGATGGTGGTGATGGTGATGATACTGTCGAAGCCAAGGCGCCCGGTATTGGTCATGTCGGAGGTGGATCATCATGAAATTAAATTAAGTCACTCCTTCCGATGGCGGACGAGGGAACAACGGACAACGGTTGCCCGTCGTAATCCTCTCCCGGCTAAACTCCCGATGGAGGACATGATTACCCACCGAAATGGGTAAACCAAGAGCAAGGGAGGGAGAGAGAGAGCGAGAAGAGCTGTGCGGTGTTCGTGGGTTTCGTTAATGAAACGCTACATCGATAATCAGGCTTTCCGTAGGCTTCCCAAATAGAGCTCGCCTATTTATTCACAAGCCTTTCCCGACCGGCTCGGTCGCGACAAATGATGTGCCATCGACAATGTGCCATCAAATGGTGGAACTGAACGCAGCACCACTCAGAAACTCAGAACGGGAAATCGATCCAACAGCCGTGAGAACGAGAGAGATAGGAAAAAGAGAGACAGAGAGCGGGAAAGAGGCACAGGAAGGTGGTGCCGTGGCTAACCAAAAGGATCATGGTGCGTAAATACGCAACAGCTACGCAAACAGCGTCGCTCGTCAAGCCCAGCCCGTGGACGATAAATTATTGAATGATAATCGGATTAATTTATCTCAGCTCATTTGATCACAAAATGAAAATTTTGATTGTTTCAATTTTACCCTCCGTTCCTGCCGTAGCTCCTACACCTCCGCTCGTCTTTTGTGATGCTTCACCCGACTCCGCTGGGTAAAGGATTTGGTCATCCACAACGGCCCATTTCCCGGCAACTTCTGCCCGGCTCTGTGCTTCACCCGTCCCAAGGGTACCCACTCGAGCGGGGCCGCCTGAGGCTTGGAGTGGTTCTGGAGGGGGCACGACCATTTAACGAAGCCGATCGTTCATTTCCGTACTATCTGGACGTTCTATCCCGTTCCGTTCAGCCAGCGGGCGGAAAATGAGTGCTTTGTTAACGAGCTGTTGGTCGACCATCGTCGTAACAGATGTAACAATTTGTAGCGCTTTCTTTCTCCAGCGCACCGGCTGCTGCCAAGAAATGGTGGCCAATTGTGCCAACTTAATTGAACCAATATTCGCACACTGATGGCGAACTGTGATTCTCAATTCGGTTGGTGAACGTTTGCGCGTAGGTAGGGTTTAAATTTAACTGAACTATCCTAATGACTTTTGATCCAAACTTTTGATCCTGATTTGAATTTTAAAAGAAATTGAACAACATCAAAGTACCATCACATTCGATTCTAAGATAATCGCTCTAAGTAACGTTGAGCAAAACTTACTTTTTTATTGAACCAGGTGCAGCTGAAAACTTAGCGATGGAAGTTAAGCAGCCACGTAGGCCGGGTTTGGTCACGTCGTCGCCACGTATCAACACTTGGTATTCAAAGTTCTACGGATAACCAACTGATGGTTTACGGGAGAAACTTGTATTAATTTGATTGGACGTACGTTATTCGTAGTGCATCATGAAATGTGTGGCAGCCGAGGTTTGGCAAATATCCAAGATCCTATAGACTGTTCATTTTTCTTTTTCACTATTACGGATCTCTTGTCGAATTTCAGCAATAGAAGAGTGCGTTTCTTTTTCTTCGATGAAAGCGAAACTCGAAGATGATCATCTTCCACGAACATGAGAAACACTAAAGGGGCGAAGGAATTCTTTCCATGTAAACTCGACATTTACTTCTCTTCTGGTCCGGCTTGGTCGCAGGTGTGTGAATTGTAGCAGCAGCAGCAGCAGCAGCAGCAACTAAAGCAACACACGGAAGAGGAAAAACTTTCCCATCAACAGTAACGCACCCGAAAAGGAATCCCTCGGTGGATACGTTCGGAGGGTAACCGAAACTTTTGAATAATCGAATCAAACTCTCCGAGTTTGGCCGAACTCGTATTTATTTCCTTCTCCGTTGTGCCCCACACCATCCCGGTCGCTTCAAACTAATGGTCACCCCAAATACTCCCAACATCAGGTGTTGGAAAAACTGTGCAAAGGAACTGTGTCCCCCATCCAAAACCAACTGAATCCGAGGCGCACATAGATCCATGTGCTGGCCGGGAAACTGAGAGCGTATCTTGGATCAGTGGACAGGACAAACACACACACACACACACACACGCATGTCCCTGCCACACATCCTTTCCTGCCGACAAATCGATCGACGACACCGTCAGCGGAATCCAGTGTCAATTGCGTATGGCGGACGATTTATCACTGTCGTGTAGGAAGTGGTGGAAGCAGACAGAGTCACTTTTGGTGGTTGAACTGTGAAATTGATTGCGATTTGATTCAGCCATCCGGAAACCAGGGGATGAGTCCTGCTCCACACTAGCAAAACTCCGGCGAGGTGGGACGTTTCTTTTTATTTCTTCATTCTCTTTTCATTTCTATGCTCCGCTTGATTGCCTGAACGGATTTTGCTGACAGAAAAAATTAAACTGTTGCTTCAGAGAAAAATATCTTTCTTTTAAAGACAATATTTGAAACATGGTTAAAGATATAATCGTTTCTAATCAACAAACAAAATTGCGTATCTGAAAAGTATAACATCATACAACATCTAATTTCGAAACATAACAAAGTGATCATAAGCATTACCGTTCCTCACAAACGCAATCCAATAAACTTAACATTCCATTCAAAGCTCGTGTGAATTGTCCCGGCAGCGCTGTTCGCAAGTGGCTCGCAAAACGTTTGTACATGATATTTCCTACTTCTCAAATCCCATCATCCAATCAACGTTGGTCCTCACTCCCAACCTGCGCCATGCTTCAACGCACTGGATACAACATCGACAACCGAAAACAACAGCACCGACCAGGGAAGCACGTAGGTCGCGCACGGCGAGCGCCAGAGCAGCCCTCAACCGAAGGATGGCAACTTCAATAGGGATATAAATTTGAATTTCTGCACGACCATTTCCGCTCCGCGTTCTGGCGCACTCGAAAAACTTTTCTTCAAGCAGGCAAGCAACTCTTTTTGTTCGGTCGCATCGGTGCAGCGTACATTCCAAGTTGTCCTTTTGGCCCACCGAAAAGCAGCAATGTCGCCGGGCCGGTGCCTGTGTGAATGGTGTGTTCACATGAAAAGGATTCTCTTGCCCAGGGCGGGACAGGAAATGCAGAACAAACGGTCGCCTTCTCCTCGGCACCCCTAGGTTGCTAGGTTGAAGAAGCAGGTCGTACGTACGTCGCGACGAATTTTCCTTACAACCGCAAAGATATTGGGCAGAAGCTTCGCAATTGGAAGCGAAAAGCAATATAGCGTGAATATAAATCTCCACGCAGCACCAACGTCGGCCGAGAAGTTCCTTACACACCTTGACCGTGTGTGCCGGTCCATCCGAATCGGCAGTTGACACCGAGAACTTTCGGACCTCCGCATCCGGGAATGGTGGAGGAGCGAGAGTTTAAAAAAAATAGGAGAATGTCTTCCTTTCCCCTCGTCACCCTTCACTCTAGCGAAAAGTGAATTTCCGCCCACTACTTGTTGTGTTTTTCCGCACCAAATACACACGGGAACGCCACTGCGGAAAGCCGCGGCCAACCGTTCTCCACCGAAACACCAAACACGGAACTAAATGCACAAATAACGCGCCACGGATGCGAGAATGTTCCCAGTCACCTTCTATATCTCTTTCTCTCTTTCCCTCAACCTGCATTTCTCTGACTCTGTTTACTCTCTTAGTGGCCTTACACTCCGGCCACAAAGGACGAAGGGTTGGAATCGTTTTAAAATGCATTTGCATTTCAATTATATGCGGCGTTATGTGAAATACATTTGGCAAACGGAATTTGCACATAAATTGAATTTTGCTTTGCTATTTTCCGCTACTTCCGCTAGCAAAACCTCGGCGACTCGGTGCGGGATTCCCTGGGTGCTCCAGTGACTTTCGACCGGTGCTGTAGCAAAACAACGCGGGGAAAACAACCGTCACGTCCCGTCGAAAACTTTGCAACTGGCCAAGGGAGCGATGTGTCCGTGTCGTCGCAGTCCGTGAGTCCGTGAGCGGTACGATTTTCCGATTCCCGGAAGCTAATGGCGAAAGGAATAGATCATCGCGATCGAGCGACTTGAGGCAGGACACTTGCCGAAACATTCATGTCCTGCACAGAAGTTTTATCTCGGTAAGGAAACATTACTGAGGGCAATGCATCCAATTATTTTGTTGTTGTTTGTGGGTATTTTTCTATGGCTAGTGAATTGTGGAACTATAGCAGGAATATTGGGTTATCATGGATAGTTTAGAATATATAAAGTTGGTATGTCTAAGCTGGCGTGTTCTATTTTCCAAATTCAGATTTTCCTTCCTTAGAAAAGAAATAAACTTTGTTTTTAAACTATATTCTATTCTTATTTTCACATGCTGTACTTCACAGGCGATAAAATCCCCTCGACTCAGCTCATTGTACGAACAAACGATAGCAAACAAGAAGTTTTCATGCTTCAATGAACAACAAAAAAGAGCAATTAACATATTTCAAATTCCGGGTCCCTTTTTATCGACGGCGCACTGTCCTGCATCGTTTCTACTAGATTACGAATTTGTGGCGTTCGTACCCCTACGTTGTCCCTACGAGAGAGTGAGCGGGAGCGAGGAAAACTACACCGAAAACCAAACAGATCCTGAGCAAAATTTATGCCTAGCAAACGCGTCGTTTAAAAAAACACATCGGCTCCAACCGATGAACATTAAATCTTCCACAGCAATTCACAGCTTAGCATAAAGCATCGTACAAGAAACCCAAACTGTATCCGTCATACTTCCACCCATCCGCCAGTGCCCGCTCCCCAAAATCTGTTCCTTTCGATTCGAAACTCTCCACAGATCTGATCTGGAACCACCTAGAACTGCCCGGGGACAAGGACGGTGAGTGCAGTAAACCGAATGATGCGCATAATGCACCGGAAGTGCCGGATTCGGTGTTCGGTGGATTCCTTCTATTATCATTATACAGATTTGGGTCCTTTTTATCGCCTGAACTTTTCTTTTCTTTTTTAAAGGTTCTTGACAGGAGTTAAACAAGCCATTTAATTCGGGAAATGCTGATTTTCTGCTATTTTCGAGCCATCGAGCGGACATGAAAATGAGATAACCGTTTTGCAGGCGCGTTCAAGCTTCCTGCTTTACTTCTCTGTCTGTGGAAATGTTTGCACACGAAGGTGCCGTTTGAAGAAACGAACGGAGCGAAGGATCGCCTGCAATTGGCTGCACATCCAACCGGGTTTTGCCCGTGGAGTTTAAGGAAAATTTAAATTTCTATCTATTTTACTCGCAATGTCTTCATTGCTGCCGACGGTCTGTGCAAAGGTCAAATATTTTTCACTGTAAAACGAAAAGAACAAGCAGAAGAGCGCAAGAAGGAAAAATCGAGAAAAACTTAGCTGTATTCACGCGCTCCCAAAGGAAACCGTTCGCAAAAGATGGACCCATTTCCGCCTGGTTCGGGTTTTGGGGCAAAAAATTAAAATCTTTTCTCGAGTCTGCGAAAAGCAGCGTAACGCAAAATGTAAAACCAAATGCACACTTCCACCACAGTTCAACAGTTACGCCAGAAACGCTTCATGATAAATGCACACAAACTGGGTTTCCTTTTGGGTGTAAGCCAAATATTGCCAACCAACACGTTTCGGTTGAACAAGTTGCAATGTTTCCCCCCAAGCGTTCGTACCCTCGTCCGAAGCCATCTTTCGGCTGTGAAAAGTTGCGAAAACCGATCGCTCTCCCGCCAGGATATCCGGATTTGCTTTTTCTCGGCCGCAAGGAGTGCAAATGTGCAACAATAGGGGAGGGGGGGGGGGGGAGGGAGAAAAATGGGAAGGGTACAGAAAAACACGCGCTTGCTTTCGCAACTCACCAATCCGAGCATCAGACCCCGGTGAGCAAATAGCCCAGCTGGCCCGAGCTCAACAAGGCCGAAAGCAAATGGCGCACAGGATGTTCCGCAAACCTCAAACAGTATATCGACTTATTCAACAGCTCCAAACGGTGGGGAAGACGTTGTAGAACACATTCGGAAGAGAAAAAAGAACTGAAGGATGAGCTCAAACGGGGTGCAATAGACCGGCACAGAGTGCATCGGCTGCAACGTAAAACTGCAAGGCCCAAACAGAACGCCAACAACCGAGGGTTTATGTATGCTCCATCGTCAAACTTATTGTTACGGGAATATTGAGAGAGGTTCTTTACCGAATCAAGTCCTCCCGCTTTGCTGTGGAAGAAAGGTTTTGACATTCTGTCACATTGTGTTATAACCAGACGGTTGTCTCTTTTGTTACAAACCATCTATTTTTATTGCGTACATTACGACTCTTCCAGGAGACCTTTTGTGTGACGTAATTGATTGTTTATTTAAACAACTTTATGTTCACTACTCTGTTCTATTCCTTATGTTGATCTTTGAAATGAAACTAAAATAACACAAATATGTATTTGCCACTGCGAATTAAAAGTGGTAATAATTAACCAGCTTGTGGGCCTTACGTACGACAAAGCTTGTGATTCACCTACCATGGTCAACTAATCAAGTTTGAAGGGCTGCAGATTAGGATTCTTTTTTCGAAAAGTTATCGCAATACCGCCGCCATGACATAAATCAGACACCCCAGAAGACCCTGTCCCCAGTGGATCTGCCCAACCCTCGTCCAGCGGAAAACCCATAAACCCCAAAAAGTCCATCAACTGCAGCTTGGGTTTTAATTGATTGCCACAAGTCCGGACTCGATGAAATATCGTTGAAACTCCGATTCATTAATTATGCTCCATGTGAGTCCAGTTTGACTCGCAAACACCCGTAGCGAGCACTAAGCTTCCAACCAACACCAAGGTAATATCACTTGCTGGAGGGAGCAAAAAAACGCAAGTCCCAAAAGCGGCAAGCAAATCAAATCACCTGAATCAACATAAAGACTGGGCTGCAGCTACCGAGGGCACGGACACAGCCATTGGGTGAGGGGGTGGCTATAACTTTCGCAATAATAAACTAAAATTACCCACCGCTCGTAATCCACTCATCAGTCCCAGATTGGCCAATCTGAGCGTTGCTAGTCGGCGGTCTGGGCTCCCGGTGTGTCCCGCTGAAGCGAGTGGTTGAAGTAGTCAGTCGCCGAGACGGTTCCGAGCGCTATATTAGATGATCCTTCGTGGCGCAGCGGGGTGTCATAATCATAACCTCATTATCCCACTACAGCGAAAAGGCGAGAGAAGAAGTTTAAGCAGTCGTCCCTGGTGCCATCACCAGGACTTCCAGCACGGTGAGTAAAAGAATGCTCCCACAACTTTTCCACCTATCGGGATTTGTGTGTATTCAGGCTTCCTTTGTCCATAGATCCTTTCCTTTCTTTCCCCTTCGCTTGGCTCGTTTGTTTCTGCAAATGACCCTGTTGCCTTTAGCTGCCTTCCAGCAAGTAAACGTTAAACTGAGTCTTTGGTCAAAGTAAAAAGCCCTCTAGCAACGCGCCATAGCATGAACCCCCTAAGATTATTGGTTGAGGACACATTGTTCGTACTCCGCCAAAAATGTACTTTAAAAAACTTGATCCCATCCATAGCTCAAGTCCAGCACACCTTGCCAGGCTACATTTTCCGCTCTGCTTGGTACGGATTTTGCCTCCCTGCTTAAGTATAATTTAGTGTCCTGCTGCGAGTTTCTTCGTCTGCTGCTTGGAACTAAGCGAGCGCTCCTCCTCTTCCTCGTCAATGCATCGCCTCTCTGTGTTGTGCGGACTTTCCTTTTGCGAAAGAATTTATGGTAGGCTACCCAAACAGGATGTCGGAAGTCGCGCAACGGATCCGGTGTGTATGACACAGAGTGTGCACCAAGGGTGTAACCAGCAGTCCCCCGAAGGGTTCAAGGTCTGCCCGGCGCCGCGTAGTTCTTGCGACTCCCGGCGAGTGCACTGGCACGAAGAAACTGTTCCGCTTTCCCTCGGGGAGATGGACAAAGCGTGGTCCCGGATACCGCTTCCCCGCAGCCTGGTAGTAACGCATTTTACCGTCACCAGGATTCCCGTCGAGGTGTAGAGACGCGCGAGCGTGGCTTTCGGTCAACGCCGGAAAACGCCGTGCTGGTGTCTAGCCGCACGCGAACAGGTTGGAGCGCACAAGCACCGACCACTTTTCCCGGACCCTGCCACAGCTCGCAAACAGAACACTGTCGTCGCCAAGACTCAAAACACTCCCGCAGGGCTCAAAGGTAGACTCGGTCCGGGTCCACTGTCTGGGGAGTGCAGAACTCCTGCTGGGCATTTTTCGCAAGGACTTCCGAAAAACGTTAAGGTTTCTGAAAAACGGTCAGGAGCTTCGGGTGAAGGATGGTGCACCGACGGGAGGAAGGATTTATTAATAGGAAAATAAGGCAGCGTTGTTGCTTCCCAGTCGTCCGTTGCATCGAGTGCACTGCAGGAGCAGAGCTGGACCTCCTGCTGACATCGACTCCCAGCCCCGTCGAGCATTGTCCTCTTCGGCTGGGACGCTTTTCTTTGTAACAGTTCACTAAGTGGGTATCGCTAACCGAAGGCATTCTTTCCACCGTCGGGAAAGACCTCCAGCTCCTTCTTTTTTCTCCCTTTTCCCCCCACTCTTAAGCGAAGAGCTTTGTTCTGTTTGAGAGCGGACTGGTTTACAAGTGGAGTAATAATTGAGTTTATTAAGTAATTTATGGCAGTTTGTTAGTTTGTAGTTTGCGTTGCAACAGTGAGTGATGTTACTTTGCGCCATGCCGAGTGTCCCAAGGTCTTTCGGTATTGTGTATAAAATGCGCCCCATTCTTCGAACGCTTTCTTTTTCCCCTTTCTTCGCCAGGAGGCAAGCAAAATTCGCCTGCTGGGGCTTATACGGCTTGGCGTAGGAAACGTTCTTCACCTTACAAACCAGACTACTTTCTCGAGGAAAACCACATAAAAAAAGACACACTTGCACAGGAAAAGTGCAGCCATATGATTGCTGTTGGCGATTGCAATCTGATCTGCGCGGTAAATAATGATGCCATTATAAATTAATTGATTACTATTCCACAACGCCTTAAGGTAGTCATTTACAACTTAGTGCGCTGTAGTCATTGGATTAATGTGTAGAATAAAATGACCATTAGAGTCAATATGACGTCGTGAAAAAAAGTTTTCTATAAAACATTCCAAGCAGCATAGAGGCATATGAAGATCGAACGTCTATGATAGAAGAAAAGAAACACTTTGAGCATAGAACATTCTGCAGCTCTTAAACAATAAGAAAAAAAATGTTGAAATTGAAAAAAAAATGTTTGTTTAAGTTTTCCGAATTCATAGTAAAATAATTTACAACTGTCTATACAACGCTGTGCGCTGTGTGAAACAAACAAAAAACAAGCGATAAAATTTTTCACATAAAATGAAACGATCTTTGGTACGGTTCAGGCAAAATGTCGATGCGATCGTTCCAATTTCTAACTGAAACTAAACATCGTTAAACCAAAAGATAAAATATGTCCTAATTCAGACTCGAACATTAAAAACATATTTGCAACGCCTGACTAAAGTTCTCTTGAGAACTTTTTGATCTTTCCTCTAACTATATTGACCCGTTTATTAGGTCCACATAATGCACCTCCATTTTATGCCGAACGCTGTCAACAATGTCTCGCCTTCAATACGGTCCCAAACTTGAACTATCAACACTCGGGAGTGCTGCTGCAGCAATATGGAGCAATTTGCTGGCGAGCCACTGCCAGCAGAAGTAGTTTTGGCTCGAAATATCCAAACTTTTGCATTAATTGCCAAGCAAGTGATTGAAACGATTTGCTGACCGACCGATTGCTAACGGAAGGGGAAGAAAAGGACATTTATTCACTAGCGAGAAGTTTTTCTTCCATCTGCACTAGAACAAATAAAGAAGCGCCTCGGAGGAAATCTCTGGGAAGTACCAGCACGCCGCTGGACTGGATGTGTGCAGGCTCTTATCTTATCTTCCCTCCGGCTGACCGCTGCCGGACAATGTTCTGGCTTAGTTCGGAGCTCCTTCCATTCTTCTCGATCCCTTATTGTTGAAAGGATAATTAAGTGATTCCAACACGAATGCCCGGCTGCCACCCGAACCCAGAATACCCCGCTTGCCAGCTGAGGAGTGTGGAAATGAAATGTTTGCATGGTCGGTGCGGCGTAGAAATATGGTCATGTGTGTCCGAGGGACATCTTGGTCGTTTTTTGCGCTGACAAAGATGAAAATCTTTTCCACGCGTTATGGAGTTTTGGAGGTAATGAAATAATACGAGATAAATATGATTTATCGTTCAATATCGAGGCTAAACCGATGTGTGAACACACCACGACCACAGCGAGGATTTGACCCATCTTGGAGTTTTCTTATTGTTTGATGTTCAGTTTCCTAAAAGATTCAAGAGGCAATCAGACGTCTTATGATTTCGCACCCTCAATAAGCTAATACCTGCTCATCCCTTAAATAAACTATTTTTCTATAAATTTCAACATGTGAATTTGTTGTATTCCTGTTTGCATACATATTATTTATCCAGCAGTTGGGTTACAACTTCTTTCATAACGGTGTCCTTTAGCATGGCCAAATCCTAAAACAGATGTACTTGTGTACGTGTTTCGCTCAATGCACCCCTTCAGGTCCGCGCCAAGATCTCACCGGAAAGCCCATGGAACAAATCTTGTTTACGGCCATAAATAACATGTCCTTATTTCCTGTTAGTTGCTCCCGCTTCACCATCGGCGTTCGAATGTAACGCAACTCCCTTACACGTCTCTAATGCCCTTTCCTTCTCCGACGGGACGGACGGAACGAGATAAAAATGGGTTTTATGCAGTGCCAGACAAGCACTGGTCAGCAGATTCCCAGTGCTCAAACACTGGCCAACATGTTCACAGCCTCCTCCTCCGGCGAGGGTTTCGGTTTGTGGCGGGAATTTCTAGTAGGTCGTAAAACTTGTCCATATCAGCAAATATCGTTCGCACAAAGTATCCTATGCCGGCGGGGCATTCAAACAAGTGGACATCGTCCAGGGATAGGGATGGCCAGTTTGTTAAAAGGGATTTGGATCGGTTTGGGGCGAAAAATCCCAACAACGAAGGCTAACCGGCGTCAAATCTTCCGTGGTACGATTTAAAAAAAAACTTGCTCAAGGACCAGTCTTTCGTGTCTGCAGAACCGTTTAGTTATAACTAAATATGACAATATTTTACAGGTTTTTTCAATGGATAGGATAAGCGTAAACGCGTTTAGCCAATGTGCAAAAATGGGCTATCAAAGTTGAAACCTGAACAAGCCATGTGTGAACCCATCAAGCCAAATGTCGTATTCATCAGCATAAACACACAATCGAACACCAGATATTTAAACCTCATTAACATAAGTCAGATTCGAGGCCGGTTTGTTTTGGTTTTCTTAGATGCAAATTGTGTACACGTTCATATATATTCAACCATTTGAAAAAAACGTTACTGTTTACACATACAGGTTTTTTCAATGGATAGGATAAGCGTAAACGCGTTAAGCCAATGTGCAAAAATGGGCTATCAAAGTTGAAACCTGAACAAGCCATGTGTGAACCCATCAAGCCAAATGTCGTATTCATCAGCATAAACCCACAATCGAACACCAGATATATAAACCTCATGAACATACGCGTTTACGCTTAACCCATCCATTGAAAAAACCTGTATGTTAATGAGGTTTAAATATCTGGTGTTCGATTGTGTGTTTATCCTGATGATGTCTATGCATCGCTTGTTCAGGTTTCAACTTTGAATAATGAGGTTTAAAAATCTGGTGTTCAGGATTCAACTTTCACTAATGAGGTTTCAACTTTCATTAATGTGGTTTCAAGTTTGATTAATGAGGTTTCAACTTTCACTAATGAGGTTTCAAGTTTGATTAATGAGGTTTCAAGTTTGATTAATGAGGTTTCAACTTTCACTAATGAGGTTTCAACTTTCACTAATGAGGTTTCAACTTTCACTAATGAGGTTTCAACTTTCACTAATGAGGTTTCAACTTTCACTAATGAGGTTTCAACTTTCATTAATGAGGTTTCAAGTTTGATTAATGAGGTTTCAACTTTCACTAATGAGGTTTCAACTTTCACTAATGAGGTTTCAACTTTCATTAATGGGGTTTCAAGTTTGATTAATGAGGTTTCAACTTTCACTAATGAGGTTTCAAGTTTGATTAATGAGGTTTCAACTTTCACTAATGAGGTTTCAAGTTTGATTAATGAGGTTTCAAGTTTGGTTAATGAGGTTTCAAGTTTGATTAATGAAGTTTAAATATCTGGTGTTCAGGTTTCAACTTTGATTAATGAGGTTTCAACTTTGATTAATGAGGTTTATATATCTGGTGTTCGATTGTGGGTTTATGCTGATGAATACGACATTTGGCTTAATGGGTTCACACATGGCTTGTTTAGGTTTCAACTTTGATAGCCCATTTTTGCACATTGGCTAAATGCGTTTACGCTTATCCTATCCATTGAAAAAACCTGTATTTTGTTCGATGAAAAAGGAGAGTTTTCACATGAAAAGCATAAACAAAAGTCCATAATTTATTTCTTTGGAAGAATGAAGACATTGACTCGCGTACAAACTCAATTTTCGATTTATATTTTTAAATTAAATTCACAAAACAGCATAGTATTCAGCATACACCCCTAGCAAGAGCACGCATCGTAAAATCGTACAATTTACGGCACAATAAAGTTCAATAATGCCGCAAACATCGCGTAAGCCCACCTGCCACCGTACCTCCGGTAGACAAATTTGCTCGCGCTAGCGTTAATTTCGATTCCACTTGACGAGGAAAGGGAAATTTAAAATCCCTTTCAACCTACCGCGGTGCGCATGGGAATTGATCGCACCGGATCACAATCGGAAGCGCAAGGATTTTTGTGCCCGGGACGAAGTGTGTGCGTGTGTATATGTTGTATTTATATAATTATATTTGCTCGTTTACACCGGCGGGAAGTCGATGAATCGTTAAATTCGTCAATTCATTCCACCAAGGTTGGTTTAAAAAAGCGGCGGAACAGGAAGAAAGTGCGTGCGGCTCGGGCCGAGGGGGAATCCCCCTTGGGAAACGGAATTCGGTGGAAATTCAGATTCCTCTGTGTGTTGAAAGGAGGATGTGCCGCTACCGGCGGTTGTTGGTATGATTGGTTGCGTTTAAGACCCTCCTTGAAACGAACCTTTTTTAGACATCTCCATTCGGAGATATTCGCTTTTTCCGAAGGCTCTCCCATCAACTCCACCGTTACGCAACTTCCCTAGCACAAACCTGTATCGACAACCCGTGAATGACACCCTCCCTTTGCAGCGATCTTCCGTATACATTCTTGGTGCGAGGGTTCAAGTCTCATCATCGCAATCAGTGGAAATAAAAACATTAAACGATATCAAAACACCATTAAAATATGCACCCCTTTTTGGTGGGTGAACGGAGCAGGACCGTGCGGTACAAATCCTATCCCCGGTGTACCATAAATGGCACACGGTGGCGTTTCCCTGACGCACAGCGCCCGAAATCAGCTACGGAGGGCGTCTTGCAGTTCCCCTTTCGGGCAAGGCAGTTTTATTTTGCCTGGCCAGATCAGAGCAAACCACCATCGCAACCATGGTTCGGTGAGGCTTTTCCACCGCCAGCATAAGGCAGGTTGCTCCCGGCACAAATGTACTGTGTGTTATGTTATAATTTATGTTTTCCCCTATCACCACGCCGCAGGTCCTTGTTTCTCGTTCGTTTTCTCTCGTTGTCTTTGTAGACTGGCTAGGCTTCGATGGCCAACACCCCCGTCTAATCATAAGAGGCCGATCAAGCATCAAGTGGAAAACGCTCATGTCCTCCCGGACGGAATCTGCACACGGGCAAGTCATCTGTCAAAAAAGGGAACCCCGGTGGCGTGCGGTCCTATTCCTCTCTATCGCTCCAGCTCAGGGGTTAGTTAAGGAATGCTCGCAAATAAACTGATAGTCCAAAAACAATGGAAGAATATGCGAGAAATGAAACGAGAGTAAGACAAAACAGGGAGGAAAGCGAAGCGAGAAGCTCCAGCCTCCAGCAGGCACCGTAAGGGCCCATGTGGGTATTTAAGACATGTTGCTTCGCGCTTTTCCGAGGACGGCCGACCGTTTCCCTGTTTCCTTCTGGACCGATTCACTGTACACGTTTCCTCATGCAGTTCTTTTTTCTACACTTGCGAGGGGTGAGAAAAGGCAATTTGCTGCGATTTATATCGCCGGTCCTTGCGGGTGTGCTGCCGTCCTGTGAGTGAACCGAGCCCTCCAAGCGGATATAGACACATCACCTACGCCTTCCGTGCACCGATCGATGGCGTGGTCCATAAACAATATGATTTTACTGGTCAATTTTATGATTGCTTTCCTTTTCGTTCGCACCGGTCACGCCGCGAGGGGCCATTTGAGTCGTATGGGGGAAAGCCGTTCACCTTCGATTGCAGTCGAGCGTTGGCTTTTCTTTTTATGGCCGACCGCTTGCCCGTACCCTTCCTCGCCTCGGGGCAGTTGTCGCCCCGACTCTGGCCCATTGGTCATCGGTACAATAAATCCGATCGATGCCATCAACATCAGCGGCAGCAAAGCTCTTCAGCGTGGGCGAGCCTAGACGCGACGTTCGCTTTTCCGGACTGCCTTCAAACCTCCTTCCCCCAAAGTACGACACACAGCCTACGGTGGTCGATTTATACGCTCTGTACACTACTCGTTTTGTTTTGCTTATGTCCATTTGTGACGTGTTTTTTTTTTTTGCTGCTTCCTAGCTGCTGCACTGCTTCACGGTACATTCATTTTTATCTGATTTTTCCGATTGCCGTTCGATGGCCTGCGGGGCCGGGCGAAAATACGACGCACACGAGCCGTTGTGTCAACCACCAAAACGGCCACTAAAACACAACGCTCCCGGTCGTGGCATGTTCTTCCACCCGCGGCTGCCCCATCCAGGGGGGGTGAAAGTCCCAAAAGGATCATAACTGGGCCCTGTAATGGGTTTATTTGCGATGGCGAACAGAACGAAGTGACAAAGTGAGTGTTTGTCGAAATCGGTGCAATTGGTGGTTCGGATGCCTCGCGGTGGCTATTGCTTGTGACACGGGTTATGGCTATTACACGACATTTTCCCTCTTCTCACCCACGTGAAGGTGCCACCATTGGTCGGGGAGTAAACGCTTGCCAAATGTCCGACACTCCGATCGCTGCGTGTGGAATACAAGGAGATACAATAAAATCATTTCATTAGATGAAAACCTTTTTTATTCATGAGAGCCAACACAAACGCTCATAACAGACAAAATGCAACTTGTAGGGATTCTTAGGAACACTATTTTTCTGGTGAGAAGGACACATAAATGCCATCGATGCAGAAAACTAAGACCTTTGCTGTCAGTCTTGTGATCGCATGCAGTACGATAGTTTCTTGTTGGTAGTAAGTCAATGCAAACCAATCAATTAGTAGGGAACATTTATACATGGTCAAGAATGATATCCTTAGAGATTTTCTCCAGCGCTATCTTTTTTTTGTTGTAAAATGACTTTTCTTTAAAATATTGAAGAAATGCTTTAAAAAAACAAAAAGTTATTTGATCGCACTACTGAATGCTGGATGCCTTTATGATTGTTTTTTCGGCACCAAACATTATGAATCTGTTTGAGCAGTCTTTCAAATGAGCAATGTAAATCCGTCACATTCCGTAGCATCATGCTCTCCATTAGTTCCAGGTATTTGCGATTATACGCCCCTTTTAAAGCTTCTGCCATTGGAGCACACACACACTCACCGGTTTTCGTACCTTTTCGACTTTGCATGATTTGTTAAAAGTTTTACTAAATTCATCAAAAATCTCCATCGTTAAGTGGAGTTTGCTGTTTTTCGGCTAAGCGGCAGCCCGCGTCGACGCGCCAGCACTTAAGAGCTTAATTAATCGCCAAAACATCTGGCCGGGTGTTGCCATCGCCACCAACCCAACACATATGAACACGGGACCCTCATCGAGCGCACGTATGGGCATTAAACCATCGACGCGCGGGATGTAACCATGGAGGGGAATCCCGCTTTTTAAAAAGTGATTCCATCATCGTCCCGGTAGGTGCCATCGGTTCTGACAGCCCGACGGTGTGTGTCGGTCGGTTTTCGGCTCGTCTTGTTTCGACCACACCGTCCAAAAACCCAACCCCTTCGATGCTTGATCCCTTAATGGTCTCGTAACCACCCCCAGGGCCGCTCGGAATAAAAAAGCGCTCGAAGGGGTTGAAAATTGCATTACCTCTCTATCTAAATCGTCCATAAAACTATGTACGCCCCCTTCATTTGCCATCGATAGGAAATATTGGCCGTGGCAGCCGACATCCTTTTCCCTTGCGGCCACACTCGTATACATACTCAGCGGCGAGCTGAGATTGAAATAAATGGAACTCTGTCGAAAATGCCTCCCGGTGGCTTGTGACTGAAACACTTTATGACCCCAACGGAGCAACGTGAATAATTTGAGCCAATCTTTCTCTCGACATGTACGCCTGCCCTTTCTCTAGTGCTCCGATAGGCATACATTGGTTCAACAGGCTAAAAGAGATCGCAACCCGATGTCCCTGCGCAGGGTAACATCCGTGGAGGCCGCTGAAAAATCTAATTCCATAAGGTTGCTGATGAAATGTAACTATTTTGATTAACTAAATTACACGTCTCGATGGGACGAGATGGGATAGATGCGATGCCTTTATGCGTGCATTTCTAGGCCATTATGTTGCAACAAAAAAGCTTTTGCAAAAATAAGGGTACAAAACTCCTTCTAACAAGCCTCTACAGCCTTCGCCGACAGTGGGTTCTCCCGCTTTTCAGCGCTCGATGAAGGCAGCAGCTTAATCATATTTTTCACACCCGTAAAACTGAGGCTACATCTCATGTCATAACCAGCGCTGCCTTCTTCACTCCCGGTCTTTCTCTCCTTTAAATGGATTTTTCCCGCGCATCTAAAGGAAACCCCCACCCAAACTCGCGAATTCTAACCGGCCGCACGTGCACCCGCACGGTATTCGGTGGGTAAATTTTGCACGACTTCAAACCCCGTGAAAGGAAGCCGTGCCGAAGATATCGTCGCCGACCCTGGCGATGAGCAGCCGTGACCGGGCAGTAAAAAAAAACCCCCCAGCAAACAAGATCCGAGGCGCACACATGTGGCACCCGATAGCCGGGCCCGAAAAGACGATATGGCCCATTTTTACGAGCGTGTTAAATCATCTTATCAGTTTTATTGCCGCTTCACAAGTTCCGGTTTAATTTATTATCTCTGCCACGGGCTGTACCCTCGGAGGCGGCCAGGATATGTCGGGTTTTTTTTTTCTTCGTTTTTTTCCCAATCTTCATCAGAAGATTCCCCGATGACGGGAGGATTTTGCAACCAGCGGGGTTGACTGATGGTTGATGGAAAATTGCGAGAAAAAAACAACCGGTGAAGAATAGGGTAAAAACTAGCATGGAATTAAATCAAAGATTTGTTTGATATGGTTTGAAAATAAATCTCAGCACGCCTTTGCTGGGAAATCTCAGATGAAAGAGAGCAGTCCCTTTAATTATAAGTGTCCTTAGTAAATGTTACGAGTGAAATTTAACTCTAAAATAGCCTTAATTTTTTTAGAGAGAAAAATCGTTTCCCTAATGATAAAATGAATCTGCAGCCGATACATCCAGCTGTCCTATGTATCTTATTGCAAAGCAAACAAAACTTCACAAATATAAACCTGTGTACAGCGCTTGCTCTCCACTACAACGGGTCCAGCACCAAGATTACCATTAAACATGCATTTTATCGGCCAGATTTCCTTTTTAAATATGCAACAATTTTGCCCTGGAGCACCAGTTGCAGCCGGCGATGTAGAAGCAACAATTTCCGCTGTTTAGTAAGGAGTAAGGAATCACAACTGGCAACAGGATCGTTAAAATCACGTTAACTCGCAATCCCTTCTCTTACGCCACCGTTGCAGTGGGATGTTTCTTCCCCTTTCCTCATTATGGCCAAACCCGATCCTGCAAGTGCAAGAAGAACAATTACCCCAAATGACCGGCAGCGCCAAAACAGGAGTCGCAAACCGAAAAAGATTTCCCCATTGCTGCCAAGCTGCAACGTGCACGTTTCGAGGGGAGTGGGGAAACCCGAAGCCTGCACCCGGCCCCGAAATGTGCCCGTGTGGAAAGCAAAAAAGGGGCCAGACACGGAAGGAAAATGCATTATCATTACAAGAAGTATTTCGCACAGTCCAATGCGATGCAGAAATAAAACAAGCATACTTCCGCCATCTTTGCAGGTCCAGACCATGGACTCAGTTTTATGCTCCGGGCGGGCGCTTTTCTTAATAACTTTATCTACCTTTGCGTGCACAATCCAAACGTGTTGCCCGTGGAAGGACGAGTAGTAGGGGTAAGATTTTCCAGGTCGTAAGTTTCACCGTTCCACTTCCTTTTCAAACTATCATTACCATTCTTCTTTTCGCTTTCCGATACATTTATTTTTTTAATTCTGCTTCCCACATTTCTTCGCTTTCCCTTGGGCGTCGGGTCGGAGCAAAGTCTGATTTTCCCCTCCCCTAAAGCTCCGTTCGGGGTTTTGCCAGCCTCCGGCCATTCTTTCCGCTAGATCAACCCTCTCAAAACGTGGCGGAGCAACAGTGGATAATGGGGTTTTTTCAGCCCCGGTGCACTTACGAAAACTCATTCCCACCCGGTCAACCGGTTACGTGTCAACGTGTCCCCACCCAGCCTTTCCCCCCCCCCCCCTCCCTGCCACCCTGCACCACCAACTAACAACCACCGAAAGATTAAACACAATGACAAAGGAGATTAAGCAAATTATAAACTTTATCCATAAACGGGCGCATAAAAATATAGGATACAGACGTTACTTTGCCGCCCGGTGCGCTCGGTTGTGGCGGAGGGTTCTTCTTTTCTTTTTCCACACAACAACATTCGGTCCATTTTTTTGCAATTTTTCTCACTCACTCCTCGCTTGCACCTGTTAATGGGGAAACTCGGCGAATCAGCCCCTCGACCGCACGCTTGCCCCGTTCCTCGGACGGAGCCGAAGCGAATGGAAAAACGATTCCGAAATGCAAAAGAAACAACTACAACGAAGCGAAGGGCCAAAAGCGCACGGATTGCTAAATAAACTTTCTCCCATGGCGAGATCTGAAGCAACTTCTTTTTTTCTTTTACGGTAACCTCAGAAAGGGTCGATCGTTGAAGTTAAACAAAAAAAACCATTGGAATAAAGAAAGAGAAAATGAGTCCGTGTAGTGGAGCGAGCACGAACAAATCACGCACGCACACACGCCAACGCGAACTTTTCCACAGACAGTGTTTGAGCAAACTCATGTTTCACAACCGTCGATGGTTGTGTCGATGTAGAAAAAAAAACCTTTGTTCCCCACACCACCGTCAGGTGTGTCCTTAAAACGAGAACCCTTTTCGCAGAGAAAAGAGGAAACAGGGTTAAATTGAAACCGACTAACACGAGTAACCAACACATTCCGAACGGTTTCGGTCGCAGGACGCTCTACACGTTAACGTGCTTGTTATGCCCTTCCGGTCAAAAGCGTACCGTAATGATACACTTCCGGTCGGAAATGGGAATCGAACGAAATTGAGCCGTGGGAGGAGGTGGTCGAGGCGGTGTAGGCGATAATGTAGAATCGCACGCTACGGTTGATCAATCTAACCGAGGCAGGTCAAACATGGCCTTTCTTTCTTTCCGATCGTTGCCGGATAAGCTGAAAGTGAACTCCTGACGTAGTCCGTCGTTGCAAGGATTTCCCGTGGGTTGTAATTTTGTTACATGACATCTACGAAAGACTTGCACAGCTTTCTGTAGCATGCCGATATCGTTCGGTGAGTGTGCAGGTTGACCTGACGTTCCATCGGACATTACAACGCTTTGCAGGAAGAATGTCACTAGCAGCGGATGCCTAAGAGTAGGAGGAAGACTATACGATCATCAAGAATGAAACCTACTGATGAATTCCAAATTGAATGTTTGCAGTGAATGCTGAAAATCAATAGAATTTTTTAAAGGAATGCATTACAAAAGTAAAATTGCTATAAAGCTTCAGCCATGATGATTCAAAGCATGTGATGAATGGGTTTCTACTTTTACCAGAGGGGTTGGTTGATCTTCTATATTGCGTTTTTTTTCTCTGTCATGCATGTTAACTTTCCGAAACGATTTATGGTTTTTGGTGCTCTGATAATCGGTAAGTACAGAAACGAAAATATTGGATACAAAATTTACCGTTCTTACCACACCTTCTGCTATCTATTACGCGTCCCTTGTCGCTGGTTGTACGTTGCGCAAAAGTCGTTATTCTATCGAATGAAATTGTGTTTGTCTCAAACTTTTCAACCAAGAATGTTCTTCTTTTGTTGGAAAGGGATGGACCCCTAACAGAATGCGGTGCACGCATGGCAAGCGGTAGAAAATTCGTTTGCGTGTGTGATTTATGTTTCGAATCAAAGTTTCCGTCCAACTTCAAACGAATATGTCATTTCTCATTTGCATGTTTCGCTACTCTCACTCTTTTACTCAACTGCTTTCTTGTGTCCACATCCGATACATACGATCACATTTTTGATAATATCTTTATAGAGAAATTTTAAACGAATTGGTTTCTTCTCATTCTACCAATGGCGTTTTTTTTGTATCTGAATTGAGTTATACCGATCAAAAAGAAACACATTTTTTGTGTAACTAAAGAAGTTAAACGTCTGATTTAAAAGCACTCCCACTCCCGATTTGATAGGTGACGAAATGTTCTAATGTTTGCAACGAGCTACCAGGCTATTAGTTCCGGCGTTTTATAGCTCGATTGTTACTCCCTATTTCCTACCCTTTCCAGTTTTGTACCGAGCATCCAACAGATGGCACACGACTAGATTGGGTGTATCATGCATCGGGTGCTTACTTCCAAGTTCGGAAGGATTCAGTTCGCACAAAACTATCAGCAATCAGCATCCATAAATCGGCATGAATTTTTTATGAATGCACATAAACTTCGAGCGAACGTTTCCACACACGAAACAGAACCCAATCGCCCGCTGCTGCCATGAAAGGAGCAAACGGTCGTTTACGAAGGAAAAAAATACTGCACCCCCGTGTTTGACAAGGATTTTGATTTGAAAAGCAACTTGCATAGCACCCATAAAATGCTTCATCTTTTTATGAACTTCACAAACATTAAAACACTTTAATGGGCCTGTTGGACGTTAAATCGAAAGACAATGTAAAAAGCCTTTGTACAAAAGGATTCGAAGATTTAAGATTAAAAAAGAAAAAAAAACTTACACAGGATAAACTGTTGCCCTGTGAAAAAATGCTCGAAATAATTGAAACTAAACAGGCAAA
Source organism: Anopheles atroparvus (assembly GCA_914969975.1). Classification (NCBI taxonomy): domain Eukaryota; kingdom Metazoa; phylum Arthropoda; class Insecta; order Diptera; family Culicidae; genus Anopheles; species Anopheles atroparvus. Next base: position 31,128,945 of record CAJZCY010000002.1, on the reverse strand, counting down.
ATTCATTTTAGATTTCGTGTAGTCCTTAGATTCCTCATAATGCAAAAATACATCAAGATTGACAGCGTGTTATAATGGTAGGAGTCGATTTATTCTACTTTTTCTCAGCAGAGTTTAAATAACTTCTATCTCTCTTCTTTGCTTTACTTCAGCTGAGGATGTTTCAAAATCTCAATAGTTGACCCGAAAATTGCATGTATTGAAAAGCAAGATATCTTCCCTAAATCAAACTCACGCCCTGGAAATCGATGATAAACGCGAAAGAAATATCGATTCTCCATTAAATGCCAACTTTCGTCCTTCTTCCAAATTCCGCACAGCGCGATTCCTGGTCTTTCTAGCGACTAGTTGACTCATTCTCCCATGAATCACACTGGTACGCGTAAATAGAACCATTCTCGATTTGGTGTAATAGTTTTTGTTCGATTTTGCAACGACATATCGAAATAATCCCGTACCCACCCTACAACAGCCTTACGGACAAACTTTTCCACTGTCCTGAACATCATTTCCCGGAATCAGACGCGAATCGACCATGGCTGCAACAGTGTTTGCTCGATCACGGGTGCTCACCGTTTGTTGTGAAAGTTAAAATGTGTTTCTTGTCAGGCGAGAACTATCCTCCCCACAAGTAACCAAAGCCTGCAATTCGTTGCCTTTTTTTCTCATCCAACATTTTTCTTCCACCTCACTAAACAACGAAAGCAATGAGAACCAAGCTGAAGAGTATGTGATTTGCACCCAACACCATCGGCTTTGGTCCGAACGGCAAAGGCGCAAAACTTGCAGCATAAATTCAACAATAACGTTTTATTACGTAGAAGCGGTGGGAAAAAAGTTCGTCCGCAGCCTCGCGGCCCAAAGCTAGGACACAAATGAATCCAAACATGCGCTAGCAAATCCAAAAATCTCATAAACAGATAAAAAATATGTCGTATAAAACCACAGATTTTACGAGTTATGAGTACTTGTCGGGCGACACTTTTCATTTGTCCTGTCACACAATGTCCCATTTATTCCGCATCCTTCTTCTTGCGTACTTCCAAGGACCACCGGGCGACGAGGGCGCACGGCGATGGGATAAAATTGTCCGTGCAAATTGTTATTTCCACTTACACGGATGCACTTATGGGTGGGATTTGCTCCAATTTTTTTTTTTTCTTTTGCTCCAATCCATTTTCTTTCAAATGTAACGCTTTTTTCCTGCTTTTAACACCAGCTATCCTGGATGGATACATCGAGAAAGGGTGGAAGGGAACCCATTACCACTCAATCGTACAATTTTATGGTCAGAAATTTTGCTTCATTTGGAACCGCAAGCACCCTGGCAGCAGTTAGAGAACACAACTGTATGTGTGTTTGTGTATTTGTGTCAACAGGGGTATTCCCACTCGCGAGGCATACTCATCGAAAATAAGACCCAAGGGTCGAAAATTGAAAGTAATCATCTGAAAAACTTGAACCTCCGCCGCCCGTTTCAAAATGCGGAAACTGCAAGTTCTATTTCAATCAAAGGTTGAATGTTTACGTCCATTCGAAGCGTTTTTCGTTCGGAGTGAAGCTACCTGGAAATCTTATCTCAACCGCTTTTCGGAAAGTATCATTCTTGGCGCAATATCACTTCCTCCGGCCGTCCCCGTGCAATATCTTTGTAACAAAAGCAAACTTTACAGAAAAATGATTTACTCTTTTTATACCATAACATGGTTATCTTTTCAAATTTTAAGCCTCTCCAAATAAATGGAGACAGAACTAAAGCAGAAAGCGGACGTACTCCAGCTTTACGGAACAAGAGCCTCGATTTGTTACACATTGTTACCAGCTGATCGATCACGTTTTTTTTTTCTCGAAGCATCGATGCATGCTGAAGATGTTTCCTATAATCGTTATAGTCTAGTGACAAAGGAAAACAACCATTGAACACGTGAAAAATAGAAGCCGGTATATTCAACTCCCCTTTGGATTTGTAGATGGAACTTAGTGAAGTCCAAATTTATTTATTTTATTTTTTTGGTTTGTAATACATTGTGTTTAATATTGTTTGCAGATTTAATACCATGTGATACTTTTGCCTTTTAAGTAAAAATACTACATCCAAAGGTTAAACAAAACTCTCCAAAGTTGAAGTTTAGGCGAGATCACGTTGGTACTTATGTACTAATAAATATAAGCTGTCGTATGTTCTTAGGTTCCACTCCAACATACCCAAGAACAAACTGTACTTATTGCTTCCACTAGCTACATGCTCCTTCCTGCTAGCTAGAACAGTGGAAATCAGATGAAAACTCTTCACACGAAACAAACTTTCACCAATAAGTTAAAACACACATTCACCGGATCGCGAAAAACATACAGAACAAGTATTTGGCTGCGCTTCATCCTAGCGTATCCTAGCGTTGTTTGTAGCCATTTGATGGAAAATTGCGGATCAAAAAGTTGCAACGCAAAGGACGTCACCAACTCCCCTTCCCCCTTCGTTCTCTGCTGGCTTGTGCAGGCGAGTGGAAAGTTCGCGACTGCACAAATATTGCAGTCAAAATGCAGCCACTACTGGTGGAAAGCCTCTTCAAAGGCTACACCGCAATGGCAGACGCGGTGAAATGGTTTCGGTTCGGCACCGGGTTCCTTGCGCGTCTTACGCAAACTTCACGTAGAGAAACAGACTATCTTGAGACGTCCGTCTTCCGTCCGGGGTCGAAACGTTTGCAAAAGAACCCCATTTTTGGGCGGATCGGTTCCGCGCCTGGCCCATAACTCTTGCTTGATGCCTTCATCCCTCTTTTCAAAGCTGTCTCTTTTTTTTACGTATCTTTTATCCCTCACTCCGATTTCCATGTCGTTTTCGCCATTTTCCTGCAATCCTATTTGAGCCGGAATAAAAAGTTGATGGATAAAACTCATGATGAAACCGATTTGATTTCCCACATCCGATTGTACGTCCGGGTGTTTCCCGTGGAGGAATTTAGCTATCCCTGCTCACTGCAACCTGCCCCCCCTTCCATTCTTGCAGAAAAACGGCATCCGCCATTCCTTCTTTGATCCATGCCGGTGGAGTCCTTCTGGCTTCGGTCGGAATAAATGGATGAGTCTAGGGAAGATGCATGCTTACACTTGCCATCATGCAAAACGGTGAATAACGTTGCTATTTTTTTTAACGTCGAGCTCGTTCGGATTTGCATTTCGTCCACGCTGAAAATTGCTTATAGATAAAAGAAACGAAAAAAAAATCAGGAAACATCTCGTCATCGAAGTCAGTCAAGGAAAAGATATTACGGCAGGGTTTGCTCGCAGTGGATGTTTACGATTGATGGTAAATTTTAAGAACTGTACACACATTCCAATCGAGTGCTGCTTTTTGAATCTGGGAAACGGATCGAAGTGCATCCGAAGGAATGGCTTTGAAAATCAACAAATGCGCTTTAACATGTGATATTTCAAAGGCATCCCAGCTCGTGCTTACTTCTTCTAATTTTTCATAGTCTCTTGCATAACTATTTGCTTGAAAGTCTAGTTGATAAAGGTTTTTGGATTCTGCACAACGAAATCACAAATAGCACGTATGATAACCCATATCTAGACAAGAAGTTGCCTTTATTGATGATGAAAGAAAATGGAATCACTCTTTCTAGCAAATAAGACAATTTTCATGTGAATTGATAATTTGTGCAAATAGAAAATATTAATTGTCCTGTTTCAATAGAAATTCGTTCAGATACAAAAACTTCTTAGGAGAGCTTGCCCAGCTTATTATGAACCTGCAGAGTTTGTGAGAAGTTACTGTCTTCAATTTACTACACACGAACAGATGAAATAAAACACATGCATAAAACATGAGCAACCGTCGGAGAGGAAAGATTAAAATCAACTCCGACTTTATTCCTTTCTTTAAAATGAGACTGGTGCCTAAGAAGTCTGAGGCTGAACCCCCCGAACCACTCTCAATCCGAGGAGGAGGCATCCTACATTCGATGGTGACAAATTCAGATGAATAATGCAGCGGCCGGTGCAGGCGAAAGGAAAAATCGAGTTGGCATCGGGAACAAACAACAAAAAGCACTGCACAGAGTGCACACAATTCGAAGGAAAATAACAGACACTACTTTTAAAGTCCACTCGACCCGCACCGTGCATTCCGTTTTCTTGCGCTCTCTCTATCCTTTCCTTTTCCCCTGCATCTAACTCTATCTCTTTCTCTGTCTCTTCACACTCCCAGATTCTTTTCTGGGGCTGAGCTTGCACTTGACATAATCCTTGCAGATGCAATCGTCGCGAGCCGGTTCACGGTAGGTCAATTCTATTTCATTTTCTTATCAGATCCCGCAGTCCAGTTAAGTCGGACGGGCTGCACATTTACAAAAAAAACGGGGCCGAGGACTCTGTGAGGTTAAGAATGTATGGACCAGAACCGCTTTCGTCGGGATACCTCGTAACCGGTCTGTTTGTGAGCTCTCCTTGAGTGTAAGTAACAATTTCATTAAATGCAATCCTGACAGAAGAAAAATAGACGCTACTCACCACTTGAGAGACATTCGTATTCCATGGACGCGCCATCGGATGAGCTGTTGCGGGTCGCCAGCAACAATAGTAGTGAGCCACCGTGATTTCGATCGGGCTCACCACCACAGCCAGCGCCATCATAACCACCGGCAGCATCTAATTAGCAATTCCATTCGTGGGATAGCCGTTTGTACTTTTGTGCCCTTGTGAGACATTGCTAAGGATTACTTTTCCTTCGCCTTGCCTTTCGAAAGAATCTCCGGCCCACGGTCGAAGGGTTCCCGTCGACTTGGACTTGTCGGATTGGTCTTGTTCGATTCCGTGTGCCTCGTTCATCGTTCATTCATCTAACGGCACGGATCGGTTCATTTGAATAACCACTTCGCATATTACCATAAACTGTTGTTGAAGAAACTTTCGCCGAGTGCAACCGACTGCTAAACAACGGCATAGTGCGGGGCTCAGGGCTCTCGCCCTGAAGTTAATACATCTTGTGAACTCCGTGAACTGTATGAGAAATCAGAAGAAGGTTTTTACCCAGCTTACTTTCTCGAGCAATTCATTTTTTTTAAATGCGTTCAGAAGCAACAGTCTAGCAGCAATAGTAACATTTTTTTAAACTGTCTTACTCTACAAATATCACAGCTGTATGCATTAAAATACCTATTATTCATGGTGTGAAAATCCTTGGTAATGCTCTACCTTCTCTGAGCTATGGCGCGCCGTCGTAAAACCACATCTCTATCGGGGTTCTTTTATGCTTTCCAAGTAGGAAATAAAGATTTTAACATTAAACTCTTCCTCTCCCATGTATACTATGCTGTCGTATTGAAACGCCAGCCGTTCTGCTAGACAACTTTTCGATTCGATTTTCCTGTTCAGGAAACGGAGAGTCCGTCCTACATCATCTTCCCTGCGATGGAATGCAAACCAAGCAGCGGGAGGCAAAGTTTTGGTGAATGAATTTGAATTTCTATTCGATTTATAGCTGCTCGAAAAACGTCGAAGGCATCGTAGCGAATAATGGAACAGTACATAGAATTGCATCTGATCAATATTTATAGATTAAATCATGCGACGTATTCTGCGATAGCAACATTTATAAAGCATCACATTTATATGTCTAAAAAGCGAGAAGCATTTTTTTACATTTGACAGATGCGAGCGATACAGTCACAAGATTGCCTTTTTTCCAAATATCGATTTTTTTTTTGTACCATTCTAAACATTCGTTCTCATTGGCACAATCAAAACATGTTTAGCGCAGGAAACATACCAGTAAAAACTCAAATTGAAATGATCTTATCTCTTAATCTTCCCCAGCTTTCTTGAACAGTTACGGCCCGATTAAGCAAATTGTTGTTTGAAACTAGTCTCGCTACGGAAAAAAAAACAATCGTTTTCTCAAGTACAAACCACTCGTATCAATTGGCGGAAGGGGTTTTCTGACAATTGCAAAAATGCTATCGCATATCTGCTTCAGCCCTTACAGGACACTACCAAACATCGCCATAAAAAGCGACATAAAAACAAGCCACCGTGAATAAATGAATAAAAAACAAACAAGATCACCGTATGACGGAAACTTGTCGAGATGCAAGGAGCGTGGATGAACTTTCCCTTCATGGAACGTAGATGAGATCAACAAGAAGGATACGGGATGGCTAAGCTCGTGCCGGGAAAACATTGACCAAAGAAGGGCAATTGGTTAGAGGGCCGTTTGTTCTGCTCACATGTTTTCTCACACGTCCCTCAGCTTTCTTCTTTCCCGTTCCTGCTCCAAAATAAAAATGAAGACAGGGACAGTGAGTGTCGTTGAAATGTAAGTGGCCTTTTGGCATCGGAGTTGTTGGCCTGCTTGAGCATTAGATCCTTGTTACAATTTGTAAGTGTTTTGCCCATTTCGTTTGTATGTGTTTTTTTTTTTTTCTCCAAACTGAATCGGCTAGAATCACTCGACAAATTGCAAGTGGCGCCATCGTAACAACGGCACGGCCCGTAATGGCAACATGTAAACGAAGAAAATCCTTTCGCTACCCGTTTATCCGAGCCTCGGGCCGGAGGAAAAGCCAGAATACATATATATTCATCCATCAGATAGACGGAGAAAAATGAAGGCAGGGGAAAAACAATCTGCAATTCTCAAAAAACAGCATACGAAAATCGAAAGTGAGCAGAGTGCTGGCCGTTTTCGGCATGTATTAGTTTTACGCCGGGGCGCTGAAATTAAATTGACTGGCGTCGTCTCGACTTGTTGGATGCTGGACGCGATTTGGAGGGCCAGATTCTGTGCTATGCATTTTCCGAATCTGGTGAACGTTTTTCTCCCCCCACCGCCGCTTGCTAAGCTACGTTGCTAGCTTTCCCTCTTTTTGGGCTACTCTGCTCGATGGTTTGCGTTACTTACTGGCTTGAATTTTCGCTACGAAAGCAAAAGGTTTACGATAGTAAATTCTGCTACCCTCGGTAAAAAAAACTCCAATTGCCTCTAGTTGCATAATCTCAAGCCCCGCAATCTGCCATCGCTTCGACAATTGCTAGGCATACAGCTCGATGCTAGTTAGAGTGATTGTTGCTGTATGATTGTGGCTCCGAAAGAATGTAGGCTTTTCGTGAATCACGACGACGACGTTTCGATTAATGGCCTACATTTTCATCCTTGCTCCGGTCCCAACCATATTTCTGCGAGCCAATTGTGCCAAAAAGACTTTTTACTGTTTCTATCAATTCCTTGTAATTTGTTCATGTCGATGATGTTGTTTACGTAGTTTAACTATACGAATTTTAAACCCTTTGTAATGATCGATAATTCTTTTGAAACGATTGCTGAATTATTATGTAATTTATCATGAAAAAAACTTCGCTTAATTATACCTTCTCCATTTTGGCCCGGAATGGAAACAAGATTGATCTATAGAAACGCTTAATATTGTCCAAATGCACACAACAACGTCGGGGAACAACGTAGAACCTCTGGTTATTACAGCCAAAACAATTAAACCACACCTTCGATGCGGCGTGCCAGCGATGGAATGGTGCCGATTTCGGTGATTTAGAATCGGATCATGCATGCAAGACAAACGGCTCTCTACGAACGTGGAAAAGCGGGAAAATCCTGCCCTTGGGGGTGAGAAATCGAAGGCGAAGCGAAGGAAATCGCGGGGAGTAGGAAATCTGCTCGAAAGTAAATAACAAAAAACCAGGGGCCTTGTCTAACGGTACCGAACCAGATTCGTCCTGGGCGTAACGCAACGTAACATATAACATTCAGGGTTTGCAAAATGCTTCGCGATTGCGGAAGGTCGAGGAAACGGCGAGGAAACTGGGTGGGAAGAAGCGATGATATATTTTCCTACCGTTTGTGCATAATTTATGTCACTTTAAATTTTCAAAACCGTACGTTCAACCGAGGCTCCTGTTGCTCCTGCCTGCTGAGTGCCCGGGGAAAGAACGAATGCCAGATACGGCGGAAATGCGTCCATGTTCCACCATTATTCAACAATGTGCATTAGCCCTCTCACAGCCCTCTCCGCTGGCTGCTAGCTTTTCTCTTCCTCTTGCGTTGTTTTGGGAGGGAATTTTTGGATGAATAAATTTTCAACTTATCTGCCCCGGCATCGGCACGGTCTGCGCAGGATCACACCTATAATAATCCGAAATGGAGCGTGGAGCAATGCATTCAACCGTTGGCGGAAGAGAAGAAAGGGCGGTATAAAACGAGGAAAAAAGAAAACCAGAAAATGGCATCAATTTTTCATACCATCAGAAGGAAATCCCGGTAGCACCACTCCCATCGCAGTGGATGTAGATATTTCACGCACGCCAGTTGAGTTATTAACTGTTGAATGAAGCTATCGGAAGACTATAAATTGAATACTCACTGTCGATGGGGCCTTCACGTCCGACCTCAGCAAAGAAGATGCAGAAAAGAGATGAAGAAAGGTAACACCTTCAGGTGTCGCTTGGGTTTAAACGAACATTTTATGTTCCTGTTAGTTAGTTCAGAAACATTGATGAAAAGCAACGTTGAAAAAGGCTTCCATTTAGCAAACTAATTCACATGGACTAACAACTGGGAACGATAGTTTAAAAAACGGGGTGTATCTTTTTATTACTTACACCCGCTCCGATCTCGATGGGAAAATTCGGAGACATCTGCAGTCTGGCTGGGACAGTTGAAGATACACCATTTTCATGCATATAATAAAACCCGCACTGTGAACCACCTGGAGCTACTACTAACCAAATGCACACTGACCAACTGGGGGCAAAGCTGAGCTCCTGAGCTCCTGAGCTGAGGCTAGAAAGAGGCCCGACAGGGAAAAGGAGATGCTGGATCTATAAATCATGAACATCTACGTCTAGCCTGGGCATTGCCAACTTCCCGCTCATACCAGCACGGGTTTCATCTTTCGCAACGAACCTTCCCACCGCCTCGACGTTCATAGAACATGAGGGCGATGAGATTCGGACCAGGCGCAGGATCAGGCGTCTTTTGCTTGGCCGAAGGCTGCTGCCCTATGGAGAAATTATTAGTTTTTGCCGTGACGCCACGACCGATTTTCGTTGCGCTCGCTAGGGTGCCATGTACCGTATGTCTCGTTTTTGCGCCAGTAACGCACATGTAAGTCCACCTGCCTAAATGACCGGGTCTTTCCGAATGTCCAAAAGGACATCGAGAAACCGTGTCCATCCAGGCAACGGCTTCCTTTCGCTTCCTTCCGATCGACGGTAGACGGTACGACGCCGGTGCCTCTTTCGCTCCATAAAGCCGTCCCGTTCGTCGAGAACGTGATTACGACGAAAGAACATAAAACAGCTACACATACCTTCACATTCGTATGTTCAACCGTAAAGAAAGGAGCCCCCTGGACCGGCAGAGAGAAAGAGATAGAGAGAGAAAGAGAGAGGCGGCTGGACAACGGAAGCTCATCTGTGAAATGTGGACGGAAGTGGTCCGGAAAACGGCACCGGAACTCGTGGGACACCCCGTCTAAACAGTCCGCAGTTGGTTCAGCTACTCCGAAACCCCGGAACCCAACCGACATCTCTCGCCAGCGATCCGATCCGATTTCCATACGATTTCTCTTTGCATAAATGATTTAAGTTAATATTTGCATAGAATATCCATAAATTTATTGAATTTGTAACTTAAACAAATCCGCCGCACTGTGCTTACACTTCCTCTCCACTTCAAGACACCTTCCTTCCACCCACGGTCCACGCCCGGCAGCCAATGAGAGCGGAACGGTCCTGGACTCTACAAAAGTACATGCGAGTCCGAATGGTCGGAGGAGGACGGTTTATTTTTCCATTTCCGTTTTCCCGCAATTTCAATTCAGTAAGCAAGCTCGAATAGTACTTGCTCGAACGGGGCGGGTCGGGCCGAATCCCAAACTGGGCCAGAGCGGGTAATATTTAATGCTGGCCAAACGTTTACCACGCCTTGAGCGGACGATCAACATACTCGAACTTTCATTTTCGCCCGAAAACTCTGTCAGCAAATCTTGCCCCACAGCTTACTCAGCAGCGAGAAAATCTACTCCCTGGCGGAGCGGGAAACAGGAGCCGCGTACTTTCCGGAATCGGTTTGATGAAATGGCAAACAATGCAACCCGATCCTGTGCGATGTACGATTGATGTGTGTGTGTACTTGAGTGTACCGTTTTAAAATTGATTTCCTTCTGTAACGAATCGGAAGGGGCGAGGTATACTCAAGTGCATGATCGAATAGCAACTTGAGTTGCTGTCTTCGGGCGGTACCCTAGTCTAATTTCAAAATATCAACGCCATAATGGAGCGTATGCTGCATCAATGATTATTTTTGCTATCGGAAAAGTACTCCAACAATTGAATCGTTGTCTGGAGTTGTCTATATTGATCCTTTTAAACTTTTTCCCGCTTGAAAGATCTGATAATTGAAATTGATTGATTCGGTTTCCAATACTGCAAACGAAATGTTGCTGATGAAATTTATTAAGTAGTAATGCAACGATGATCCAAGAAACTATCACCATAAATGGTGATAATTTTATTAAATCAAACTAAAAAATCGGCTAAAATCTTCTTAATCTTCCACAGCGTTAAGCTACAGAGCAAACAACGAAGTGTTAATATGTACCACCTGGCAATGCAACTCATCAACCTGCCACCTACCCGTAAACTTGAGTGTAACCTTCCTGTGCATCCCCTCCCATCCGTCCCCGGGCCGTGCCTTTTAACAATCCACTCACCGACTCGGAAGGCGTCAACTGTTGCACGGAATCAGTGTGTCTAAATTAAAATAATTAAAACATAATTAAATTACACTTCACCTTCACCGACAACCGAGCTGCAACAGCATGGTGGTGCAGGTTGGTCTGCCGTGGCACTTCCGGAGCAGCTGCAAAAATGCGGCTCCTGACCAAACAGACCCACCCAGCACGTCCGCTACCGTCCCATCCCATTCGAAAGGTGTCCGAAACGATTCCTTTACCTTGGCATGTTATTACAATTTTACACTTCAACACCAATGGAAGCAACGCCGCCCGTAACACCCTCTGTCCCCGGGGTGATACTCACCGCCATTCTCAGGATGAGGGAAAAGGGACCATCTAAGAAAATGCCCGTTCGACCGCAGCGGTACCGGATTATTCATGGTGCAGTAAATACACGCCAGCTCCCAAACCAGGCAAGCTTTCACTTTGCTTAACGGAGTCGCCGCACGACAACCGGTTGGAATCCTTGTAGAGTAGTTGCTCCGATTTTTTTTTTCTTTCTCTTTAGCGTCTTTCTTTCGCGACCCTCGAGTGTTTGCCGTACGCTAGCTTCCGGTATCGCGAAGCATAAACAAAAGTGCGAAGAAATAAATTTTATCAAAGGATGCGTTGCGATCGAGCGAAGAAGCAACGCCAGGCATGTCTTAAGGTTATTAAAAAATCAAAATAATGGAAAGTACACTGAAAAAAGTGCAGCACTTCGTTGAGGTGGAAGGAAAATGTTCCTTAAGAACGCTTGATAATAATAACAAAGCTGGAGCGTGGTGTGAACAAAAAAACACTTCACCCAAAGTGATTAACAGCAAGCAAATCTTTTGCCTTCCGTCGAAAATGGTTGAACCGCAGAAGATTCTTGTCTGAAAGTTCACTTTTTCCGGCTTTTATCGCCATTAAATTTCAGCGCTCACGGAAACTCTCCATAAGTGTGCTCTTACGAGTCTTCAGAATTAGATTTTTCAGGCACTTAACGAACCTTTTAAAGTGCTTTACTCTTGCCTACAAATCCGGGGGTCCTATAAAGATGGTGTTCTTCACACTTTCTCTACAAGTCTCACCTTCACCTTATGCAGGTATCTTTCTTCTTTTTTGTGAATTGCAATTTTGCGAAGATTTAAAAATATCACGCAATATTTCACACTCAAATACTGTAAGCATTAAATGGCTTCCTTCGTGAAGCTAAATTTCCTAAATTGAAATTCGAATACAAGCCACAAAGTTGCTGCTGAGCCTTTTAAGGAATAATGTTATTTATAACCTACGGAAAAGTGTTTCCGTTTGTCCCCAGGCCGCTGTCATTGTTCCCATCCTTGCCCGAATTGCTCCGCCAGTAATGGACGAAAGTTGCTACTCGATTTTCTTTGGCTGCTCAAACTTCGAACCAATAACGTAATCACGATATTATTTTCTTATGTTTAGGTGCGCCTCGAACTTGCCCCTTTGTAAGCGTAAAGGTTTTATTTTATTACACTGGAGCGTTTTGAAAACTCAAAGTTTTTCTAAAAAGTCATCGAAACCCCACTATTCCTTGAGAAATGAATATCTACGACAGTCTTCAACTCGTCAAAAAAATTGCAAACATAATTGTTGTGCAATACCATGCGCCTCCATTTAGCTTTGACATATTGAAAATGCGATAAAAAATATTCTCTGGAAGCAATAGGCCTGAAAACAACACAATTGAAAAGAGAGAGCATTAAATCTTTTAAATCATAGCACATCGCGCAACACTTTGCATAAAAGTACCATTCAAACACATTTGTACACGATCCCGCTTCAGTAGGCATAACATCTCTTTCCACCGTGCAAGTGCGGATGTAAAATATTGCTCCCAATTAACCGCAACGTGCTTCGCGACCTTCCAAACTAATGGTTTGCTAGCACGCCATGCTGCAAAAGCCACAATAAGCCACAGTTTTATGCTTATCTTCCCTTCCTTCGTTCCCAAAGGAAGGGCGATTAGAAACACGACAGAAATGGCATTATGCTGCTGCTTCCCAAAACAATCCTTCACAAGCTGCCCGAGCTGCCATCGATACATATGCCCCACCAACCGGCATTTGGAATTGAGAAGAAATTGCCAAACAAACAAACGAACAAGCGAACCGTACTGTTGAATCCAATCAGCGGAACACGAAAAACGTCGGGAAAAATGCGCGCACGCAAATGTGAGCGCGACAAAATACGCAAACCGTGCTGGTGAATGTTGGCCCAAATTCAATCAGTGGCCAACATTTGGGAAAGAGGATAAATGTTTAAAGCAATCGACGAAAAAAAAACACCAAAAGTCGAAAGCCACCGAACCGCGCCGAACGTCGCAAGGATAGACAATTTACGACGACTGCAAATCATATCCGGCAGGTAAACAATGGGCCATTTCTTTGGAAAGCCAAATACACCCAAATCCGCCTTCTTGCGCAGAGGTGCCGGTCGATCTATCGTTCACTTTCTCCATGATTGATTGCACATAATTTACCCGCTAAATCATGTTAATCGCCCATGTACCAGCGATGTGTTAGGCTGAAAAAGACGAAAAAACGAATCAAATGCCTGACTGCTTTCCCAATTGTTCACGCATACGGCAAATAGCAAACATGTGGCATTGCTTGAATTGATTTTTATATTTCTTCACACAAGAGCACCAGAAGGGTTTTTTTTTTTTCGTGGAATTCATTTTTGATTCAATGCACATGAAATTAAGGCAATGTGTTCTATCAAAACCTTGTTTATGCATTAAAAATTGTTGATTCAATAGTTGACATTTTTTTACATTGCAAGAACTTCATTAACCTATCCACTAAACTTTGTTTTAGATAAAAGTCAAACACATATTTCGATTAGCCAGCAGAATCGATTGCATTTGAAGCTTTTTCCGTGCTGTTTTTTGCTGTCTGTTCCTGTTGTTTTTTTTTTCCTTATGCACAATCACACACGATTTCCTTTCAAACCGAACGTTGAAAAAGGAATTCCATTCCCCTGGCCACTGCACTGTAATCAGGTAAAACATATAACCATGGAACTCAAATTTATGTTGCGCTCGGTGAAGGCAAATATTTTACGATGATTTGCTTATGCATTTATGCTCGTATGCTTCAGTGAGCGGCACATGGAAACGAACATCGCGCTGGCTGGTCTGTGCCAAGGGACGTAATATCCCAATCGAGACTGTCACAATTTTCCTGCCCGTAAGCTCCCTCCTAGCGGGGCGCGTGTGCCAAAACCGACTTCCTGTTGATATGGTGTGCTGCATAAAGACTGCTGCAGCGGGTAAGCGGGGACAGGCAAGTAGGAAATCTAAATCATCGGAAATATACGAGGCCGACCCGCGGCCGCTGCCAGCAATCGGAGCGAACCTTTCGCGAATGGCGCGACGGATTACGGTGTGTTTGCATGCAGCAGACCAGGGAAACCCATAAGAAAGCCCCTGGTGGTACAATCGAAGGAGAAACCGTATCAAATCTTTAACTCGAAGCAAATCGGTCCAAAAAGAGGCTCGCGTAAGTGCGCGACTATTGACATGGTTTGAGTTCCTCCTGGCGGCGCCGCACGAGCACCGGCAATGCCGCATGGTGTTAGTTTGTTTTGACTTGACGGTTTTATCTTCCTGCCCGAACGGTGCCCGCACACAACAGGCGGACACAAAGTTTGCACGGTGGGCCGGTTCCGCCCGACGGTAGCATAAATCAACTTTATTAGATTCGCCCCATGAGTAACGAGCGAAAAAATCGAATTTAGATGCTGCGATTTTTAAAACAAACTTTAGTCACGTCCACCAGTCCCACCCTCCTGCACGTAGCGTGCGGCGTGACGGCAAATATGGGAAGCTACAACAAATATTGTCGAAAAATACATACCATTTCAATCGTTCGAGTTTGTTGATCACGCCAAAAAAAAATCAAGTTAATATGGTGGTGGTTTTATCGAATGGGATTGGGAGTTTTATAACGATGGGAAAAAATCACTTACAACAATGAAAGTGTATATTTGTATTTGTAAATTTCAGCTCAAGACTATGAAACTTTTTACCAGCAAGACTTCCACCAACTGGGTTCCATGGTGTAATGGTTAGCACTTTGGACTCTGAATCCAACGATCCGAGTTCAAATCTCGGTGGAACCTGCTGTTTATTTTTGTGTGTGTTTATTTGGAAAATGTTATTTGATCATTTTCAAATAATGTCAGATACTTCAACCGGATTGTGATCTGACTGTGCTCAAAAGAATATCACTATAAATAACCTATTGTAGAAAACTTACTTATTATTGAATTATAAATTTACTCCAAAATTTACATTTACAATATGAATGATAAGATTTCGCTTTTTGTTTGAATGACCTTTAAGTATCCTCCAAATGTCCTTTATGAGGCTTAAGGGTCCTTCCATAGTAGGATGAAACGCTGCTGTTTGCTAGAAACCGAGAATGTCCCCAAACTTAATCAACACCTCGCCCAATAGTCCATTTTAAACGATTCGCCCAATTTCGCCCAAACCCAAAACTGTTACAGATTGCGCCAGCATCTAAACGAAACACCGACACAACATCATGACTTGCCCCTGAATGTCATCATTTTCCGAGAGTCCACCGTCCACAGCCAGTGCAGGTGCCGGGCCAGAGCGACCAAACATTTATTTACGAAATCATCCTGACTAGTTTGCCAACTTAAGCTTATGTCAACGGAAACCCTTCGGTGCCTCCTTCTTCCACCCATAGCCAGGGTGGCCTGTAAATGGTATCATTTTCGGCGGCCCTGTTGAACGGGCGAATGAACTCTCGCTCCTAGTCCCTCCGCATGATACTTTCGATGGTGAAGTTGCTCGACTTTAGACCACCAACCTTCGTGCCCATGGCGCAGCAGTCCATCGGCGAGGCGGTGGCTTTTGGACTTTCGGCCTCGAACGGACGTCCGTCGCGCTTTGCCTGGGGATTGTTTACATTGCCTCCGCCACCCAGCGCCGGGTGAGTATCCGCTGCGACTCTCGTTGCCGGTTTTGGTGATGAAGGTGTCGACGAGCGCGCCCTAGACTGCGTTCCGTTGGCCTTTACGGTTCGTCTCGGAAAGGTGGACTTCAGTGGTGAGCTTTCCTGGCGCAACCCGGCAGCAAATCCCAACGCCGGTTGTGCGGCTGTAAAGGATCCAGACAGCTCGGCGCTTGATCCTCCGTCAGGACTGGCTGCGTTTGCGTGCGAGTACGCAGCCAGTTCGCAGCCCTTCACTCGTAGGCTACTGAGTTCGTTCAGCAGGAACGCATCCAACTGGTTTGCGGTGAAAGGTGGGGACGTTTGACACCAGTAATTAGCACTTCTTGGCGAGAGCGTCGGTCGATGGTGTAAACCTCCATTTCTGGCCTCCACGTCCTCCATCGTGTCTCCATCGGATAGGGCGTCACTGCGCGAAAGCGTCAATTCATCATCCTCGATGGGGCAGTTTAAATCTTCGCTGACTCCGGGAATATCGGTCCCCTCCGACGGGCCTGTCCGTTGCTGGGAGGTGCCAAAATCGGATTCTTGCATCGACGAAAGCCATTGCCTCCCTTCCAGCTGTCCACCATCCCCGATGCTTCCGTTATCGATGGCAGTTTCCGCTAATGAAGCGCCGGGCGATGACGATGGTGGCACAGAACCGGACGGAACCGGCATCCCCGAGCAGCGCCGCAGCAAAGCCACTGACGTTGACGATGCCCCGTGGCCAAAAGCCGGATGGTAGCACCCGGTTGCAGCACCGAGCAGCACCGAGGCCGGATCCACCAGGTCGACCGGCTGGATCAAATCATTGCGCACTATCAGATGATGGAGATCGGCGTGCCCGTCGTGCCGGTGCTCCCTTCCACCGAGGGCTTCCTGCTGCAGGTGCGCGACGGATGACGGGCCCATAAAATCTCCCGGAGGTCCCGTCGGCGGAAATGCTAATGCGAACGGTGCGCTCTGTCGGTGGAGGGGGCAAAGCATAACGGAACGAAATATAAATGCGAAACGCCAGATGAAATAGAGCAAGTGAGGAAGCAGCGCAAAACCGAGCACGATAACAATCTGCATTTTGTGGAAAGGAAATGTTTCCTAGATAATACTCGGGTTTTTTTTTTTCGCTGATAAGTAACGAGAAAAAATGGAGGAGCAAAATGTGTTCAGCACCCATCTCAGGTTCAGAGCCGTTCCGAAAAATTAGTATCGGCACGAGTCTTGCCGCGTTGCCCTACAACCTACCTGGAAGTGGCCGTTCAGGATCATTTTCGCGTTCCGCTGGCGGCGCGTTCTCCGGCGGCGGTAATTGCCCTGCTCGAACATATCGTTTGCCGACGGGTCCAGCATCCAGTAACTGCCTTTGCCGGCGGCTCCAACGCCTACACCGTCGGACCCGGCCGACCCGGTCGACGAATCTTCTGCCTGTTGGCCCTTGCCTCCGGATGCCTTGTCCCGCGGCACCTTGATGAAGCAATCGTTCAGCGAAAGGTTGTGACGGATGGAGTTCTGCCAGCCCTGGCGATTCTCGCGGTAGTACGGGAAGCTGTGTGGAAAGGAAGAGCAGGGGATCGAATGTAGCATTCGAAAATTTCGATGGTATATTTCTACTGAATAGAACACGAAAAAGGAAGCATTAAGCACAGCGTTAGTGTTAACACGTTACTGGTTGTTCTACAAACTACAACTCCAAGTCTTAATAATAAGATTATATGATCCCCATAGCAATGCGACAGCACCATACTTGCGGAAACGAAAAATATATGCTTATAATTAAGCTTATGTTATTACATATTCAATAAATATACAAAGTCTTGATAATGATATCCATATCTACCCTATCTTTGTTTTGGCTAAACAAAGGCATGGTTGTCAAATGCAAATTATAGGTTCCAAAATATTATTGGTGCAATGATGTCCAGCCTCTTTGAAACCTCTTGTGTTTGAAATTAGTTGTAAATAATCGCATAATCGAAACACTTGCTAAACATTTTCTTTAAAATGTTTTTACAAAACACAGACATCACAAAATTTTGATCACAACATGCTTTTTCCTCCTTAGCTTCGCACGAACTTTGTTAGCAAAAAACCAATTGTTTTACTGTCCAATCCAATTTCTACTGCTTGATTGATAATGGAATTAAAAAATATAATTTCAAACAAATCAGTCATCACTATCACATGAACACTCAAGCCCCCTTTTTTCATTCAATTCAAATGCAGCCCAGACACAACACTTCACTGCAAGGTTCGCCGTGTGTTCACTTACTTATCCATAATGTACTTGTAGATCCCGCTCAGCGTTAACCGCTGGTTCGGAGCGCTGCTGATGGCCATCGCAATGAGCGCGATGTAGGAAAACGGAGGTTTTTCCGGACGGTGAACGGACTTCAGGAACGAGAATGGCAACGACCAGTTGTTCAGGCCAAAGTACGACCCGCCCTGGGCGATTGCACCGTGGTCGAGATGCTGACCGTAGCGCACTCCGTGCAGGTTGAACAACGCCAGCTCGTGGTTAAGGCTTTGAATTTGCTGTATAGCGGCCGCGTAGGAACTGTACGGTAACATTTCGAAGCTGAAGGGTGTTTCGATTATGTCGACACTTAGCGGAACAATGAGTCCCCAGCACTGAACGGTGTAGTATAGCCCAAAAATCAGAAATTTTACGGATTACACAATTGATTTTCACAACTAACTGCACACTCACGAATTCACCAGAAACACACCATACCTCGCTTTACTGAGTTCACGAATATGATCTTCACAGGAGCGTCGGCGATCCTTCTACAACGCGATCAAACGTACGACTAAACCTGCCTCTGTCTCACAGCGTCCACGGCCCACGATGACAGATCACTCGACGCCATTGACGGTTCCGTTCGCGCATCGTTAACCGCTTCCCAGTGCGCCGACGGCCGGAGGGAAAATCTGGCCACGCAACCCACCGACACAGGCCGGAATGCCCTCCCCAGCGCGCCACACGCGACGGATCTATTTATTTAATGCAAAACAGAAACAACTACTTTCATCTTCCATAAACACGCTGCCGCGCGCAAACATTTTCCGCTCTTCGGAGAAAGGATCCGCCGCTGAGATGCGATGCAACAGAAAGGGAAAAAACGGAGAAAATACCCAGAGCCAGAGAGAACGAAAGAGGCTGCCTCGCAAGCGATGATCAAGGGTCTCTCAAGGAGGAACGGCGGAGGTTTTCTTCGCCACCGAAAACGCAACCTTACCCATTATTTGTGCTTTACACCACAGCAAAAAGGTCGTAAAACCCTGCCAAGAAAGGACGAGAAGCGAAAAGACGGGAGCGTTTTACGAGTTTTCGTTGCTTCCCTTTCGTTCGTTCTGGAGTTTTGTTTTTTTTTTTTTCGCCCATACGCCGACTTTTCCTTTTCCTCGGAAATCAGCCGGAGTTTTCCGCCCGTCTGCGCACCCGAGAACGGTTTAAATCGCGCACGGCATGACGAGCCCGAGCGCGTTACGAGGGAGGCGGGCGACTTTTACGACTTCCTTTTCCCGCTTTTCTCCCGGCGGACTGCGCACAACCGTCAACGTGAAACACGCAGGCGGATGGGCACGATCAGGAGGATGAAAATCGAGCGCGCGTTAGACGGTTGAGAAAGAACGATCGAGTCGAGATCGATCCATCCGATCGAGCTGTCATTTGGCCGCGGACCGCGCACGGCCCAACGCGGTTTGGCTCCGCCCATTTTGTTTGCTTTGGCATTAAACCAGGGCCGCACACACGTACAAACACAACCACACATGTGTGTGCTGGCGTGCGTACGCGCAAACGGGCCCCGATGATCCTTTCGCCTCGAGCAGATCACTAGGAGTAGCTTGGTAGGTTGAAGATTTGAGCGACGAAAGAATGGAAGATTTCGAGCATGATTTGGGATTGCGAGGATTAGCAACGGGAATCCCATACATCATTTGCGGCCGGATTCGTTTCGAAAACCGTCCACATTGTGACCGCTGTGGTCGATCGGGTTGTCGTGAGGACTTAGCGATAATTTATCTTCATTGCTTTTTTACAATACCGACGCAATATTATGCTGCTGATGCGTGATGGGGTTCAGATTCGGAGGTTTTAATGAGTATCAGATTGTTTTCCGTTTCTTACCAAAGCAAAAAAAGAAGGACAAAGGAATATTAAAATCAATCAAGGGTTACACGGTTTCATGTTTGCTTATTTGATTTGTCGTTCAGTAGCGATTTCAATAGTGCATAGAGCGCATAGAAATATCGATGAGCAAAACAAGAACGATGATAAACCATACTCTTAAACATGTTCTAGAAACATAAGCACAAAACCTTACATAAAAGAGGAAAAATCTCTTCTAATGAAAAACGATCTTAAAATAAAGAAAAATCTCAATGATCCTTTGCTACTTAAATAAGAAACTCGGGTCAATCATTCTACAAAGTATAATATCCTTTAAAATTGCTTATTTTTATTTGTTTACCGCTTCATTTAACACCCTTTTCACCTTGAATACACCAACCGGAAAGATAACCGCCCGTTCGCCTTTTGAAGTACCAGTTGCAAATTTTCCTCATCTCTCCACGGTCGCGTCCCGATTATTCACTATTGTTGTTTGTTCAGTAGCTCCATCCGGTAACGCTTAGTACTGCCAAATTGCCAAATAATCTCCCAGCGCGTCTTTGAAGTCAATCGATCAGCCGTAACCCAGGCAGCATTCCTCACCCCCGGAAAATCGGCCGGTAAACAGCGTCCATCGACGAACGATGCGATAACCACCAAGTGATTTGGAGGGGAAAAACAAATTTCGGAACGCACTGCACAACCGGTTCTTTTTATCCTACGCGCCGCGAGTCTTTTAATCTTTGAAGCCACTTTAAAGAAGTACTGGAAATAAACAAAACATCCATCATAATAAACACCTTTCCTGCGGTGTGTTTGTACGCGCTGTGCGTCTGGGAAACTGGCCGACTTCTGTTACAAGATCAAACACCGCCACAGCTTTTGCTAAGAAAATTGTTAAAGATGTTCCCACCGTTCGCCGATGCCCTTTCACATGAAGTAACATTTGTTTCGGAAAAGCGTATGATCGACGTTTGGAAAACCTGTCAAACGGTGAGCTCGAACACCACTCTTCCACGTGGGAACGTAAGTTCAAAATTGTCTGCATCGCACATTTGGAACAAATTAGGTTTGCCTTCTGCTCACCACAACCACGCAAACGGAATGATCAAAGTGCTGCGAAAACGAACGGTTTAACGATCGCTCGCATTAGTTGCACCGAACGAAAAAAGTTCCCGCTGGTAAACATCTGCCCACAGCCCGAAACTGAAGTACATTTTACAGGCACGACTCAAAACTCTACAGCTTCTACATCCTTTCCTGTCGTCACGTGGATCAACTTAGCGCTCCGAAGCCGCATGTCCTCGGATCTGCACGCATATTTATGACTGTTGTTCCAGCCAGTCGGCAGCTTCTAATCTTTCCTCTTCCTTTTCCCTGTTCCAGCTTCCTGCCTCCTTTTTTTAACGAGTGCCTCGTTTTATTGTTGCATCTCTTTACTTTACAGCTTTCACCGCAGCCGCAGCACGGAACGGGGCTCGTTATGATATATTATTTGTTTATGAACTGTCCCGTCCCGGTCGTTCGTACGCCAGGGACAAATTTGCTACATCTAGCATTACCAGGATCGTACTCCACCATGTTTCCCACTTTCCAGCCGTGTTGTTGTACATGTTGTCCCATTTAACTTTTATCCTACGATCCTCGATTCCTGCCAACAGTCGCCCAGTCGCGCTGTCGATGGCATCAGGTTTTACGACTTTCTGCGCTGCAACCCACCCGACTGCAGGTTCCGGTACTACGACGTTGGCATCAGCCGGAGCAGTTGGAAATGGCTTTTTTGCATAGATCATGCTGCACCCGGATAAAATGTCTGCGGTTGGTCGTAGTCGGTTTACGGGCGACAAGAAAAATATTTTTAAGAAGGAACCGGATGGAAAGAAAACCGTACGAGGAAACCACCATAGAGGATCTCCAAAATGCGTTGCTTCAAAACTAGAAGTGAAGTTCAATTTTTCGAAAGGTTCAATTATTTGATTGTGCAGCATGATAGAATTGTCCAAATCGGGGCTTATTTTATCCTTTTAAAAACCATATATTGATTACTTCAATATTGAAAAAAGGTGAATGAATTTTTCCAATAAATATAACTCGTCGGAATCAATAAAGAATATATTTACTGCCTCAAACCGAGAAAAATAATAAATTAAGATCATTTTGTAGAAATTATTGCCTTCTGTTTAACCGACGGATTATAATCCCGTACATTTACTTCTATGTCCCTCGCACTCCCCATACTGTTTTCCATCAATACTGCCTTACAAACATCTTCGAACACTCAGCAGAACCAGCAGAAATACTTCACACCAGGAACAAAGCGTCGAACTATGACAAACGAGGAAGCAAATCTTAAGACAAACATTACACCAACATCATCTTCACCGTCATCTTCCTGGGAAGGACTGACTGAACTGCGGCAAAGGCCATTCGAAGTGAACTGCCACCGACCCACACAGATTCACAATTCTAATCCCCCGATGGTGGTGTACTTTATAAGCCCAAACTCGATTGAACCAAACGGGAACCTTGCTCGAAAAATGCTCCATCACGGCGGAGGAACAAATGACAGTCCAACGACCATCGTTTGCGGTCGTCCGGGACTTCCCGATACCACGCCATCGCAGGGTTGTGTCAATTTTCCCCATTTCCTCCCTGGTCCACGTAAGGGAGTACGGAAAAATATCTTCCAATCCCCCTCCCTTGCCGAGTGCAACGCTCTATGGAGCGGAATTTTATGATTGTTTTTCTAACGGCTTTAAATTTTCCCACTCCTTTAGAAAGTTGCAAGCCGCACACTTCGATTGCAGCGGGCCTCGCGCGGTGATGCAGCGAAATGCAGCGCAGTGTTATTTCGCCCCAACCCCCCCCCCCCTCCCTCTTCCCCACATCTTTACCTCTCTTCCCATTCTGTGTCCTTTCTTTTCCAAACGGTTGGGATTTTGGTTTTTCCGGTGCGGGCAAGTTTTCGTTCCGTTTACAGGACGGATTGCACCGCCGAGCACGTGACATTTATGGCTTACCTTCACGTGTTTTTTTTTTGTTTTCACTCTCTACCGATTCCGGAATCCTCGCCCTCACCGCCATCGGTTGCCCCACCCCCGCCCAATCCTGAGTTTTGATGTTGTTCGAAGGCAGTTCCAACCGCTAACCGGCCACACCACCGGACTGGATGAAGAGCTGCTGCCGGTAGGGAAAAAGGAAAGAGGAAAATATTTTATATTTGAGCTGCACAAACATCAGTCTGCTCCGTTTTCGGTCGATCGGGACGCCGGGACGCGGTACCATGCCATGCACCGGTCGTGATGGAGTAACAAATTAGTGTCGCTATTTGTTTTCTTTATGTTTGCTTAATTGACGTTAATACACGAGCGGCCAGACTGAAAAGGCTGCAACACGGCGCACCACATCGAGGATCGGTTTTGTGTGTGTGTGTGTATCTGAGTGTGTGCACGTGTAAAAGCAGTAACGGATTTGAAGGCTTCGAAAAGCTGTTTACTTTTATCACTATCGCCACCCACGGCAGCATACGGTTGGTGGAGCTAATAGGGTGTTTAGCAGGAAATGAAGCCACCATCACTAATCTCCAACGCTTCATCGGGGTACTGCATATTGCATCGACTGTAATCTGTTGGAAAAGGGAGATGCAGTGGAAAACTGGTTAATAGTGATTTTAGCGATGAGGCCATAATCATGAATGATGCTTCGCTGTTTTCGATGTAAAAAGGAGTTTAGTGTAAAAAAGACTAGATCTAATATATAAATTAATTAATTGAAATACAAAATGTTTGCAACAATTGTTATTGAATTATTTAGTAAATATTTCATCAGTAATTTATCAATGCAATAAGTCAAACAAGGGTAAAACATAGACGAAATTTTGAAAACGAATTCTTTAAATATTTCGGCAAACTGCCCAACCAAATTAAATAACGCAAGTTTTTCTTCATTTATGTTTTGTATTTTTACTTATCAACGTGAGCAACAAACAGGGATCGTGTGAGAAAATCCAATAAATGCTGCTCCACCGAAAATATGTTATTCAACAGAAACATGCATATTTATTTATTTATTGTCAGTGAAAAGATCGTGCAAGGAAGCAAAATATTTATCAAACTTACACTGACATTTGCTCACACCCACGGTGCACAAACAAAGAAGTCGCCAGTCGTGCTCACGAGACTCATCTAATTCCGCCAACGAAAACCAGAATGGGCCAGCGAAAAGTACGACGGAATGTACCGCGGGACGGGTATTTTCGTGCGAGTGCTTTTGTTTTGATTTGTCCTCACAAACGATCCGAAAAAGAGTTAGTCGTCGGCTTTGAACCGAGTCGTTGCGGCTTTGAGTCATGCACGGCATCGTGGCAGTTGACGGGATAGTGAAAGTGTACCCCCGAATTCCAGACTAGGGCAGTACCAAAACGCTGGCTTCAACAAAACCCACAGGAACGCGCTCGTGAGTGGATGAATTCGGTGACAAATTTCCATCACCCGGTCTGGGATATTTGGTGGGTTTTATCGCGAGCAGAAAAATTCCAACTCATCAACGGGTTGTTCAGTTCCATTTTTGGAAACTTCCTGCCTTTCTTGTCATTGTTATGTGCCACCCTGGTCCGAATTTAAGACCGACACATGAGAATCAAACGATCGTACAATTGAAATTTCATTAATGAAATGTAAGTTATGTTTCCTTATTAGTAAGACTATTTTCACTATCCAAGTCACAATTAGAAAATAGATTATCAGTGCAGAGTAGGATGGTTTATCAGTGTTTCGAATAGAATAATGTTTGGATAAAATGAAACATCAACTTCTTCTAGTAGTATCCATTTTCACCATCCTTTTATAATTTCCACAAAAAAATAGTTAAAATAAGTTTCGAGCACTTAACCTAACGAATTCAAAAAATATAACAATTAATAGTTCTCCTAAGAACATTGCAGCCTAGCGTATCTTAAATGGAACACCCAAACATTCCGTTACTCCTTGCAAGAGCTGGGGGTCAGGAAGTCAGTACTAACGTGCGCTGTCGAGCTGCCCAACCGCAGAGGCCGAAATGCAGCGGTCTGTATGGTGGTTTGCAATGAAAATGTTGCTACATTTTCGCTGGAGTGGGTCCGCGCGGAATTTCTTGCCGACTGCAAGATTTATGGCGAAGCTTTACCCATGAACGGGGGACCGGAGCATGGACGTTCGATTTTAGGCGACATTCTTCGGCGGGCGAACACTTTCAGCACGGTCCTTTAAGACTGGCAGTTTTTCGCGAAACCTGTCAGATCTTGTCACGCGGTTAGCGCTCGCACCGCTGCCGCGACGGAAGCGACAGTGTTTCTTTTCGGTTCCGGTTGGTCGAATGTTATTCCGGATGCTAATGGACCGCGCAGTCTAGGGGGTCACAGTAACCGGTTCGGAGGGATGTCGCTTTTTTTGTTCTTTTTTCCTGAAAGTCTCCATTCATGAGGTACTTATTTTTAGCAAGGCAGAAGGTGCCGGTTTCAATCCAACTGGAACGCGATGCATCCACAATACGTAAATAAATAAATTATCAATGATTCATGTGGGTCTCGTGCAAATTATCCTGCCGCAATGCAAACAAAGGTTCACTCACAAACGCAGGGTTTCCGCAGTCTCATCCAATCAGTCGCAATGTATGCGATTACTACATGACCGCAGCACAATATTCATCACGTCATCAACGGCTTCTGGTACAATTTCCACATATTAACAGCATCTCAATAAAGTATCTACCGAGCTCACTCTTTTCAAGCTGAATGGCTATTTTGGCCCATCCACAGTTCACAATTTTCTCATCCCCAGTCAGGCGCAACGCACAATAATGCCGCACACGAACCGAACCGATTGATGGGCCATGTTTATGCCCAGCCTTACGAGATGCATGCATTGTCCCACGCCGGCAATGGGTGGATATGGTGCTCGTTGTATGCAATACATTACCCCAACAAGATCCACGATGGGCCGGGAAAAACAACAGTCCGAGCACAGGCCATATACACCGACGGCCGGCGGGATCGAGCAAACGGAAGAAGGCAGTTAAATTCGGTTAAACGGTTGTTTGTGTGTTTTTCAATTCACGATTCCCGATTTTCCCGATTTTTATTGACTTCGATTTGGGTGGTTTTGGATGTGGTTTCTTTTTGTGTTGCTGTTCCGCGTAGCCTACACCGTCCATTCGGGTGCAGCAAACCAATCATCCATCGCTTGAGTCGGCCGGCCGCAACCGGCGGTTTTGTTCGCACTGCCCTTTCGGACGGGAATCCGATTTTCCATCGGAACCAAACATTGCCCCGCTGGCCCGTGCGGCCCCAACCACCGGTGAGATGCACATCCGGCACGTTTGAGGGTGCAATATTATGTTCTGTTGTTTCAAACTTCTGACAGCGGCCACAGCTTTATTACCGTGTTCCCCATTTTTGCATCCTCCCAATCCCCGCATCGATCAACCGGGATCCGGACACAAGCACGGAACAAGCAATCGATATTTTCCGATCCTCATCTGCGCTCAAGCTCGGGCCGAAAAGGAGGCAAACCGCAGCGGAACCCGCGACCGTCGGGAGACCGAGTTTTTCACTGTATTTATTTGATCGATTGTTTATTTGTTTTGAATGTTACACCAGTTTTGCCTTTATCCGTTGGACGGGAGGCGATGGCGACGGGGACGGGGACCGGGAGGAAAACCGAAGGGAAAAACCGCACCCCGAGTCGGCGTTGGCCACCGGGGAGAAAAACGAAAGCAACTAGATAAGCAATGATGTGCGATCGTTTGGAAGGTGCGAACGTTCCAACGGAACCGATCGTTATCCGGCATCGTTAGCAGAACGTATCCAAAGGATCGGCCGCCTACAGGGGGCGTGATTTTCCACGCGGGAAAACTACAACACGGTTTCACCTGCGGTGGAACATCGACCGATCAGCGCTTTTGACGCGCTCCAAGCAACAGCGTTTTACGACCCACAAGCGATCGTAAAATCGGACGCCGCACACTTTGATCTTTTTTAGCAAAGGAAGCAATCACTCGCTCCATCCCACTCCGACTCACAGCCCTCCTGCCCCATTTGCGCATGCGGGGCGAGTATAGGTTTTTCCATAATTATATTTTCCTTCCTCGTAAAACAAGCGCATGGGTGGTCGTCCCGTTTCAAGTTAACACGATAGTTTGCTAATAATTTATGTGTGTGCATGTGAGGAAATCAACAATTAGTACTAGCTGAATGTTCACTGTTCTACGTTTTCTTAAAAGCTTGTTTGATTTAAACATGCATCAAATAAACAAAACCACTAGTAGGATGCTTATAAAACTAATAAAAGATAGGAAAAAAGTTTGAACTCCTTCCAACATAAAACAAAAATCTAGACAAGCACAACACATTAACCATTTTGTCTGTAAAACCATCCAAATTTTCTTTGCGTGGGAAAAAGTTATCTGATAAGTCTATAAGCGCCTGATACAGATATAAACGGCACCGAAACAAAAGGGAGTAAGAAAATCTAATCGTTTTTATATTTTGTTATTTTTTTCAAAACCATCCACATGGCTATATGGTAGCTTCGCCAGCGTTTGTCCTTTTTTATTGCACTTTAAACGACCGTTCATAAACATTTCAATTGCCAATGAATTTCGATTAAGTGCATTAGAACGCCCGTAACTTGGTAGTCCCAGCGAAACAGCGTTTCCATTGGCCGACGGTGGAATATTCCCATAACGTGCATATGCCGCCTACTGGCTTTTCATA
Source organism: Anopheles atroparvus (assembly GCA_914969975.1). Classification (NCBI taxonomy): domain Eukaryota; kingdom Metazoa; phylum Arthropoda; class Insecta; order Diptera; family Culicidae; genus Anopheles; species Anopheles atroparvus. Next base: position 31,101,375 of record CAJZCY010000002.1, on the reverse strand, counting down.
GCTTCATCAAAGATCAATCATAGTCCCACGGCGTCGTTCGAATGGTGCTTTCGGATGTCACCTCGAACCCCCCTGGATCGGAAAGGAGAAAAGTGCCGCACCCTGCCTGCCGACCTTCAGGCCGACGGTCTACCGAGCCGCAGAACACGCGTAAGTATGGATCAACTTAAACGGTTAATTGACATATTTTGACGTCAGCATCTTAAGAAGTCGTAAACAGGGCTTCACGAGGGAACGCGCTCGCGTTTTGATCTATTCTCGCGGAGCGTTTTCGGGTTTTTCCTCATCCCCTCGGCGGAGGAAACCCATCAAACCGGTCGACGCATTTAGTGGCTGCCAGGGCCCTCGGCTTCGAAGCGGAGAACGCAGGCAGAGCAGCTCGGATCAGATTTGTTCGATTTGTTTCCGAGAAGCAATTTGTAAACAGATCACATTTTTCCCATACCGCCGCCGGGTGCCTGGAAAATGCTGTTCTACCGGAGGGGACGATGTATACCGCAGAGACTCCTCGGCGTCTAGCAAGCGTTTTTGAAAGTTAAGGAATGCAACTACACGCTGTTAAAGGCAGAAGGAGAAAAAAAACAACCTGCAGGATTTGATGAAAGAGAAAACCGCTCGTTTAAAATAAACCTAATTTTGCATGTTGGAGAATCATCGGCACATGTCGCAGGCAACCACTGTTTCAGAGCCGATCCCAACAATGTGGTGGGTCTTGTGGCAGCTAAAGCATGTTTTATGACTCCGGGTTCCAGGAGCTCTGCTAATTTGGGGTATTTGTTTTAATGTTAGTTTTTGCGTTTGCTTTGGAAGACAAATTATTAGATCCCATGAATTTAGCCCCTTTGGCCGTAAAAACGGAAGATCTTCAGTGGCAGATAGTGGTTCCCACTAGGCCAGGAACGCCCAACACTCTGCTCACTGTCGTCATCGCCATATCCGACAGCTTCCAGATCACTCGATCGTCGGAAAACGGATCGCCACGGGACCGAGCTGGTTGCACTTTTATTGCCTCCATTTATTTCCGATTGCATTTAAACATCCCTCGCACGGCCAGGACACGTCGGCGAGGGCGATCGTCGTCAGGTTCCCGGGTTACTCGGGACTCGAGTGGCAGGTTTCCGTCGCTCGGAACGCACTCCGCGCTGCGGCAATGTGGTACGACGCGCCAGAGCGAACGCAAACGACGGCATGGTTTACGCCGGCTCGTAAAACCCGCGGCTGCGAGTTAGGGAAATGATTTAACTACTTCCAGGGAAATTTCTGTGTTTTTAATACCGCACAAACGCACTCACAATTACTGGAAAATTACTCCAGAGACTCGCGTCACCCGCCGTCGGCTGCTGCTGGTAGTCGCATATGTTTGTCGAACCGTCCCGCCGCCTTTGAGTCCAGTACCGCTGCACTGACACTGCAGGGTACCTTCGGAAGACTCCGCCTAGGTCACAGCGAAAGAAAGATGCCAAAATAGGAATCCGTTTTTCCCGCGGAGCCCCGGGACAGCCTGTCAGCCAGCGAACCATTTCCTTCCCCAGGATTGATGACTGATGGCCGGGAGCAGCGCCATCGGAGACAGTTTTATAGGTGAAAGTAATGACGTTTTTCGGGATTTTACAACCGTTCGGCCCTAGCGGCAGGCGAAGGTACAGCGTGTCCTAATGCGTTATGCGGTAATAAAGTATCTAGCTGGGTAATTTGAGTGCGCCACCCGAGGGCATTCGACATGCAGCCCCGAAACAGATACCTTCGAGTGGTAGGATGTCCTATGTCTTTGACGAGCGTGATTGAACTAGCAAGAAAACTGTAATGTGTTTATTTGATGTGTAATCTTGTTGTTTCTCGCCCCACAAAGATGATCGTTGTTATATTGCGTGTAGCTAGTGTTCAAACAAAGATTATCAATGTTTACCATCGCTTTTCAAGGATCACTATCATCAGATTCAACCTTGCTGAAATTCAGCGACAAATGAATTCTACTACCTCCCACCGCAGTCAACCAAACGAGACTGCCTCTTATCAATCAGTATTAATTGAAACAGGCGGAAGCGGTCTAAAATTAACCGCAGAAAACGTTGTTAGCGAGGAAAGAAATTGAAGGACATAGAATCATGCAACCACACTGTTCTGTCAGATTTCGCCGTCTTATTTTCGAGCACCAGATCTTCTCCCGACTCTGATTTAGTGATTATTTTTTCAACAAACTAAAACAAAGATAATAAATAACTCGATGGTATGAGGCCAACGGAAAATTACTCGACATTTTAAAACTCTTTGAATGGCTGACGTTCATCTTCCCCCGACAAGCGCCATCAAATGGGCGCCGTTCTGCTGATCATCAGTTTTTCGGATTTCTTATGCTTGCCTGTGTTCTCGTTTCTTACACCCTTGCTCTTGTCCTTGTTAATGTTTAAGCTTGTGATTTCACAATATATTCGTAAATGATCTGCCTACGAGATGTCTCGTGGTTTGTGAACGACACAGTAGCTCCTCTGAGATTCGCGACGCCAAACAGATCGAATTATAACATTAAAGATTAACGAACTCTAACGGTTATTTTAAAAGCCAAAAAACGCTTGAAACCATCAAGAGACACGAACATGTCGAAACGCAATATTGTCAAAATTGATAAAACTGTGGTTAACCTACGTTATCCATTCACTTTGGCGTCATTTAATGAAATGTCAGAAATGGTAAACAAAATTTGCGGATTTGTTTACAATTTTCCATGTTCGTAAAAGCACCTAGAAACACGTTTGGAATCGAAAAGCGGGATTATATTACTTCACTCTTTGCACCACTGTTGTAGGAATTGATGATTCACATATTCCATAATGAATCCTATGACGTAAGTATGCATAAACATGCTGTTTCCGCCATCGCAATGATTTCTAGCATCGTTATGTTTGGTGATTGCCGTGCTACCTCCTTTTTTATCATTGCAGGAATATGAAAAATGTTCTCAAACTGAGTGAACAGGATCTGAAATTTGGAGGAAAAAATTCTTGGCATGACCAATACCGAAACAGCGCATGGATTTTCATCGGTGGGCTGCCGTACGACCTAAGTGAGGGCGACGTGTTGTGCGTGTTTTCGCAGTACGGTGAAATCGTCAACATAAACCTGGTGCGTGATAAGGAGTCGGGAAAGTCGAAAGGCTTCGCCTTCATCTGCTATGAAGACCAACGGTCGACGGTTCTTGCTGTGGATAATTTAAATGGCATCAAGCTGCTGGGCAAAACGCTACGAGTCGATCACGTGCAGGACTACAAACCACCTAAAGAGAGCGAAAAAACGGACGAAGAAACACGCAAATTGTATATGGAAGGCTGTGCTCCGAAGATGGAGAAACGCTAAAAATTCTTCACCATTCTTCTGCCATTTTTTGCGCTTCTTTCATATTTTATTTTAAGAATAAAATTAATGGATATCATACATTGTACGATTTTCTTGACTACGATTGATTGTTATTCGTATCTTTTTCGGTTAAAAAATAAGTTTACTGCAACTTTCATGTGGGTGTGTAACTTTGCCAAAAACCACTAGGCACGCAAACAATCAGCTGATTGGTGTTGACGTTTCTATTTCCTTCCTGGCAGAATTTCGCGGTGTTTGTAAACTCGCTGCCGAAAATGTTAGCATTGGTTTAGCAGCACTTTTACGAGTCGTAATTGTATCCATAACACAATGAGAATCGGTGAAAAGTGACTACTAAAAGTGATAGAGAAAAGAACAAGTTTCACAAATATCATAAGAAGTGTGCAACATATCTCAAACCCTGGTCAAAAGACTATGGCCTACTGGCTGTACGCAGAGCGACGCGTTCCTTTGCTTTTTCCCAAAAACGTTGTTCAAAGTATCACTCTGTCTCCTTCGTCGTCTTCGAAGGTTGTTCGATATACTGACCGTGAACTAGCACGATTGTGCAGCGCCTGCTATTGATACTGCTGCCACTTGTTCGGATAAATCAATTGTGATAAAATACCTTGAGATAACAAAACAAGTCTTTCAGCGCAGAAAGCTCTCCTTAGCCCCGGACACCTCTGCCGAAGGATGGAATCGACGTCCAGCGATGCCGGCAAGGAGGACGACGACGAGAGCTCTTCCTCTTCGTCCAGCGGCTCTGAGTCCACTTCGCCGAAACGTTCCGAACTGGATGATTTCCGCGACAAATGGCAACAGGAATTGAAGAAAGAACAACAGCAGCCCGCCGTCAACAACTCGCAGCCTCCGCAGGTATCCTCGCCAACCGTTAACGCAGCGAACTGGAACCATCTGTCCGTCGACCAGCAGGCCCGCGCATTGTACCTGCAAGGTTCCGAGCTTGAGCGGAACGGCAAGGTGTTCGAGGCCATGCGTCTGTACCGGCGCGCTACACAGCTCGTTCCGGACATTGAGTTTAAGGTGTACGAGAAAAAGCACGTCCCGCCGCAGTCCAAGGATGATGCAACTGACGCGGATCCCGCCGTTGGCGAGCTCGTGGAACGCATGACCGATGCGAATATCGACGAAGAGGAGGAAGATTTGGAAAACGTCGATTTGGGTCTGCGATTCCAAGCGCTGATGGCCCGCTCCGGTAAACTTTTTGAACGGGCTAGCGGCGACCGGATGCTGATCGTAACGGCGGCACATTTGTCTGACTTACCGATGGAGCTGATTCTGTACATCCTTCGGTGGGTTGTGTCGAACGATCTGGACATGAAATCCCTGGAAAGATTTGCATCAGTTTGTCGTGGGTGCTATCTACTCGCTAGGGATTCGGAAATTTGGCGTCATGCTTGCATGAGGTAAGTGGCATTCACGGTATTCGTTATGTCTTCTTATTTATACTTAGTATAATTCATGTTTCAGAGTGTGGGGTGTCAATCTGGGTGTGTTAAAGGGAACTTCGTTCAGTACCTGGCGCGAAATGTACATTAAGCGACCGCGGATCCTCTTGCATGGTTGCTACATCAGCCGGGCAAGCTATCTGCGTTCCGGGGAGAACAGCTTCCAGGATCAATTCTATCGTCCCGTGCAGCTGGTCGAATACTATCGGTACTTTCGCTTTTTCGCCGACGGTAAGGTGCTGATGCTGACGACCGCGGACGAACCGCAGCAGTGCGTTGTGAAGTTGAAGCAGCGTTGGCCAACGCAGAACGAAATACTGCGAGGACACTATCGGTGTGTACTTTCGCGGTGAATGCTGCTAAACAGCACCTGAATCCCTTCTCGTTCTCATTCTCTTCAGATTGCTAGACGATATGGTAATCATGGTCATCCAGCGCAACCGTCCACCGGTGAACGCACACATGCACCGGCCGGGAAGAAAGGTACGCGATACCGAGCCGGAGTACGGCCAGCAGCAGACGTTCTACATGGAGCTGCAGATCGTTAGCACCGCCAAACGACCGTTCAGCCAGTTGCACTGGAAGCAGTACACGATGGTGCAGCTGCGCAACAATCAGGAGAAAACGACCCAGTTCGATCTGAGCACGTCAAAGTATCCACCGTTGTACTTTTCACGAGTCAAAAGCTACCACCAGGAATCCGAAGGACCATTAAAGTAGTTTCAGAATGGTATCCATGGTAATTGTTGGGTTTAGCCTCTGATTAACAGTGTGCATTGCCTAACCGTGGTTTACCTTTTGCTAACGGTCCAGTTGACCGTCGTAACGTATTTTAATCAGAGTGGACAAGGATTCGATTCTTAAATCGAATTAAAACAAATAATTGCAAAGCAACAGGTGCCGGTGCAAAAAAGGAGAGCTTCGAAGTGAACATGAGAATGAATACAAAATAAATAAATCGTAAATGTAAATAAACGTTTTATTGATCTGATGACACGTTGTGGAAATAATCAAGTAGCAAATTAAATTAAACATAGTTTTTTATTTGCGTTGATCTACATATATTTGCACATGCGTTATGCTAAAATAATAAAAATTTGTTCAATGCTCGTTCGATGGAATACAGCATAATTTGCAATTTTTCCATTGTTGTCATTACTGCTTGCAAAGCACTCGCTTTCTATTGGAAACATTTTACCTCGCGAAACAAAATTCCTCGCTATCCAATCCGTTCTGCGACCCTTGCCTTGTCGGTGACCCAATACTGACTCGAAAATATTGACGTACGGAACATAATATAAAATAACGCCATCTAATGACCACAGTCACTTTATGCGGACGGATTCTTTTTCATCAGCTGAATGTCGGCCTCCATCATGTCCGCAATAAGCTCCAGGAATGTTACCTTGGGCGACCAGCCCAACTGCGCCTTCGCTTTAGAAGCATCACCCAGCAACAAATCGACCTCCGTAGGTCGGAAGAACTTCGGATTGATGCGTACCCTTACCGTGTCCGTGCCCTTCTCCACGCCTACCTCATCCACACCGGTCCCTCGCCACTCGATCTCGCGTCCAATGTGCTGGAACGACTTCTTGACGAATTCTCGCACCGAGTGCGTCTCACCGGTGGCGATGACAAAATCTTCCGGTTTCTCCTGCTGCATCATCAGCCACATGGCCTCGACGTAGTCCTGCGCGTGGCCCCAGTCACGCTTCGAGTCGAGATTGCCCAGCTCCAAGCACTCCTGTTGACCGAGCGAAATTTTTGCCACCGAGCGCGTTATCTTGCGGGTGACAAAATTTTCTCCCCGGCGGGGAGACTCATGGTTGAACAGGATGCCATTGCAGGCAAACATGTCGTACGCTTCGCGGTAATTTATCACGATCCAGTAGCCGTACAGTTTTGCACAGGCGTACGGAGAGCGCGGATAGAAGGGTGTCTTTTCATTCTGTGGCGTTTCCACCACCTTGCCGTAAAGCTCGGAAGTGGACGCCTGATAGAATCGAACAGCCTTCTCCAGCCCCACGGTACGGATGGCGTCGAGGAGACGAAGCGTTCCCACTGCGTCCACTTCGGCCGTATATTCGCTTAAATCGAAGGAGATTTTCACATGGCTCTGGGCGGCCAAGTTGTAGATTTCGGACGGGCGCACCTGCGCGATAATTTTCACCAGCGCGCTGCTATCCGTCAGATCACCATAATGCAGCTTCATTTTGCCCTCCCTGTGCGTTCGCGGATCGGCGTACAGATGCTCGATGCGCGAAGTGTTGAACGTGCTCGCGCGACGGATGATACCGTGCACTTCGTACCCCTTGTCCAGCAGAAATTCTGCCAAATATGAACCATCCTACAGAGGATGGACACGTTATTTAATTGTATGGCGCGTGTACTAAACAGCTTGGCCACCAAGCATTCATATATTACTCACTTGACCCGTAATACCCGTTATCAGTGCTACTTTTCTATCGGTGGAATTAGTCACCACGCTACTTGCGCCCTCCATGTTTGGTCACAGTTTGCAAGACTCCTACTCGTTAAAGTCCAATGCCGTCGAATGAATAAGACCCGTGCTCCAACCTGCTTGCGTTCACAACTTCGTTAAAATAGAAGTGCAACTATGCCTGACCGGCGTTTTTCTGCTTATCGTTCGATTCCGTTGACGTGTATTATTTACGTTCGCTGTTTGTTTTGATACCACAGCGCAGAAGCAGCACTCCAGCCGATTTAGTACATTTCAGATGTGAAATTTTTTAGAACAGCTTACACCACTAGATGGCAGTGTTGAATTCTTCATGACGTAATACCAATTTTTTTAAATTTATTGATATGCATTCTCTGAGTTTTGGATTGTTCCGACAAATTCGGATGGCTTTTAAATAGTTGATAAGTTAAACAAAACAGTATAAAGTAATCAAACACAGCTCCTACGGGAAATGCGCGTGTGCGAACAATTACATAACGATTTTTCTCGTCCCACACAGGGTATTCTATGAATCTAAATACTTATGATAATTGACTTCTTTTCCATTGTCATCACAACGCTTCTATCTGCGAAACAAGTGGAGGCAATATATCAAATCGCAGCATCCACAGTCATTTTTGCAGTTTACAATTATTTCGGGACCCGTCTGTGCAGCAAATTTTCTCCGAGTACTTTCCGCTCAAGCCAACTGTCCATTTTTGGACGTCTCTCTGCGCGGTGACGCAAACTTCAAACGTTCGGCTAGCGTTCGGCTCAAACTCGTGCCTGGCTGGCGAAGCTCGAGTCAGCCAAAGTGCCGTCGCGGTCGATCCGTTAGCAACGTCGTTCATTCTCTTTGGATTGTGCCCTCCGAACGGTTAAGGCCTGATCGCGTGCGCTCCCGCCGGTTTTCACTTTTGCTAGTTGTGTGGTTCTACTCCCAAGACAAATCCATCGAAAATGGCAAAGAAGGCTGATCCCTACGCATTTGCCAAGGATTTCCTGGCCGGAGGTATTTCCGCCGCTGTCTCGAAAACGGCCGTCGCACCGATCGAACGTGTCAAGCTGCTGCTCCAGGTCCAGGCTGCCTCCAAGCAGATCGCCGTCGACCAGCAGTACAAGGGTGAGTAATTTGGGCTGGTTCCGGCGAACAGCGCGAAAACGGGATGGGGAATAAAATCTGCAGTTTGAAAAAGCGAGACCGTGCGCGTTTCTTTACTGAGATTGTGTGCCGGTTCTGCGTGTAGTGGTGCGTTATTTCCCACCGGTTGCCGTGGTCGGCCGCCGTGGATTGGCTCAAAAAACGCGTGGTCAAAGAAAAGCGGCACGTTGATTGCTAGGGATGACTGGGGGGTTTTTTTTAGCGGATGGTTATGGCAGGGAATTGGCGAAGTGTGTATGCGGCGAAGCAGCGGCACCAGTTATCGTTGCGCACAGTCGTCGCCATATTGGATTTGTTCTTTCGCTCAAACCGCGACCCATAATGAAATGGCTCAGGGTCGAATAAAAGGTTTCGCAACGCATAATGAGATGAAAAATATGACAACTCGATCCGTCCTGCCGATGGGTGGAGAATCATATATCCGAGGGATGTTTTGACTACAGTAAAATGGAGTAAATCTCTTCGCATAGCAACGCGCTTCACGTGATGCGAATTTTGTATGGTTATGTAACACGGGTCACAAGTTGGCCTGGAAATGTTCTAGAATTGTTGCGCTGTCCGAAAGGATTGAACATGAGGTTAAATTAACGGCTTTTTCTATGCTGAAGAAGCTCCTTCTGGCCGTATCGCTGTACTTTGCACATTTCGTAAAATAATTATTATTTTTTATTAATTATTTTCGTCCGGTTCTTTCTTCTCTCCACCCAAAACTCTCCAGGTATCGTCGATTGCTTCGTTCGCATCCCGAAGGAGCAGGGATTCGGTGCCTTCTGGCGCGGTAATTTGGCCAACGTTATCCGCTACTTCCCGACCCAGGCCCTGAACTTCGCCTTCAAGGATGTCTACAAACAGGTGTTCCTCGGTGGCGTCGACAAGCACACCCAGTTCTGGCGCTACTTCCTCGGCAACCTGGGATCCGGTGGTGCTGCCGGTGCCACGTCGCTCTGCTTTGTCTACCCGCTCGACTTCGCCCGTACCCGTCTGGGCGCGGACGTCGGCCGCGGAGGCCAGCGCGAGTACAACGGTCTGCTCGACTGTTTGAAGAAGACGGTCAAGTCGGACGGCGTCATCGGTCTGTACCGTGGCTTTAACGTGTCCGTTCAGGGTATCATCATCTATCGTGCGGCCTACTTCGGCTGCTTCGATACCGCCAAGGGAATGCTGCCAGATCCGAAGAACACCTCGATCTTCGTCTCCTGGGCTATCGCACAGGTAAGTTTCCTTCCTCTAAGCCTCTCTCCCCAGACGTCTGGCGTTTGGTGGTGGGCCTTCTTATGTAACCGTATTCGCGCATCCAATCGATCGAATGGAGTAAAAAAATCATTCCTTATTGTTGAGCACATGAGTAAACGCGGGCGAAGTTAGGACACATGACACGTTTGTTTGTTCGTGACTTGGGTGTCGCAAGCCAACGGGTCGAGTTGACTCGGGCTTAATCCTCGCATAGTAGTAAATGCGCCATGCCCCCCACCTCATTATCTGATTGTTGTGAGTTGTGGCCATTGGCACGGATCGGATCTCGCTGATAACAGGCGGCCCTACTGGTAGTTGCGTACTGCCCGAATCCTACCAGGCTATTCCTTGCTTTCAGAATCTTGACAAATTGTGTTGCTGTGGGGAGATGAAAAAATGGCTCTTTTATACTAGCTCAAGCATGGGAAGCAGCACGGGAAGTTTGTAAAACTGTTCAGCGATTGAGCCGCATTACGTAAAAGAGGGCGGTATTCTTGAGGAAGATGCCTCCACAGAAAGATGACCCCGAAAAACCATCACGTATTGTGATCGGTGACGATTTCCCCGCTAATCAATGGAGGTTGTGTAATAACGATAAGAAGGAGAGAAAAAAAACTGGGAACGAAGGTGTCCTAGTCGGTGGTGGTGGTGGTAGTTGTAAGTTTGCTTCAAAAAAATACGTTTGCTGTGCTGCCTAGCCTTTCCTCGGCTGTCAGGTGACGCGCAGGTCATGACGCAAGTGGCAACATTTTGCTGCTACAGAACCAAACAATTGAAAAAGTAGAAGCAGAGTCCTCGAAACATATTCTCGCACAAGCAAGCTATGCTTTAGGCTACTTCTAAACATCAATGGTTCCTGTTGATTGTTTGCATCTTGCAGCGTTTTGTTTTTTTTTTTTCATATTCCCATCCAAAATCCTTTGCATAACGCGGAAGGGGGTTTCCGTCTTCCTTGTTCTTTTCTCCCGTGTCAGCAAGCACACAAACACACGGCCCTGATGGGTGATTATACAACCCGCCCAGAAAACATACGCAACCCGCCACGTCAATTGTCAGATTATATTTAGCTTAGAAATCCATATTTTTCTCATGCTTTTCCTAACCTTTACTTGTTAAGGATTGGATTTTCTTTTCGAGTTACTGTTAGCGGAGACTCGGTCGAGATTTATTTTTCATGCTCGTTGAGAATACATCTAGCAGCTCTAGTACGGGATGGATGGATGATGTTCGTTTCTAGGGCACAGTCGTGCTCGTTGTCCAAGGTCGTATCAATTGACGGAGAAAATCGACGTCAGCGAGGCAATATATGAAACACCGGGCGACCGTTTGTGCAGTGCTTGACCTGACGAGCGAATGTTTCCAGTACTATGTTTAATTTCTTTTTATTGATTGTTTTACAGTTTGCACTGCATGCATATCTGCATGCATGTAAGGTAGAGAAATGCAATGTGTTTCTTCTACAAGAAACGCAACATATCTCGCATCGTTTCAAGGGTCTTCCCTTTTCTCTTGGTGCGGGACAAAAGAGCTCCCATGTGTGACACCAGGTTCAGTGAAAGATTTCGAAACATTTGCCCTGCCACAACCTTTGTCGCCCTCCGTGCGTTCTTGGTGTGTATTTCTAAGCACCACATGGCATGGGCCAAACGGTGGGAGAAAAAGACGCAAAGAAAATACGTCAAAGCATCCCAAACACGCTGCTTTGCACGGTGGCATAGCAGCAAGTATTTATAGGAAAGAGAGAACAGCGCCTACTTTACGAAAGGTTGTCCACCAGAAAAATAATTTTCCCATGCCTACTGGGTTGGCTGATGCATGGCTTTTTTGTCAACTGAACTTTCCGACAAACCAAACACTTGATGATTTTTAGAGATTCTCGTTCGGATTTATAGACATGGAAATAAAACTTCCCCTTAAAATGATTCTTTTGTTAGAAACTTGCACCTTTTGGTTTTTTCATCACCTTATGTAACGTTCCTTTCCCGGTCTTCAGCAATCGTTAATTCATTCTCCCTGCGTTGTGTTGTGTAACATAACGGATTCCGTGCAGAGTCTGTTCTAGACATGTGTGTGTGTGTTTTGTGTGTGTACTGGAAGATAACTGAACAGCCTTGAGGGGGTTTCCGGCAAGTAATCGATAAATCCCACCCTGTGGAATCCATGCCTTGGTATATTTTATATTCTCACTTGCTTTTCCATTGCAAGGACGGCCTAATGGAAAAAACAGTAATTTTTAATCGAGAAATATTTTCCCATCAACACTCTAGGTACTTAGTTAGTTCAGTTATTGTAGTACGAAAGAGTTTTATAATGTAATCGCACCACATGCGCACTGTTTCCTGTTTCGCTACTTCTTTTTTTACGGTTTAAAAATTTGACTTACGCCAAAGCAGGGTAGCATCTTATCAGCTGATGATGCCGACATACACTGGCGTATGGTTGAGCTCGTAGCCTTGAAAAAACGGGCGCTAATAGATAGCAGCGCGTGTGACGATAAAGAACAAACACGCTCTCTTGGTTGCCGGCCACGCAATTGCAGAGGCAAGCAAGCATCCTATCGTAAACATGTGACTGACTTAGCACCTAGCACCTTCCCGACCTTGCCATAATGCGTTTGGGAGAGTAAATGATCCCAACATAAAGGTAATCTTATGATCGTCTTTTCGAAGGTTCCTGTTGATAGTTGCCAAGTGTATAGCGATCGATATGCTCTAATTTTCTCATGTCTAGCCGTTGCATAATATCGAAGGAAAATGAGACGTTTTTTTCTTCACTCATGGAATCGTGTACTGGTTACAAATATGGGCTGATTGGAGAATGAAATGGAACGATTGTATATGTTACTAATAATTTTCTCTACTCTTTCCTTTCCCCCTCGAAACCCAGGTTGTGACGACGGCTTCCGGTATTATTTCGTATCCATTCGATACCGTCAGACGACGCATGATGATGCAGTCTGGCCGTGCCAAGTCGGAAATCATGTACAAGAACACTCTCGACTGCTGGGTCAAGATCGGCAAGCAGGAGGGCAGCGGTGCTTTCTTCAAGGGCGCCTTCTCCAACGTCCTCCGTGGTACTGGTGGCGCTCTGGTGCTCGTGTTCTACGACGAGGTTAAGGCTCTGTTGGGTTAAGCGCGGAAGCTCCTAGTGTATTTAGTAATGTCCAGTCAGCAGCAGAACGAAACCGCGGATAAGTTTTACTGCTTGAAACAACCAACCAACCAACCAGCTATTACTATTGTTCCGAAGCCGATTTAAAAAGCAAACGAACGGTGCATATGGGACACACGAACATTTCGTCGCATTTTCTCTAACCCGTCGTAATACACCGTACCGTGTCATGCCACCCGGACCCAGCGGAAGAAAGGATTCACATCATCCTGGACGACGAGTGCACATGCAATGCAATAGGAAAAAAAAAGAACAGAGAATAACATCAAAGTAAAAAAAAAACAAGCAAAATAGATTCGAAATATGACCATGGTTAAAAAAAACAAGAAATAAACTAGGTATTTATTTTAAATCGAAACGAAATTCCCTGTGAAGCATGAGAAACACTGTCTTTTTGTATCTCCTCCCTCCAACAACCCCAAGATTGATGTGGGTTTTGTGAAGTTATGCTTTAATTGAAATTGTCACTGCTTGTTTGTTATTGAACATTTAAACGCTGCATCTCAAATTTCACCCTTCCTTTCCCCTGATGGGCAATTATGTGGCACAGCACGTTGCTAACAGCGTCAATCAGTAGGTTTCTCTTCCTATTTCGCCTCAGATAGTTGAGCTGTCTTAAGTGATGGCAGGTAAGGTACGCTTTGAAATACATCTATTGCAATACGATCGGCGGACAAACTTGTCAAGAGGTACGGGCGATCTGAAGTGTTTCCTTTATCTACTAATAGTGCAACAGAGTTAAAAAATACGAATCCAACTTCAAACCCGACCCGAGAGACACCTTGCGAAAACTTAATAATGTAAATCAATCTTTCATTACACACACAATATTTGAATTTGCAGTTTATTTAAATCAAAGAGTAGTTTCCTTTTAATCAAGTGCAGTAACGGTTACAGTTAATAGATTAATGCGTTCTAGCTGCTTCCAATTTGTCGCTGAAATGAACATGAATAACGCTGTTTCAGCTTACGAGCCCCGAACCCGTTTTAAATATGAATTAAATTTCGATTTTCGTACATAGATATACTGGTACAGATGAAAATATGAAAAAGGGGGTTCCATTCCGTTTCCCTTCAGTAGTTGAGATACGTTAAACAATATCCTCATCGATTCTTCAACGTTGGCACTCTCGGTCGCAGCACAGCACATTCCGACTCCGGACGCTGCCAGCCGTTTGCGTTCAGCGCAAACCACTTCAGCGAACTCGGTAAAAGTCTGGAACTCCTTCATTCAATGTTTGAATGACGCCCATGGTTACCATGGTTTCAGCTGCTGCAAACTTTGGATCGAAACTGCAGTCCTACAGTATGCTTTTTCACCATCGAAAGAACATCTGCATGGGTTTCCCGCCAGATGGCGTTTTTCGCACCGGACAGTACGCCATTACACTGAGCGCGCAACTTCTCAACGCTACGGGGTAAATGGAATAAAAATTCTAAATTATCATCCTCGTCCTCTGCAAGCAAAGCAAAGCGAAAGAGTAAATACTTACCACAAAAGTTCCTCACGAAAAGAGCTGTTTTCTGGTCAATCTTCATCTGATGATCTGGCGCTTCTACACCACTGGAACAACATTAGAAAAAAGCAAGCTAGCTTACCAAATATTCGGCTAACAAGCGTTTGGCAGTTATGGGCAGTTCAATGGGCCAATCCTTCTTCCCCGGTAGTTTCCCTGTAGTGCAGTACAAGGCGCTAGTAACCAGCTGATATAATGAGAATGAATGTAACTATGCACTATTTCAGCCAATCCGTATAGATAAATGTATTGGTTAGCGATCAATTTTCGCTAAAAAAGGTCATTTCCAGCCTGATCGATGCTATCGTTGGAGTCCTGGGCGTCAAAGTCAAAACTGAAGCTATCTGTTTCGTCCCTTTTTTTCCCCTTTTTAGCCTTTTTTGCCTTCGAGGGAGTAACCACCGGCGGATCGTTCATCAGGAAATCCAAATCGTCCATATCAACACTGCCCTCCTGGAAGTCCGCCAAAACATTCATATCTAACTCGCTGCTCGAGCCCTGATGGCCAAAGTCCAGCGAGCCGTGGCTGCTAGATGTCTGCACCGGACTCATCGGGGCATCAATCGCTTCGTCCGTACTCCCATCCGCAGTAGGTGCCTGCACGATCGGTGCGTGTGAGTTCGGCGTACGAGTTTTTAACGGCAACTTGCGCTTCTCGGGTACATTATTCTCGGATGTTTGGCGTTTAGCAGGTGGGTCGCGAACGCTTTTCGACGCCTGTAGCTTTGAACCTTCACCAGCGGTTGGAGGTGGTGGTTGTAGGGTCTGCTGCTTCCGTGCCGCGGGCTGCATACCACGAGCATCCTTAGGTTGTTGTCTAGTGTTCGATTTCACACTGGCTACGTTACTCTGTGGAAGTTTGAAAATGTCCGATGGGTTGTCACTGGATTGACCGGGTGTGCCAGGAGGAGCACGTTTCAATGCCAGAGTGTCCGTGGCGGCTGTCGCTTTCCCTTTCGGCTCCACCGCCCTCATGTCAGCAAAAGACTCGCAGGCTTCGATGCACCTAGGTGACTTAGACCGTGCACGTTTTCCCAACGGCTTGCTTTGTGACTCCACCTTTTCGCTCGTTTTTTTCTTCCTTTTCCTTGGGGATTCAGCTACCTCTTCTCGCGTTACCACTACCGAGCCCCTTCTTTGAATCTTCGATCTTAGAGTGCGATTATTTTCTTTCTCTTCGGCAGCTGCATTTCGATCGTTATAGTGGGAAGAATTAACAATATCTCTACCCTTAGTCTCGTGGGGCTTCTGCGAAGTACTGCGATCCAATGTTTCCGGAAAATCGTTTGGATTTTTAAACAACGATCCGATCGGAAATTCCTCAATAATGCTGGAAAAGTTGAGGCCCATCTGCCCTTCACAAGTGTCATCTTCTTCCTTCTCCTGCTCATCGTTGGCGCACGGTACTGTCGCTGCTTGGTCATCGATAATTGCCGCCAGTTGAGCGACAGGCGCCACACTGTCGTAGTTCAACGTTCCTTGCAGTAGTGTTTCACGACGCCGCATGCTGCCATCCACTTGTGCCTGCTTCTGCTCGAGCCGCTCCTGCTCGTCGCCAATTTGAATCGCCTGCTCAAGAAAAGTATCGAACAATTTTTGCTCCTCTCTTTGAACAGTTTCCACTGTCTGTTGGATTTCGTTCTGGATAGTATCTAGCGCCACCTGTGCTTTCCTCACTTCTTCCTTCGCCTGCATTAGCATCACAAATCTGCGCGATCGATGAATGGTGGCCAGAATTTGCTCCTGGTAACGAACTGTATCTTGGAAGCGTTCTTCAATCATTTTGCCCTGCACTTGCAAATCGTCGGTCGGAGCATCCGTTTCCTTCTGGTTTTCATCAGGCTTTACTTGTTTTCTCATTATTGAACGAACAATTCCGTTCGTCTCTCGCATAATGTCGTTTTGAGAGCTTGCGTCTGTCGCGCAGCACTGTATACCACTATTAAGAGTGGTCAATGCTACGGGGGGTAAATGAAAAAAGTAAAATATAAATTGTCTCCGTCTCTGGATGGGAATCATCAACTCATGGCTATCAAGTCATGAAACTCGATAGGAACACCTAAGGCTTACACAAAACCATTCGCTGTAACGCATCGCGTTGCGCCCTTTTCTGCTCAATCTCCTTACGTAACTTCGCTTTCTGCTCGCGGTCTGCAAACGGTTCGAAATCGCGATTGGCCGCCTGTCAATTTGATATAATAAATGGATGAGGTTATTAGTTTACACTGCTGGAATCACAATTAAAGGATGATATTTAAAGAAGTAGAAGCACATAAACCTACCAAATATTGGGACAGCAATCCTTTGGCAAAGGATTTACCGAGCGACTCCATCGTCTCCGGCAGCTAGTGACGCAATGGCGTTCTCAACCGTTCTGCACGACCGTTCCTGTTCTGATCGTCTTGTACTAAAACGGCACACTTTGATTTTGCTTCTTTTTTAGTACAACCTGCGAAGCTTGTGGAATCTTTCCACATTGGTAGATGGTTCTGTAAAAATTGTTTTCATTCTCTGTCCCAAAGCACAAACGTTTCTGATTTATCAAATGTGAACATCTCTTAGAATGAATGGGAACTAGTGTGATGTTGTGCACCGACGAAGAGTAAAACCGATACTGAAACAATTGAAAATTCGTATTCGATGTAGAAAACTGAATCCATCGTTGGTCTCTTTTCTTCTCACATTGAAAGTGGTTTTTTTTCGCTGCTGTAACCAACACACCCTAAAGGGCCCTGATGCGGATCAGTAGAACAAGGAAGCAGAATTACAAATCCCCGTCGTGCGATGCATACCAAAAGCGTTCGGGGGTGAGCAGGACGCCACTTTTTTCCCTAGTAGCTAGGCTCATCTGTACTTAAATAATGTAGAGATCCCGTTTTGCAGGAATCGTTCAGCAAAGCTATGCGTTGTTATGAGAGTAAAAGTTCAGTTTTTATTTACCACTTTTCGGTAATATTAAAAATAGTAAATGCACTGCGGTATGATTGGAAGCGTTTTAAACGAATGGCGCGATTTATGTGCACTTTGTGCACTATACGCTTGGTGCCTGGTTGACAGCCGCGTTCACATTCATGAATTTAAACCTGTGAGTGTGAAAGGGAACCGGGAAAAGGAATGATTTTTTCGTGCAACCTGAGTTTCGCACAGGTTTCGTACTTGCACAAACGTGAACGCGGCTTTAATTGGCACGAGCTATACTTTTCGTGGAATTCAGTAATCGTGCTGTTTCCGACCGTCGAAGCTTATTCGTACTCCTTGTTCAAGGCCCGTCCGATGAGCATGCGTCGAATTTCCGACGTGCCGGCACCGATTTCGTACAGCTTGCAGTCGCGCATGATGCGTCCGGTCGGGTAATCGTTAATATACCCGTTGCCACCCAGTATCTGGATCGCGTCGAGGGCAACCTGCGTTGCTTTCTCGGCGCAGTACAAGATCACCCCTGCGCAATCCTTCGGATTGGCCTTACCGTTGTCGCAAGCCCGTGCCACCGAGTACAGGTAAGCGCGGCAAGCGTTCATCGTTGTGTACATATCGGCCATCTTTCCCTGCAGCAGCTGAAACTCGCCGATGCGCGTGTTGAACTGTTTCCGCGTGTGCGCGTACTCGAAGGCAACATCGCAGGCGGCCTGCATGAGACCGACGGGGCCGGCGGCCAGCACCAGCCGCTCCAGGTCGAGCCCGGACATGAGCACGTATACGCCCTTGTTCAGCCCACCAAGGATGTTTTTCGCGGGCACCTTCGCGTCCTCGAAAATCAACTCTCCCGTGGCGCTCCCGCGGATGCCCAGCTTGTCCAGCTTTGGTCCCTGCGTGAATCCGGCCGTGTCACGCTCGACGATGAACGCCGTAATGCCGTGCTGCGGTTTGGCTTTCAAGTCCGTTTTCGCGTAGATGATGTACGTGTCCGCAATCGGTCCGTTGGTGATCCAGAATTTAGTTCCATTCAGCACGTAGTAGTCTCCCTTTTTATCCGCTCGCAGCTTCATCGAGACGACGTCGCTGCCGGACCCGGCCTCCGACATGGCCAGCGCCCCGATGTGTTCGCCGTTGCACAGCTTCGGCAGGTACTGCTGCTTCTGCTCCTCGGTTCCGTTGCGGTGGATTTGGTTTACGCACAGGTTCGAATGTGCACCGTACGAAAGGGCGATCGAGCCGGAGGCACGCGAAATTTCCTCGTTCACGATACAGTGATCGAGATAGCTTCCACCAAGGCCACCGTACTCCGGCTTCACCGTCACGCCGAGGACTCCTAGGTCGCCCAGTTTCCGCCAGAAGGCACGTATGTCCCTAAACACAATACCAAGACATGAGTGTGGGTTTTCTTCTACAAACTCCTCGCGAAAGAGATAATATTGCCCCCTCTTGCGTAATCGGCTCATTGATTGGCCTTTAGTCTTACTTGAAATCATTCTGTTTGTCGATCTCCTGCGCGAAGGGAGCCAGTTCCTTTTGTGTAAAGTTAAACACAGTCTGTCGTAGCTGTAATCGATTATGTTGATTAACAAGATCAAGAAGAGAAAAAAAAACATTAAAATGCGCCCGAAACCATGGTAACGCGATCGAAGGGCACACGATCGCGCACAAAATTACCTGTTGCTGCTCCTCGTTCAAACCGAACAAACTTTCATCGATCGGATAATGCTGCATGGACCGGGCAGGTACGATGGAGACGCCACCCCGTTGGCATGGGGCCAGACTCCTGGACAGAATCTTGGCCGCAGTAGTCAAGTTGCGCATCGCTGACATCGTGCCCTGCCGTGGTAACCGACTGAACGTTGCCGGAATAATAAACACACCAACACACGGGACGCAAAAACACGTCAAAGAACTGATAAGCACTCGCTCACGCGGCCGTGACGCAGGAACCTGTAGGGGCAGAGGTAAATTGTGGTCAAAGAGCTCCTTTGAATGATTGACCACAAAAAAATGAAACAAATATAAAAACACGGCAAGTGGGTGTGTAAAACTCACTTTCGTTCGATCGGAGCGGTCACGACGTACTGAAGGATCGGCAGAGCACACGTTCGCAATTTACACAGTTTGCAGATGTCGTATTCACC
Source organism: Anopheles atroparvus (assembly GCA_914969975.1). NCBI lineage: Eukaryota > Metazoa > Arthropoda > Insecta > Diptera > Culicidae > Anopheles > Anopheles atroparvus. The sequence continues at coordinate 31,081,948 of CAJZCY010000002.1, read as the reverse complement.
AACACGTAGCAATCGTGGTGTCTCCTCATTCTAGATTGATATGTGGGGAGTCAACAGGCGATCTTTCGGTATGCGTGTTTGGGGGGCCACGACAATCTCGAGTGCGAAACGGAGCGACTCTAATCAACATCGTTTTCATGCGTTGCTGGAGGCTTGGCAAACATTGGACTGCTCTAGTTGTGTAATGCATGCCTGGAAATTTTGTGTACGGATGCGTTTCTTTTTTACTAATAGGCGTCATTCTAAAATCCTTAAAAAAAAGTAATCCTTCAGATCAATTTCACACTGCTGATGTACCCACCATTCATGCGAATTTGATTTTTGTGTGTGTCAAGGCCACGTGTGCATTGTTTGAGACCCCAACTTCAAGCGTCATTAATTAATTGGAAATGAAATGTAATCATAAAATCATTTAAAGCGATTGCGTGCGATGTCGAATATTTTCTAACACAAAATCGTATGTTTGTTATTTGAAGGCACGACTTGAGGATCGTCCCAACTGGCAACACTGCATATTCTGTCAACATCGTTTGACAAGAGGAAACCAACAAACAAACCGTAGAAGGTTTTCATTGTTGGCTCGCAATAGGGTTTGTTGTCTTCCGAGTTTTGTACGCAGTGGTTGCTTATATTTCGATATAGGGCCATCTATCAGCTTACAGCATGATGGGTCGAAAAAGTGACAATCTCATGTATTTTAACAAATTTCTCGAAAAATATTGATACAACCGCTCTCAAACTGGACATTCAACTAGAATAAATCAATGTTAACAGTATAAAAAAGGTTAGCGGCCATTTTTACTTGAAATCAGTGTGATAATTGATGTTCTTTCGATTAGGGCCAAAATTACATGCACTGGCCAAAACCCCCGCACTTACCCTACTTTTAGTACTTGACAGAAATTGGTGTTTTTCAACGATACCGATGTAAATTATGAGCATCGCGTGACATGCGGCTAAAATGAATAGCGATATGATGATAAAATGTGAACCTATTATGGAGGAAGCGGAGCTGTTCAACAGTCTGGTGGCAAGTGGAGAAAATCAGCGCCGTCAGGAGCTGCGTATGCTTTGCATATACAAATTGAAGGTGGTGGAAGAAACGGTGTCCCTGTTGGAAGGTATGTTGTGCCTCCGCTTTTATGTTGTTAAGCCGGCCTTTTTTTTTTTTGTTAAGCTGGTGTCATACCGAAGAGAACAGTTCGTGGTCGTGCATTGGCTGGCATGTGTTACCAATTGTTGCTTCTCGTTTTAGCTCAAGGAATCGATGTAGAGTGTCTGCGCAAGATGCGCATCGAAGATGTGGATGTGCTGTTCGAAGGGAAGCCACTCGGGCCAAAGATCTTGTTCCGCGAAGCTCTCCTGGAATGGCGAGAAGAGATTGGCCAGCCGTGTAAAAGTATCAAATCCTTGTCGTCCCGCAAACGTCCCACCGAAGCAGGCGATGGCGGCGCCGTCGTCCCACCGAAACGTCAGCCTACTTTGCCCCACTGGAACGACTGTCTGCAACCGCAGTCATTGCTGTTGGAAGGGGAACCCTCGACGCAGAACAACCAGTCAACCGTATCCTACCAATCCTTCCGATGGCCAATGACGCCAAGCACACTGAAAGATATACTGGAGGGCAGTGCGCTTGGAAGATCCATTATGGCCGTGGGCTGCCTAGGTGGCCTGGGAAAGTCACTGCAGTATCAACTTACGGCCATTATTATCGACTACCATATGGAGTTTGAGGCGAAAATAACTACGCCCCAGCTGGAGAACTATGCGTACTGCATTGCGACTCTTCTACCCCACGAGAATCCGGTACGTCGGCATCAAATGGAATTTCATATGAGCTGGCTTTATGCTGACGGACTTTTTTTTCCATTTCAGCTCACCTATCACATTCCCCGTGGACCGAAAAGGCGTAACCCAGGCGGTTCTTTGTACTCTCGATACATAAACCAAAAAATCAGCAAAAAGGCACTCGCCATCGGTAACTCCGTGGCAACATCCTAAAGAAACGAACTGATCTCGCAAAGCCCTATTAACTGTTGACATTTTTTAACAAAATAATCGCATGAAGAAATCCACATTCCCAAAGCTCATATAAAATGCTTTAACCGTTCATCAGGTATTATTTATTGTTAGCTCCTCATATGTACATTTTTCTCCATTTTCGGTGTGCATCGTGTGTTCTTCTAAGTGTATTGAAAGTAACGTTTGATTTTTCACGTAGACTGTTAGCTTGTAAAGTGCTGTCACGTATGCTGTTTGCTCCATTATTTCACCCATATAGCGATGGTGTTTATTTGAAAATTTTACCACGGGTATTAACAAAAGATAAAAAATGTAGAGTGTCTTCGTCGTGCAGTGTAGTACAAGTCAGACTTTTGCTCTTAGTCAAAATGTGATTAGATAGTAACGTGCTCGTCTTAAGTTGATAGGTGCAGTTGAGGTAAATGGAAATTTTATTCAAACATACTGACATGATCTTTTAATAGGCACTGATCTTTAATTATGTTTGTGGTGTAAAATATTTGATATAACGTTTGATATATAGTCATCGATATGAATAAATTGTGTAATATACACTAGATACCTGTGAAAAAAATCGTATTTTTGTCTTAATCGATTGATCCAACAAGAATTTTGATCAGAAGATCGCCGAGATCAGAACGTTTCATGAACAAAACAAAAAAACTTGATTCAAATCAACCGTTACGATGCACCAGTGCATACTGTGTGCGCAACATATCTAGAGCATAATGAGCGGTTCAAAAGTAAACAAACAAACCAGCTGTCAAATGCTGTTTCAACATCCAAAGGTAAACTTTTTCGAGAGCGCATTGGAAACGACTGCGAATTTACTTATCCAACGTCGAGCCACGGTATCCACAGTTTCCTTTGATGGTGGAATTTTACCCAAAGTGGCGGTTCCTAGCAACTTGATACGACCTGTAAACGACCCGACCGTCGCGGTACTAATTTATGAGCGGCCACAAGGAACGAGATCGTCGTGTTTACCTTCGGGAGTAAAATAATTATTATGGTTACGAAGGTTCGATAAGGTCCACCGATAAGATAAGATCAGGTCGAACGACGTAGACGTGCCGGCCGGACGGGCCTCTTGTGTTGCGCTTCCAGTGCACAGCGTATCGGCTTAAGATTAAGTTTGTAATTTTGTCATCGGTTTACCCAATACCGCAGTATCGAATCGCCTGCGACTACCAATCGTTGTTGTTGGCCAACGGAAGGCGCCGTAATATATCGACCACCGTGCGTGCTGGGTGAACTTTGTACCCTCGCACAGTGTATACGGTCAGTCGTGGCAGCGCAAGTATTCGGAAGAAAAAACAGGCACGACCACCAAACAGTCGATAATGTTGACCGGTGGGGTAAAAAAGTTCGGCGATCTTGTCGGTTCCATCGACGAGGGTACCAGTTCCGCCCGTTTCTTGCTGTTCCGCGCCGAAACGGCCGAAGTGGTGTGCTTCCATCAGAAGGAGCTCCGCCAAAGCTTCCCCCAGGAGGGCTGGGTCGAGCAGGACCCGAACGAAATCCTCGGCGTCGTGTACGAGTGCATCGAGCGGACGCTGGAGAAGCTGGTCGAGCTCGGTGGCAATCCGGCCACCGACATCGTCGCCGTCGGCGTCACCAACCAGCGCGAGACGACCATCGTGTGGGACCGGACGACGGGCGAGCCGTTATATAATGCGATCGTGTGGCTCGATATGCGCACCTCGTCCACCGTCGAGCAGCTGCTCGAGACGGTGCCGAACAAGACGAAGAACAAAAACTACCTCAAACCGCTCTGCGGTCTGCCCCTGTCCCCGTACTTTTCCGCCGTGAAGCTCCGATGGCTGATCGACAACGTGCCAAAGGTGAAGGCCGCCATCCGGAGTGGGAACTGTCTGTTTGGCACCGTCGACACGTGGCTAATTTGGAACCTAACCGGTGGGCCGAACGGAGGCCGGCACGTAACGGACGTTTCGAACGCGTCCCGCACGATGCTGATGAACATCGAGACGCTACAGTACGACAAGACGCTGGGGAAGTTTTTCGACGTACCGCTCGAGATACTGCCGGAGATACGCTCCAGCTCGGAGGTGTACGGGCTGATCAAGTTCAACCCGCTGCGGGGAATCCCGCTGTCCGGGTGTCTCGGTGATCAACAGTCGGCCCTCGTCGGCCAGGAGTGCCTGACGCGGGGTCGAGCGAAGGCAACGTACGGGACCGGGTGCTTCCTGCTGTACAACACCGGCACGGCCATGATCGATTCGTCGCACGGACTCATCACCACCGTCGCGTACCAGATGGGCCCCGAGGCGCAGCCGGTGTACGCCCTGGAGGGTTCGGTGGCCGTCGCTGGGGCCGCCCTCGGTTGGCTGCGGGACAACGTGAATCTGCTGTCGAGCGCCAGCGAATCGGAGGCGCTGGCGCATACGGTGGAAAACAATGGGGACGTTTACTTCGTGCCGGCGTTCAGTGGGCTGTACGCACCGTACTGGAACCAGGATGCGCGCGGTGTCATCTGCGGCATCACGGAGGACACACAGCGGGGACACATTGTGCGGGCGGCGCTGGAGGCAATCTGCTTCCAGGTGCGCGACATTCTGGACGCGATGAACAATGACTGCGGGACGCCACTGCAAAAGCTGAAGGTGGACGGCGGGATGACGGTGAACGCGTCCATGATGCAATGGCAAGCGGATCTCATTGGGCTGGACGTGCTGAAGCCGACGTTCGTTGAAACAACTGCGCTGGTAGGCAAACTAAAGGACCTCTTCTTCCCGTTCCTGTGCTAATGATTTGTTTTTTTTTTTCACAGGGCGCAGCCATGGTTGCCGGCCGAGCAGTGGGCAAATGGGACATCGAAAATGTGAGCATCGAAAGCAGCTGCACCTCATACAAGCCACAGATCAGCGAGGACGAACGGGACATGCGCTACAGCAAGTGGAAGATGGCCATCGAGCGGTCGTTCGGGTGGGAAAACAACGCACTCTAATCGACTTGCTAAGGCGGCCGATAGTAGCTTATTTTGTTATCTCTGCCTAGTTAGGAAGGATAGATTATTTGGGTGGGGTTATTGGTAGTCGGCGGGGTGGATAAGCTTAATAAAAATCGTTTAAAAATTAGTTCATCACATCCCCACGCTTCGTTCCATCAGAAGACCCTTTCTTTCCCAAATATGATGGTATAAAGAACAGACTCGCAGTCGCTTCCGTTGCTCGTTGTTTAAAGGCTCAATATATCTTATTTATTTTCGCTTGGTATAAAAAAGTTAAATCCGTTTATACGTAAAAAGAACGCTCGCAAAAACCACACGAAAGAATGGATTGCTTTTGCACACGAAAGATGGACGAGTTGAGTTACATAAAAAATATCTACTATTATAGAAGAGAAGAAAAAAAAAACAAAAGTTCGGATTCGTGGCTCGTGGCCAAACATCGAACTCATCGGTATAAGTATGAGGAGCAGTTTTGAAATCGCGGAATATGTGAGTAACATAAAAAAAAAATTCCCATAGTATTTTAGCACAAGTTACTATTCTGAAGGGAACATCATAAGGAGCTAATTATTCATATGTACAGATCTAAAGCACACAAAATGGAAATATGAGACAAACTGTAAAATAGAACGTCAGTAACCTGTTGATCACATCAAGAGGAGGGAAATTGTTATTTGCTAATAAAAAAAAAACAAGATAGTTAAATATGGATCCGTTTCTTATAGCGCGGTTTGCTTTTTGCTTCGGTGATGAACACAGCACCAATTACACACGCGACAGAAAACAAACAAAAAACACAAAATGGACCTCTTTGAAATTTCCCGACTTATAAGAACCGTACATTTGAACACCACGGACTTCGGTTCTCCAAGAATCTCGGCTTGCGTTGGCTTAGAAATCACTTGGACAGGTGTAGAAAGGATTCTGGAGGGTTCGAAGTGGTTTCGAGGATATCGGTGCAAATTTCACATTCAAGCAACTTCCTTCTCCTTAACCATTGCAGATGACTGCGGCCACACCGCCGAGGAGTAAAATATTCACCATTCGTTCAATCTCATTGTGGTTGTTGTTGCGCAGGATGGGGCCGGTTGTATTAGAGGACACGCTAGACCAGTCAGCAAAGTGGTCCAGGTCACAGCAAGGCGACGAAAGCGACGAAAAGCTACGTGATGCTCCACATATGCTTTTACTGTGGTTCCTCCGGTCCAAGGTTTCCGATTTCGTCCCCATTCGGCAGCCCGCCGATGGCACCTTCCTCGCCGTCCAGCAGGGCATCGGGGTTCCGCATGAACGGTTCTGCGTCTGGTTCGTGCGATATTTCAAAGTGCCGCTGAGGAAGCGGATTCCCTGCTGGAAAAAAGGTACGAATGCGTTAGTAGCGAATATGATCAGATCGCACACGGCGCGCACCGCACAACACAACCTACCCGAATCGTGCTCGAGCGCCGGATCGGCGGTTGCCTCCGCCAGGTTGGTGACCGATTTCGACTTGACGCACTGGAAGTCCACGTGGCGGCTCTTCGCTTCCTCCTTCTCCCACGACATGTGGATGAACGGGCGCTGCAGATAGTTGTAGATCACCTCCATGCGGCCACTCGGGCGCCGCTTGATCTTCTCCTTGTACGTCGGGTAGCCCTCGATGCCGAGCCGGATCTTCTTCAGTCCCCTATCCTTCAGCACCTGCTTGGCGACGTCGCGGTTTTCAATGTACTTGAAAAACCGGTACATGGCCGTGTTGGCCACCGTTTGGCAGTCTTCTTCGCCCATCTGCGGCGGGTATTCCGCGTCCCAGTCGATGATATCATCTGCGCGAAAAAGGAAGAAGTCTACACTGATTTGCTGCTACGATAGCAACCCAAGCAACCATTTGCCATTTGCGGAATTTAAATGAAAGCCATGAACGTTGCCTTGCCCACGTTGTACCATGCAACGGGGGAGTTGAGCAAATGTTTCTCCACACGCTCATGCCATTTGCGAAACACCCACCTTCCGATAGAACCACAATGTGACACTCGCGATGTCCTTGCCGGGCTGCGTCCACCATGAGCGGCAGTATGAGCGACTCCAGGAACGCCTCGAACTGGATGCTGGCACCCTCGTTCGACAGCTCGTGCAGCAGGCCGCGCAGATTCTGGCACCGGATCGTGTCCGCGTTGAACGGGATCAGCAGATAGTCGCAGGCCTCGCGCAGCTCCTGCACCGAGACGGTCGGCGGGCAGCGTATCACCCCGGACAGGTAGTACTCGAGGATGGCCCGGAAGACGGTGTGCGAGATTCCGTCCGCCACCTCGTACTCCCCTCGCTCGTTCGGGTGCGTAAACTCCAGCCCGGAGCCGAACATGCGGCCAAGCATGGTCTGTGGTTGCGCCGTCAGCATCGACACGTTCACCGAGAACGTCGTGTTGTCCACGATCAGCGTGATGCGTTCGCCATCGGCCAGCTTCTTGCCCGCGGCGGCCTTCGCGCTGTCGGTGGTGTTCTGTTGGGCTTGGTGTTGCTGCTGCATGAGTCTATTATTTCTGCAAAGAAAACCCCGAGAGGCGCAGGGGGGCAAACAGGGGGGAAAGCATCAATCGGGGTCCTTTTAAGAAACGTTTCGCGACGACAAGAGACCTAATTCTTTAGCTAATAAAGCGGAAGATTGCAAATGCACACACTACTGGTTTTCTAATTATGAATTTTGTGTTTGTTTGTTTGTTCGTTCGATCATCACATCACAATGGCAACTGCTGCAAAAAGTCCGTGCTTACTGTGATGCATGCTACTCACTTCAACGCACAACACAGAAGAAGCAAACTTTTCATCGTCTGCGGCGCGCGTGCTGACTAAGAAAAACTGATACTGGAGGAGACTGGGAGGCTGATTGGATGGAACAGTCCGAGAATCCGAGAGGACGCGAACGCATGGTAGGGAAGGGATTTCCAGGGCCCGATGGAAGGTGGGGGGAGGGGGGAGGGGGTGAGCCCGACGACGTCTGTTCGGTGGCAGACAGAACAGAGGTAAAAATATAAAGCAGATCAAACCCTGACCTAGCACACAAAGAAACCCAGTCTCCCAGTTAACTAGTGGGATTGCCGTGGCATCATTGCGGGTGGGAAGACCGCGGTAGCAGGTCTCTGGTGGGTTTCGCTGCTGGGGAGCTGAGTCGACGGAAGGTGGTGGCGTGACTGAGACAAGCGTCGTCTGGACGGTTTGCGTCTGTGTGTCGGGCAGGATATCGCGTCGTCGGGCTACCTCGCAGGCTCCTTTCGCGCATCGTTGCCGCACACAGCCATCGTCTATGCAACCAAGCCAGCGAAGCTGTGCACCGTGGCGTACGCACACAGAGGAAAGATTGCAACCGCTTTGTCCTTTGTGTGCCATTTGCCCCCCTTTTTTTTTTTGCTTCGTTCTCTGTCCTTTCCACACGGCCTGGGATGCAGACACAGTTTGTCTCAGTTCTGTTACTTGCTATTACTAAGCGAAAATGTTACCCTAGGGTATGGGAGCCACCACCGACATAGAAACTGGGTGGGATCGAACGATGCGAACGATGCATCCCTTCGTACTCCCACCCTGCCCGTTCTCTCCCTCTCCTTACCTTGCTCTGTTTTTCATCATCTTCCTCCGGCGATCGTCCGTCTCGGTAGTGTCCTCCGTGTTGCTGCTGCTGTGCGAACTATCGTAGCTATCATTCTTGCCGATTGCACCGCTGGCGGAACTGCCGCCACCTCCGCCGCCGCCGCTACCGCCCGTCCCATTGACCGCTGCACTATCGCCGCCACGCTGTTGCAGTGTTGCTGCGGCTGGTGTGCCCTGCTTCCGCTGCAGCTGGAGCTCCATCGCGAGGCGCTTCACCAAACCGCACACCCGACCGAGGTACCGATGACAAATTAAATGTAGCCTATCCACGACGACGACGATGACGACGGTCTACTTGCTGTGCGGGTAAATTTGGTTACGTTTTGCCCTCTTTAAACATACGTGGAAATTTGGTGTGTTCTTTTCAATTCGTGGATATTTTTTGTTGTTGTTGGTTCCTCTCCCTTTGACACAAGACACGGACACGGAACTCGATTGGTTCGCCTACTAATTCTTGTTCGCTCCTCTACCGTAACCTATATCAAATCTGGTGCGCTGACTTGGGAAATACTTCTGGGAAACACTTTCGTTAATCACCACACACTGGCCGCCGTTGGGAGAAAACCACTTGCTCCGCCAGGAAGCAACGCAAACCTATGGGGAAACCCGGAAATTATCTCAAATTATCGCACGAAACACTTCTTGTTTAAAGGAAAATTTTCTTCCTCCACCTTCGGGAAGGTTTTGCTTCTTTTGTTTCTGAATTTTCCTGCTCGCACAGGGCAGTCGCGTTTGACGTTTTGGCACCGATGTTTGTTGTTTGTAAAGAGAGGGAGAGAGGAACAGAGCGCGAGAGAAACTTATCGCATCAAAAAAGTGAGCGGGGCAAATGATGGACGTGAAAAACGACCGTTGAACAGTTGAAAGCAAGGAGAAAGATGGTTTGCATGGTTTTGTTCAGCAATATTTGATGATCTCGCAAAATTAAGCATTGGGGCAGCGCATTCAGTCCCGTATAGATATGAAAGCGGCTTAAAAATTTAAATGCACTTTGTCAAAAAATACTCTTCGAGGTTTTTTCACGCACAAAACGTCAACATTTGACACTCGACTAGTGATGGATGATACGCCACAACGCGAATACGGAACGGAACGGATGCTAGGTTCGTGGATTAAGTTGATCACCAACCGTTTGACAAACCATCAGATCTTGGCACTGAAAACAACAGGTAAAAAATGTACCTGCCCAAATTTTCAACATTTTATCAAGCTGAAATCAGCGTTAAATGCGTTAGTAGGATATAAGGTTGAACATGGGTTCTTTAATCGAATTATTATAGTGGGTACGGCTTGATCGACTGTGTCACGGAGTCGGAACTTTCGAAACTAGCATTTGACATTGAAGACATTTGGCCCACCTCTCCCGTTCCAGTATTCTGAATGTTTCCATTGGAAAAGAAAAACTCCCCGAGAGCCGTCAATCCACAGTAAACGGGAGATGAAAATTTCGGCCGTACGCTGTTACTGTGCAATAAATGGAAAAATTTGGCTATTCAACGTTTAGCCTTCCAGTCATTCCTATCGGCAATCGTTAGAACTCGGTGAAAACTACGGTAAACAAGCACTGATGGGATCGGACAGTCAAACACAGGCTTACAAATAGGCCTGTAAAGATGTTTCACTGCGACATTTGCAGCGCCAGCAGCATCAGCGCCAGTACTGATTTCCAGCAGGACGAAGGGCGAGAGCAGTGATTACAACGCTTGTTTTGAAATGTAATTACTGATCCACGAGCAACTGCATCGTTATTGAACTAACTGCTTCATTACTATTGTCACCAGCAATATTCTTGGCGCCTATGCAATGACAATTGGTACAAAGCGAAGAAAATATGCGTCTATTGAATGTGATGGGACACAACAAAATAGCAAGCACTCTGGAGAATCAGTTGGACTACTAAAGAATCTCAAACACTGCAGTCCGTAGAGCCAAATAGCGTAGCGCACTTCGTACTAATTCGCCAAATGGTCAAACAACTCGCATCAAAAATGAGGTTTTTCAGCTCTGGTGTGGGGTAGTAGGTCGAGAAGGATAAGAAAATTAACGAAAAGACCGTCCTTCGAACGGTTGCACAAACTCGTACCACGTACGGCTGGTGAGAATATATTTTATAGACAAGTGAGTCCCAAGTGTCGTTTCATGTTGTGGACTGATCGTAGGCACAACCGTGTTAGACTAAGATAAATGATTCTCTTGGTGAAAAACAACCTTGAATACAGTTTACCGAATGCTGGAATGGGTCCGTTACCCAACAAGTGAAGCTAGCGTAAAGTGGAGACATACTCTGTGTTGATAAACTGTTCAACAGGACTGGAAATGCGTCCAATATCAATATCATCAGCTGCATTTGAATGAATTGCAAATCAAGTGCAAACAAAAAAACAGGCAAATACAGCAATGATCGAAATGGACAGACTTGTATCATCATAGGTACGTATATGAACAATTAATTAGTTCGGTTTCAAAAGGAAACATGGTTAACTTTTGTCCCAAAATGTTTTGTCTCTTTTCGCCTCTTTTCCTAATTATTTATAAAGTTTTAGGTAAAAGAATGAATCGCCAATGAATTGAAGAAACGTTACCGCAATAAGAAAATAACACTTCGAAGGCTACTAGAAGGATTAAAACATATTTCGCTTCACATTTGGATTGTGAAATGATAACCAAAAGAGTTTGCCAGTCAACTTCAATGGTGAAACAGCATTTTGGCTGCGTGCCTCCTGTAAGCCTGTGTTCGACATATCGTTGGACGGACGCAGCCAACAAATCAAAACTCGCATCTTCGAAAAATGACATTTCGGGCACACCCGTGGCGTTTTCGTTGCAGCAACCTTTGGCAAAGTTTCTGCTCGCTCACTCACACATTCGTGCAGCAAATTTCCTGCTCTAGGAGCTGCACTTTCCATTCGGATTTTTTGCCATTTCCGAGCTTCGAAACGAAAATTGTGCACACCGTAGGCCAGTGTTCGAATGCGCCCTAGAGCGTGTACGTGGTCGGAGGCGGGAAAGACGCACCCGGGGTCGTGCATTCTGACGACGGAGCGAGCGAGATGGGCGAACGTGTGTGTGGTCTGAATCAGTAGCAGCAGTAGCGGCGAGCGCTAGTGGTGGTGTCATCGTCGATCCATCCGTCCGTTGTTGCTGGCGGGCCACATAGTGGCAGCAGTAGTAGTGGTGGTAAGACAGTGCTAGCTTGTAAAGCAAAGCAGAAGTGGAAGATAGGTGAAGGGGCGAGAGGCAGGGCAAGAGTGGTGTCGAGATAGAGTGTGTGGTGTGGATACACACATCAAGAAAAAGATGGAAAATTATAATGGCGGCTGTGTCTCGCCGTGTAGATTTTTCAGCATTAAACGCGTTTAATTCGCTGCAAATCGCAAACGGTACGTAGGAAAAGCTGTGCTTGTGCGTCGGTCAGTGGATGGCGTAAAATGCCGGAGCGCCCGCGGTGTGCCTTGGATGAAAATTAGCGAAAACAATGCACAGGCAGGCACAATTTGTTGTTTACTCTTTTACGACGGCAGGGCCACACAGCAGCAGACAGAGGCTGCTGCTGATGGTGGTGTAGTGTGTAACATTTTCTCGATATCACTCGAGCTCCACGGCAAGTGTGAAACGCCGCGGTACGTTGCGAAAAAATGCAAATACGAAGAAAAAAGAAAAGTAACAGCTCGTCGGGCTACGGCGGAGGATGGACGGACGAGTTGTTTTTTTTTTGTCTTCTTAACAGGAGGTAAATGGGCGCAGATATGGCAAGTCTGCCTTGCACCAGCAGCAATAGCACAGCGGCAGTGGCCGAATCGTAAGCAGATCCACCACCGTCATCATCGTCATCGTCGTCAACACCCGTGGCCCCTGGCCTCCTTCCACACGCGAAAGCAACCAGCGAAGGCAACACATCACGGTCGCAGCAGCAGAAAGGGTCGTCGTCGGTCAGGTGGGGCAGGGAGGCGGTGGAGTAGAAGAAGTGCACCAAGAAATGGCCGCTGCTGTTGCTGGCCAGGAAAAGGAAAAATCAAAAGGTTCGAAGGATTTTGGCAATCCCTGCCAGGATTGCTTCCTTCGTGCGCGGTTGGCTGGATATCCCCCCTCTTTTGGTTGTGGTGGTGCTGGCGGAGGCAGTGAGGGAAGAGTGCGCTTGGAGGGGGTGTCAGTGGAGTATTTTCTTTCTCTCCCCCGTCATCGCGAGGCCCACCGTGCTGACGGGGTGTGTAAGTGTGCGTGCGTACGATGGGGCGGTCGGTCCTGTGAGTGATCAATTTCTGCGGAGTTATAAGTGATTGGTTAAAGGAAGAGAAAAAAAAGAAGAAAATTACGAAAATAAGAAAGATCTCTTGGTGTGGCTTTTGGTGCAGAAAAATCGGCCTTCTTCCCAGGCCAGCAGTTTTGAGTGTACGTGCGAGAAGGAAAAGAAGCCCTCGGAAGAAAACGGGAAATCCAAGTGTGCTGATATGCAAAAGTTGCCAGTAAACACCTCAAAGGTTGTCGAAGAAGAAAAGTTCTACGGAGGGGTTGATGGGGATGGCACGGTTGGGAGGGTGTGTGCATGCGTGTGTATTAGGGCCAGCTTCCGAGTTCGACCGAGCAACAACAACAACAACAACACCAGCAACAGCAGCGCGAATGGGGGAAGTGAAAAGTGCGTCAACAAAAGTGTCAAACAAAATCTTTTCGCTCGCATCCTCTCTTTCTCACTTCCGTTTCACCGCGTTCTCGCTCGCGCTTTTTCGTTTTATATTTATCAGAAGAAGGTAACGAAACCGAATGCATATCCCGCGGTGAGCGAATACAAAAAAAATAATCTTGCTGCTGGGAGAACGGAAAAGCCCCAGAAGCATGAGATGAAATGCATCGCCCCCCTCCCCCTTCTCAAGGATGTGTGTGGATGCAGAAATTGTTTGAAGCTTAGCGTCTTCGCAACCATCTCACTGTCAACACTTTGCAACGGGTGTGCGGTAAGGATGGAATGAAACAAATGAAGAAGAAAAAAGAAAAAAAACAACGGGTGAAAAGAGGAAACGAAAAATGTCTTCACCGTCGCCTCCTTCGCGTGTACCGCGATCGATGGAAGGATGATGATGTGAGAAGCTTAGTGCGGTTGTCGTCGGTTGTGCGGGGTGTGTGTGTGTGTGTGTGAGTGTGGCGGCGGCGGCGATCCGCGGTCGGCGCAAGATGTGGAATTGCTGTCGATGAAGATGAAGATGACTACCAGCAGCGAAGAGAGGCATCGTCGGATGTGATTGTGATTAATGCGTCGCGCGCGCTGGATAAGAGCGAGCGATTGGAAAAGCGCTCCTATTACGACGGAGGATGCTTGGTGTCTTTGCGCGCGCCTGTGAGTGCGTGTGTGTGCACCTTCAAGTGCACGCGGGATGGTGTGTGTTGGTGCGCGGTAGGATGCGTGCGCACGTGTGCGAAAGAGAGTGTGTGAGAGAGAAAGAGATGGCCAATATGATATCCCGAGAAGCACGCGAAAGGCGCACGCGAGAAGGTGAAGGCACACGTAGTGAGAAGCATTATCGCTCGCGAGAGAATAGAAAGCAACAAAAAAAAAAATCAAAAATCACATGCAAGAGAATCGATGAGCGTATCAAAGTGTGTGTGTGTGTGTGTGTAGGTGCAATGCAAAAGGCATATCATCCGTGAAAAGCGCTTTCAATTAAATAATCAATCATCAACGAAATCAACGCTCGAGTGTGGGAAGAAGTGAGTGAGCAGAAATTTCTCGTGCTTCGATTGGCAAAAAAGAAAAAAAAATTAAGTCTCACAGCTGACAGGCCTTTGCGGAAAGAAACGAATGTGTGCAGCACAAGCCGATACCCTTTCTTTGCCAGTGCGCGCGTATGCGTGTTGGTATCGGTGCACGGCGACAATTCGACGTTTCAACAACAATAACGAAAGCAACAATACAACGCTGGCGCTTGCGGTGACGATTTCCACGGAAAGAGTTGTGTGTGAATAATATACGCGAAAGAAATATCGTCCGCGCTGCTGCCTGCGAGCGGCGCGTGTCAGTGTGTGCGCGTGAACCGCGAGAAAGGGGGCCCGCGGGAGAGTGTGAGTTTGTTTCGGATGCGTGCGTGGTGTTGCTACGCGCGCCGTGTGTGGGAATATGTGCGTGGCGTATGGCGGATAAATTGTGACGGTGATGCTGCCTCCGATGCTGCTGCTGATCTGCTGTTGCTATTGCTGCTGCCTGCTTCAACCATCATGCCTCTCTCCTCCCCTACTTTCACCTACTATAAATCCTCGATTGACGTCTTTGTCTCACAAATCGGGGCAAACCGATGGACATGGACACATTTCTCGAGCTCGAAAATACAATCTCTAGTAGTTACATGAAATGATTTGCCCTTCCGCACGACCACAGGTTTCACACCGAATTCGCGTGAAAAAGTCATCATCAAGCGTGTGTCCGAAGGAGTGAACAGCGCGGAGCGATCGGGGTGAGAGAGTGCGAGAAAGAGAGAGAGAGCGCACGTTCGCACGACAAGTGAGAGAGTCGTTTCGGCGCGTTGCGTTTTCGCTCATTCGCCCAGCTCATTCATTCATTCTCACTCCGTCTCACTTTCTCGCACGCGTCGCTTGCTCCGGTTGGAAGCGTACCGAACGGCGCTTGGTGGGAAGATGGAGATGACAAACACGTTCCGCAGTCAACCTCATCAATGCACGGATCAACACAAACACACACACACACACACACGCGCGCGCTCGTTCTCGGAAATATTCGCAGCGCGCGCTGGGTCGCGTGAAGTGGCGCGCGCGTTTGCATGCTAAAGGCATCCGACCCATCCAACCCATCCATCCATGTTTGTCGATACCGTCGTTCGCATCCCCGTGCGCGCGTCTTCTTTTGCACCACACAAGGTGCATAGAGCGAATAGGGGCGGCTTTGTTGTTTCGGTGCGATTCCATCAAATGCACCACTTTCGGCAACGGATGGTAGAAGCACAGAGTCGCTGCGGCAGTCAAGGGGAATCGCGACGACGACGTGCACGCAAAAAAAAAAAAAAAACCCCAAAGGGTTGCGGACACCACCACCATCTTCGCAGCAGCTAACGAAGACAATGGAAGGCGGCGGCGTCGAGACAGAAGGAGTAAATTTTATGTGTCCTCGGATGTTTCAGCGTCGCTGCAGCATGCCGGTGGCGTCCGTCTGGTCGGCCTTCCGTTTTCCCTTTCTGGTGCATTTTGTTTTACTCCCCAAATTTGGAGTTTCGCTTGCACGGTCTGGGCCACGACAATGCGGGTAAACTACACGGGAGACAGAAACGTTCACTTGAATCCGGGCGCTGCCTTTTGCTTGGCGTACGATTCTATGAATAGCATTGTAAAAAATTAAAAACGTTCCAGTTCTTTCTTATAGAAGTCCAGCAAAAGAGATGTTAACATCGATTAATACAGAGACAGGGAATCACATGGTTTACCACCGAGAGTCAATTTTCTTTTCTTTTTTGTCAAATCTCAAATCAAAAATAAGGTGAAGCAATGATTCACACATCAGGTGGACTTTTTAGAGCAAGTTTACATTTCTTTCACTCTTACGTTAATAAAAAACGGATGAAAGAAACATCTAATATTGATCTGTGCAAATGCATTCTGTGATAATACCTTAGGTTAATTTATCAGCCAGCGATGACCCAGAACGTTTAATCTTGAACTATACACTCACGTTTAGGAAAGAATGTTTGGCTATGGATCTAATAAACTGATTGCTACCTGCTTTATAAAAAATTGATAAACATGAAATGTTCTCAAACGATGTTAAAAGAGAGGTTCAAAAGTTAATATGACAGGTTCCCAAAACGTCACGATGACGGCTGCCCGCCGTCCCATGACCCCATACGATGGTTTGAGGGGGGGAAGAAGGTTCAACATACCGTGACGATGATCGAGAGTGTGCCTCGAGTCGCGCTGGTGATCGAATATCGTGCTACTTCCAGATGCTGCACGGGCTGGAAATAAATATTCAATTGCTATTCTGCTGCTGCCTGCCCCGGTCCGGGTCCCCTCCTACCAGAGACGCTCCACCGAAGCGCCCGTGTCGCGCAGTCCATTGACGGTATGGTGTTCGGTGGTATGCGTCCAGCCGGGCGCTTTTTGCTGCCGTCTTTTTCTCTATAACGCCACCGCACACTTGCCACACTTGCACGCGCCGCCAAGGTCCGGTTAAACGACCTCGGTTGCCCGCGGCTGCTTCTCCCT
The DNA here is from genome assembly GCA_914969975.1 of Anopheles atroparvus. Taxonomy (NCBI): domain Eukaryota; kingdom Metazoa; phylum Arthropoda; class Insecta; order Diptera; family Culicidae; genus Anopheles; species Anopheles atroparvus. The sequence goes on along the minus strand of CAJZCY010000002.1, from coordinate 31,065,132 downwards.
TTCGGCGCGATCGGTTCGCCGTGAAATACCGCACCGATTGGAGGAAACGAATCGGTGGAAGTCTTTGCTCTGTACCTAAGCTGTATTTGTGAATGAAAACAACTACAAAATCTCCTGGCTGGATGACTGTAGAATAGAGTACGAGGCCTTTGAACTATTCAGGAGAGTTTGCGAAAGATTATTTGTGACTTAAATTTATTGTCTATGTAATAGATCCATTTGGTTAAGGATGAAACCAGACAACAGCAAAAAAAAAAAACAAGGTTGGGTGACATGTTTTAAAACAAGAACAATTTTTGCTTTTTTTCAAGCGAAATGCGACGTAAAAACGGACATGGACCCGCGGAAAAGTACTCCTCCAAGTACTCCACACAAGGTTCTAAGATACTACACCAAAGTGAACAGCGCGATCATAGAAAGGCAGAATGAAAAAGTGATCGATGGGACAGCGTTTTGTCCAAAGGGCGCTGATCAAAGTAGAAGCAGTTGGCGCGAAGAAACCATAGACGCTGGCGATGACGAAACAACAAAGCATCACCCAAGTCAGCGGCTGCTGTATGACGCGGAGAAAATAAATACCTACACCTCTTCGCACCACCAGATGCTACTGTGCGATGTGTGTGTGTATGGTAGTATTTTTATCCGCGACCCTATAGTACATGTGGTGTGGGGCATCCGCGGCTCGCCGTTCGTTTTGTTGCCGGAAAAAGTGAAGATGGTGAAGGAAGCGACTGTTCTCCGGCTTTGATTGACCGCCGTTGCTGTGCGTTCTTTGCAGAAGTAGGTCTAGAACCACGCAGTAAACAACGACTATTTCGCGGCTTTGATTGACCGCCGTTGCTGTGCGTTCTATGCAGAAGTAGGTTTAGAACCAGGCAGTAAAGGAACGGCACCGGAGAGACGGGTCGCCAGTAAGATGCTTGCGCGAGGTGAAAGGGGAGCAATGAACGCTGGGGAGCGTGAATCGATGATTAAAGAGAATTGCGAAATCAGTTATATCCTTTCTATTTGGGTGACACATTTGAGCGCATTTTGATCTTCTTACCCAAACAGGCCTCAGGTCAGCCCCTAAAAGGGTAGCTCAAAATCCCGGAAAGTCATCATTATTGGGAGGGAACTTACAAGGGCGTCTTGACAAAAGTAATTCCCGAGCAAAGCCGGTTAAAAATGCTAGTAGGTTAGGTTGCATAATGCATAACCGAAAGAATTGGTTTATTTTTTTAATCCTTCATATCTTTCCCGCAGAAGGAGCTGTTTTGGTTTCGGACGATTGATTAAAAAAACCTACCTATCGATAGGCTTCTTCTGTCAAAGTTCGAGATATTCAACGGCTGCTATCGGATCCCTCCCGAAACACATTTGAAATGATCGATGCAAATGGAGCAATCACATCTATCTGCGTTTGATGGCGTCAGCAATGTTAGAAACTAAGTTTTAATGTGGTCCTACCTTTCATTGGATCTAGTATTGGACATTCCTTCATCATCCACTTCGTTTTGGCTGTACCCAAGTAGAGTGCGAACTCGGAGGAAACAAGCTCGAAAGAATCGGAAATGATGTGTCGCCCCTAACCCGCTCCTCGGTGCTGGAATTCGCTTTGCCCCATTCCCACGGGCAAAAGCGTCTTTGTGGTGCCCCGAAAGAACCGAAACGGGACTCCGTGATCATCCACCGCGAGAGGCGGCGCGCCGACGTCGGTTTGTGCATATGGCGCGCATCTTGGGTTTTATTATTTTTAACAGTTATTCCTCCCCGCCCCTACCGGGATGGCCGTCCAGTAGTCGGTAGAAGATATGGGAACAGATTCAGTGCTGTGGAAATATCTCACCACTTCTCTGTGTTCGGTGGTGGTCTTCGCGATTCCGCCTAGAACCTTTTGCGTCTTTTGATCGGGAAGCAACGCAGCGGACACACACTTGTCCAAGCAAGCGGTATCCGCGGCGCGGTAAAATAGAGCCAGCAAAGGAACCCGCACAAAGTAACGCAGAACGACGTTTACAGTAAAGAGGGCCCTAGGGGAGACGGTGCGGAGCGGGGCCAGCAGCGTGGACGCGCCCGCGAGGTGGTTCTTTTCTCATCCCGTGGCCGCGCGCGCGACATGTCGTCAACTCGTCGCGCGGTCGATAAACAGAGCGGGTGAAAGAGAGCGAGCGAGTGAGAAGGCAACAGTAAAACAATCGGCGCGGCGAGCGGGCGGCTCTCTTTTTGTTGTCGTTTCTCTGCATCTTTCGGTTCGCAGGAAGATCGAGAGGGAGTGTGAGAGAGGGAGAGAGCGTTACGTTGTGTGCAACGGAATGGAATGTTGGCTGGAGTGATGGAAGCGGAAGTGAAAGGGCGAAGGGCAATCAGGGTGAAGGAGAGTGGTTGGATTGGGGGGGTATTTCCACCTCGACTCGACTTGCGCTAGTCGTTGTGTCGTGAGGCAAGGTGCGCACTGCAACACAAACACATAAGAATACCCAGTTAAAAAAGTAAAGAGGACTGTCAATTATCAAACAAAAAAAGAAAGAAAAAAACATCAACCCCCACGGAGCATGTGAAAGAGGGAGAAAGGTTAAACGACGGTGAGAAAGGGAAAGATATTATTGAATGAAAAGGGCGATCACAAGATGGATTGGATAAGCGTGCGGGGACAAGACCGAATGAAGGATGGAACACATCGGAAAGGGCCAAGTTAGTCCAAAAAAAAAAAACCTCCCCGGGGGCATACTTGAGGGAAAAAAAGATGCACGAAGGAAAAGGGTGATCCCGCAGTAATGATGGAAGATGCAAAAAGCGAGCAAAAAGTGAACCAGAATCCATCCCATCCCACAGAGGCGCACGCAGGGTGTCGAGGAAGAACGATCACGCAGGCTTTCGACTGAAGCAGAATAGGTCTAGGAAGTCGTGGTGGGGGGAGGTTCCTTTTTCGGCCGGATGCACTGGCTGCGCTGGTTGTGTGATGTTCGTAACCGTTTTCCCGGAATTCCATTCTGATCTTTTCCCATCGTGCTTACATGTTGCTGATTCCAATTCCAAGGAAGCCACGCAATGCTAACGTTCTGTGGCTCACATAGAGTGCAAAGGATGAAAGAAAAAAAATCCCTCTTCCCGATTAGCTCCCGAAGCCTGGCCACAAGCCCCCCGGAATCGGAAACAGGAAAGAGTTTGGACGGTGTTTCCTGCCAATAAATTGACCTTTGGAGCGCAGCAAGTCCCGGAAGATATACAGGAGGAGAACAGAGCTGAGCCGTTCCTATGTTCAAGTTTCAGTCCTGCGGAAACCCTTGATGATGGCCTACGAATAAGCGCCTGGAGGTACGCGCGCCACACCAGTGAAGGAGAGTGCCCGGCAGCGGTGTGAGGGGCGATTTGGAAGGGATAATCTTATATCCCCCTACGGATACACCGCCTTCCACTCGACAAAACCACCAACCCCCAATCGGAGAGGGCAAATTGCTTGCTCTCTGAGTGTACGCGCTTTAAAAACATAAATAAATCCACACACAACTCCCACAATCCCTACCACCTACGCTTGTAGCGTAGGTCCCCGGTCCAGCCCACTATCCACAGGAAGCGCGAAATGTGGCGGTGGTGCGCATGTGTCGGGGGACAACACGAGTGGAGCAAGAGAAAGATAGCGACAGACTGAGAGGACTGGGAAGATGGGCGGGGGGGAGAGAGAAATAAACCAGAACACCCACCACCTTGATCCTTGTTCATCCCGAGCGACGAAACAAGAGGCGGCCCTGGCCGAGGGTGCGCAGTAGGGAGACATTCCAGCGGACTTTCCGGAGAAGAATGGCTGGAGGAGTGAGGGGTGCAGGAGAGTATTACTGTCCTTCCGCTCTGGCCGCGATGCGCGGTGTCTATTGGGGGCGCAGGAAGAATGTGTGCAAATGTGCGTACATGCTCACCTATCCTGTTCACAGGATATGAACACACACTTATAGACATACATCCACATCATCTCCCTTCTTCGCTCAGGTGTACTGGAATGTGGTAAAGATGGTAAACCACAAGCACACACAGATACACGTACACACATCGTTTGACACAATTTCGAAGCGGATGGAAACGAGGTGACTGGCAAGGATATTCTGGCTTCGGGAATATCCTGGGGGGAGCCAAAACAGGAGGGCACGATGTCAAAGTCGAAGAGGCATGTCTGCAGACATTTTGATTGGCCCTCATTTGAGGATAAGGTTTCACGAAATATGCCTCCTTTCTCTAACCTTAAAAAATGCAGAACTACATACTCCTCTTAAAACCTATCGTATTGTAAAACCCCAAATCGTTTCACTGCTATTGCACTTACCAGTGGAAGATCTATACAAATCAGCATTCCTAGATTAGATGATTTATGAAAAAAAATGTTTGCCTTGTAAATGGAAGTAAATCTGTTGCTCGTATTGATAGTCTCTGTGACAATAGATTACGAATAGACTATAAAGTACGACTATAGACTATGATTAGTTTACGGTTACGTAAGTGAATGTCATCCATTGACGTTCGGTCGGACTTCTGATGTCCTTCGTGATGCCAATGAGCGATTTATTTGTGTTCTTGAAGCTGGATATATGAAATAAAATGTTATGCTTAATCGCCTCATGACAGTAAATAACCCTGACTGTTATTTAAGAAATTGAATTTACCACCTTTTAATTTGGAATTATTGCTAATATTAATATATTGTTTTCTGTGCCTTTACATTCTACAGGACGTACTGCAGTAGTGCACCAAATGCAACTGATGCCAGCATACAGTGTGCCGGATTGTACAGAACGGAGAAACCACATGGACCGCAAATACTACGGCGTGCAACACTAAACGCGCGAACACACTGACAAGTGGAAGAAGTACCACGTTGTTGAGCCAAACAGTCGTAAATCTTGCAAGCACGGCTCAATAAAAATTTGGACGTTGCAATAAAACGGCTTGGGGGTTGTTGCTGTGCTCAATGGTACGGCGCGTGTTAATCACCAACAACCCGAAGGACCCTCAGACTCAAGGTGCTCACTTCGTCAGGCGACGCATTCCCTCGGCAGTGACCACCGCTGGAAAGCCACCACCAAACGCGCTGCGTAAAGAGGGGAGCAGAAGAGAAGAGAACTAGCATAAAGGCAGAAGACGGTGGTGGTGGTGGTTAGGTGGAAAGGGTGGTGGTCTGGTGGAACGTGCCCCACCCTCCCCCGTTCGAGAGAAAAAGCGAGCAGCGTGTTCGGTGTGTTGTGTACGTTCAAATAATTGTATATACAATTGTTCAAAGTTTTTTTTTTCTTTAAATATCTGTTTATCGCCGACCCCACTGACTGTATGTGTGTGTGTAGTAGAGGTAGTGATAGTGGCAGCGGTGGTGGTGGTGATAGTGATGGTACCGATACACATGTCCTGGCCAGCGCATCAGCCTGTGTGTAAGCGCAACGGGACAGCACGGACCCGAACGCGCCAGAAGTAAACGCGCCAAGTGGAAGCAATCGCAGCAGTAGCCGCGAACCGAGAAAACAAGATGTCTCAGAAGAGCCAAAAGCGCACCAACCGGGGCGAGAACGATGGGCCGCCGCCGATCAAGAAGCGCAAGGGGCGGCCCCCAGTGTCGTCGGCCGGCGGAGCGGGCGCCGACGACGACAAGGAGTCGCTCGGCGGATCGAACGGGGCCGGAGCGGGCTCCGGGACGGGGTCGGGCGGAAGCGGCGGTTCGGGTGGAGGAGGGCCGACGACGCCAACCAAGAACTGGCAACCGCGGGCCGTCATCGACTGCAAGCTGTCGGCCATCTACAACCGCACCGCACCGGAGGCACCGGCGGAACTGTTTAGGTAAGAAGAAGGTAGAGGCAGGTTGCTCCGTTTCGGTTGCCACTAACCGGCTTTCCCGTTCTCTCGCTTCCCTTTTGCAGGAAGGACCTTATCAGTGCCATGAAGCTGCCGGACTCGGAGCCGCTAGCGGCCGAAAACTACTGGGTCATCGCCGACCAGTGGAAGCAGGAGTGGGAGCGCGGTGTGCAAGTGCCCGTCAATCCGGATTCGCTGCCGGAGCCGTGCGTAGCGACGCAACAGGAGACCTACTTTAAGAAGCGGCAGGATTTTAAGCTGTAAGCAATATGGAATTCGAGCATCGAGGGTGTGCAGTTCACTCATTCACTCTTTTCTTCTCCTAATTTTTTGTTGCTGCCGACAGACCGAAAAATAAGTACATCAGGATAACGAAGGATGAGAACTTCACCCATGACCAGCACTATCTCTCGAGCACGCCAGCCATCGCGGAGAACGTGTGCTACTACGATCTGGATCAGTGCGACGCGGCCTGGCTGAAGGTGCTGAACGGCGAGCGCAACCTGGCCGGCCTGGTGCCCGTAACCGACGAGCAGTTCGAGAGGGTGATAGAGGAGTTGGAGGTACGTGCCCGCTTTGACCTTCCAAGCCGCAAGCAGTGATCGCGTGAAGGGTCTCGTGGATTCAGTTTGAACTAAACATTATGTTTCGTTTCCTTTTTGTCCAGGGCCGGTGTTTGGATAAGATCCAGGCAATCATGAAAACCGAGGAAGGGCTCGGCATCGAGTACGATGAAAATGTTATCTGCGACGTTTGCCGATCTCCCGATTCGGAGGAAGCAAACGAAATGGTCTTCTGTGATAACTGCAATATTTGCGTTCACCAAGCTTGTTATGGAATAACAAATATACCATCTGGTAAGTGACGCAACTAGTTTTTAGTTTTCGAAAAAAAGAAACACTACCTACAGTTTCCCAGCTTTCGCCACAGTCCTTGCCATTGTTTGTGAGCAGGGCCGGCCGATCCTTCTAACCTCATGCCAAACCTCTCTTCTTCTTCCCCCTGGTATCGTTGTAGGTCAATGGTTATGTAGGACGTGTTCGAAGGGACAGAAGCCGAAGTGTGTGCTGTGTCCGAATATGGGCGGCGCGATGAAGTCGACTCGGTCGGGGCAAGAGTGGGCGCACGTGTCATGTGCCCTCTGGATCCCGGAGGTGAGCATCGGGTCGGTCGATCGGATGGAGCCGATCACGAAGATCTCCAACATCCCGGCGAGCCGGTGGGCGCTGGTGTGCGCCCTGTGCCGCGAGCGCGTCGGTGCCTGCATCCAGTGCTCGGTGAAGACGTGCAAGACGGCGTATCACGTGACGTGCGCGTTCCAGCACGGGCTGGAGATGCGAGCCATCATCGAGGACGAGCACGCGGAGGACGGCGTAAAGCTGCGCTCCTACTGCCAGAAGCACGGCGAGAACAAGGGTCGGCGCGGCGACAATGGCAAGAGTGCGAATAACAACGCCGGCTCGGCGTCGGGCGGGAGTGACGAGGAGACGGCGGGGACAACCGCAGCAGGGGCTGTCACGGGGCAGAGCGGCACCCCGGCCACCAGTGTCGCCGGCGTGGGGGACGTGAAGCGACGCAAGCGCAAGGACATGACGTCGGAGGAGCGCAATCAGGCGCGGGCGGCGCGCCAGCAGGAGATCGAGGCCGAGTTCGACAAGCACGTCAGCCTGAAGGACATCAACTGCCACCTGCTGGACGTGGACGCGGAGGGCGTGCACTATATCTACAACTACTGGATACTGAAGCGCAAGGCGGCCCACAACCGGCCGCTGCTACCCCCCAAGACGGACGAGGTGGACCCGAACGCACAAAACCAGGAGCAGGCGGAGATCGAGAAGATGAAGAAGTTCGTGCACCTGCGGCAGGATCTCGAGCGGGTGCGCAACCTCTGCTACATGGTCAGCCGGCGGGAGAAGCTGAGCCGCTCGTTCTTCCGCATGCGGGAGCAAACGTTCAACAAGCAGGTGACGGTCCTGTCGTCGATGGTGGGCCAGCAGCGTGGCGGGGCGGGACCGGCCTCCACCGGGGCGTCCCAGCTCGATCCGACCACGCTCGAGGCGATCCTGCAGGCCAACCACGGCCCGACGGTATATGATAGACTGTACTCGTTTAATTCCGATAGTGGTAGTGCAGTGCTGACGCTGGACGAGCTGGTGGAGCGCATCGTCTGCGGTGTAAATAGTAGTAGTCATAGTGGTAGCAATATCAATAGTAGTATCAGTGGTAGTGGCGGCAATCGCAAAAACGGTGCCACGGTCGGCGGCGGGAAGAAATCGACGGTCAAGGCGACGGCGGCCACCAGTGCAAAGGTGGTGGGCCATAATGGCAGTGCGAGCAGCAGTAGCGGCGAGAGTAGCAGTGGTTCCAGCAGTAGCAGCAGCAGCAGCAGCAGCAGCAGCAGTAGCAGCAGCTACAAGGTATCGTCAAAGGCGAGTAGGATGAAAAAGACTCAGCACAACCACGAGCAGCAGCATCATCCGCCAGCGCAGCAGCACAACGCCAAGGGCAAACTGTCGTCGGACGTCAACGGTGTGCGACAACAATCAAGTAATCAGCGAACCAAAAATCAGCTCTCGTCCTCCAAGCGGCAACCGGGAGCGGCCGCAGCAGGAACCACAACGGCACCAGCCACCACCGTCGTCCCGTACGTCAATGGCACTGCGCGGCGCATGAGCACGAGCAACAGTTCCGCCTCGGAGCTGGACGACGCCGTGGACGAAGCGGCAGGCGTGGAAAAAGCAAACGCATCGAAAAAGAAACCCCGCCAAACGAAAGCCGTCGAGCGGAAGAGGCGGAAAGGCTCGTCGGCGGCGACGGCGGCCGGTGTGGGCTCTTCGGCGGAGAAATCGAGTAGCCGGAGAAGCGTTGCGGACAGTTCGAGCGACGAGGAGATGGCCGAGTCCCGGCTGCGACCATCGCTGGCGGCTGTCGGAGCGGGTCCGAAGGGCGCATCGGGAGCACGGGCGGCAGGTACACTGGGCGCGGCCACCGGACGGCAGCAGAAGAAAGATTTCCGCAATCAGTCACTGCGCCAGATGGAACGGGAGCTTGCGGACGACCGGCGAGCGATGCATTTAACCGATGACGACGATTCGAACGACAGCGACGAGCTGATGCACATTCGACCCAGCGGCAACAGTGCAGCGGCGGCTGGGCGTGTCGGTACGGCTGGTGCAGCCAGTGCCAGAGGTGTGGCTACCGGCGGGGCGAGCGTTGGCCGTGGTAAAAAGATTCCGGACATCTACTCCGACAGCGACAGCACGGACCGGGATAAGACGGATCATACGGCGAGCGACTCGCAGCAGCATCCGTTCCGCACCAAGGCCGCCATGAAGGAGTTCAACCTGCAGCAGGAGGCGGACCGGTTAAAGCAGAAGTCTCCGGTGAAATCGGGCAGGGCGTCTGCCGCAACGGTCAGTGCCACGATAAACACCACCCCCGCGTCAACGACATCGACGACGCCGGCCACGATGGTTTTGCCAGTGGCAACACCGTCTTCAGCTCTTCCGGGAACCACGACGACCAAGTCGTCATTGTCCGCAGCAGCTTCCATTACCTCCAATTCTACAGCGTCCGTGGACGCGGCACACAAGCGAAGCGCGGCGGGAGAGCACCCAACGGCCCCCGGGCGGACGTCTACTACCACCGGAGCGGCTAGCAAGGGCTCCAAAGAGGGTGGTAACGCCTCGAAGAAAAAGCAATCGCAGCAGGCAGCGGATAAACACGGTCCAGCAGATAGTAGCAGTATAGGTGCCAACAACACCACGACGAGTAGCAATCACAGCAAACCAATCGCAGCAAACATCGGCGGCGGCGGCGGCAGCATCAACAGCACGTCCTCGAAGAAGATGGAGTTCCTGGCCGACTTCATGGTGGTGCCGCAGCGCGAAGCGGCCAAGAAGGCGGCAGAAAATTTGATGAAAACCAGCAGCAACAACAGCAGCATAACTAACACCGTCGTGGGCAGCAGCAGCAGCAGCAGCGGCAACTCGGTAACAGTCTCTGCCTCCTCGTCGGCGCTCGGATCAGCATCGTCGGCGGCATCGAATGCTTCCTCTAACTCGGCTGCTAGTGCGGCACTGCTGATAAGTGCCGGTGCGAGCGGGCGAAAGCCACAGGAACGCGAAGCGGGCAGCACCAGCAGCAGTAGTAGCAGTAGCAGCAGCAGCAGTAGCAGCAGTAGCAGCAGTAGCAGTGGAAGTAGCAGTAGCGCTGGTAGCGTCTCGGTTAGCAGCACGAGTAGTGGTGTTAGCACAGGCAGTGCGAGCGGCAACAGTGCAAAGGTTGAGCTCGGTGTCGATCAAGTGGGAGACGCGACAGCTGCGGTGGCAACCACCGTTACTAGCAGCAACAGTCAGCAGAAAGCTTCTGTCGTGAGCAATACTACCAGTGGCAGCAACCGAAGTCGAAAGGATGCGGAACCAAAGCCGGCGACCGGAGCGAAAACGACAACCGGGAAGCGTTCAAGCGCGACCGCCAAAAGCGCAGAAACAAGCGGAAACCGTAGCAGGCAAGCATTGGCAACGGCGTCAAAGGACAGTGGTGTGGTTGACGAAGGTGAACCAACGTCGGCGAAGGTCGATCCGGCTGCTCGTAGTAAATCCAAAGAACAACCTGCGACGGTTGCCGTTGAGAAGCAGCAGCAACAGGGTGGAACGCGGGAGAAATCGGCGGTTGCTACGACGACCAAAGACCATCAGCTGCGCGCTGGGGTAAAAGAACGCCCCAATGACGATCAAAGAGATTTGTCAGCGGAGCCAGCGTTGTCGGAGAAAGAGGGGAAGGCTGTGGAGAAAGCGGGGAAAGCAAAGGAACCTGGTGCAGGCAAGCAGAAGCGCGAAAACTATCTCGAAGTGTTTGCCTATGTCCCGCAACGTCAAGCCGCCAAGAAGGCGGCGGAACACATCAAAAGCGGGCTCGGGAAGCCATCCGGGGACGCGCCCCTGCCGGATGAGAAGATGGCCACGACGGTTGCCCCGGTACCGACGAAGGCACCTAGTTCGACGGCGCAGAAGGCTGCCAGCAGGAGCAAGGAAGATCGTAAAGCGGCCGCTTCAAGTCCCACCAGCAGTTCGAGCTCATCGGGAAGCAGCTCGTCGTCGTGTTCCAGCTCGAGCAGCTCCGGAACGGAAAGCAACGAGGAGGAGGACGAGAAGGAGGAGAAGGTGGCGCCGACCGTTGGCAAGAAGGTCTCGGCTGTGGCCGCAGGCGCGACAAACCGCGCGAAAACAGCGGGTACCGCCAAGGGGGGACAATCGACGAAACTGCAGCAGCCACGGGCGACCGCGCGGCAGGAAGTGTTGCCCTTTCTTGACAAGGGTCCAGCACGATCCGTGTCCGCGTCGTCGAGCACGTCCTCGTCGTCGTCCTCGTCGGGCTCCTCGTCCGACAGCGACACCGATTCGAGTAGTAGCAACGCTAGCGCTAGCGCCGACGAAGAGACGCCGACCTCGGCCAGCAAACCTGCTGCGACCACAGCAGCGACCGCCACCGGCAGTCGCAACCGGAGGAAATCGGTGTCCACGTCAGCTGCGAAACGGGACGATGCAAGTCCGAAGAAACCAGCGGCTACTTCGGGTGTTCCTGCGGCTGCGGCAAGCAACAATCGAAAGGGAGGAGCACCAACGCCCACGACAACGGGTGGCCGAGCGTCCGGTGGAAGAAAATCGTCCACCACAGCGACGACTACTGCCGCCACCGCCGATGATAGCAGCGGCGGAGATCAACAGCCCACTCCAGGCAAGCAGCAACCACTGGCCACTGCAAAAGGAGGCAAGGATAGTACCGCGCGAGGAACTGCGGGAACTGGTGGGACGGGTGCAGCTGGGAAAGCAGGTAGCAAGGACAAACTGTCGTCCGCTGCAGGAAAGCATGCAATTCCTGATGGTGCTACGGCTGCTAGCGGTGCGCCAAAATCAATCGCAACCCGACGCAACTCCTATCAACCAGCGACCGCCATCAACGAGTTGGCCGCACCAACCACCACCGTCACCGGTGCTCCTCCAACCGCGGCCAAGCGCGGTCGTCGTCAATCCGTGTTTGTTAGTGCGAGTGATCTAGAGGAGAGACGAAAGTCCCTAACGGGCACTCCGCTACTGCCGCCGGACGCGATCGTAAGCACTCGTGCAAGTGGTGGTAGACGTAGGAAGGCGAGCACCAGCAGTGCCGAGGTAGTCGAACCGGAAAAGAGCACCAAGCCAGCACCATCCGCCAGGGCGAGCGAACGAAAGTTGTCCACAGCTGGAACCGGTGGACCAGTTAAACCTAGCAAAGAGCAACCGGACGCGGTAGCAACGGAAGAGGCGTCCAAGTTGAAGCGACCCCTTGTGGATGACCAGCAGCAGCAGTCGTCCCGAAAACGGAAAAGCCCTAAGGTGGTCACCCCCCAGGAGACACCGGAAGTGGTTGAGGGTGCTTGTAGCAGTCCCGCGCTGCTTATTAAGGATGTGCCCGGCAAGGAAACGCACAGTGAATCCACCCTGGCAAGCGCTGATAAACTTGACACCACATCGGGTGACAATGCAATATCGTTGCTAACCGACGAAGATTCCACGACGGGGGTTGGTGGCAAGATGGCGGTGACGCCGCGCCAAGAGGAGGTGGACAGTAAGAGCGAGGTCAGGATGTCGTCGTCGTCCACGGAGGTAGGTAAGGCGGTGGAAGTGATGGGTGTCACCGCGCCGAAAAAGGAGGACATCGAAATCATCTCCTTGGTGGAAGATTCGTCCCGTTCCAACGATGACGATGTGGTGGTCATTGAGGACGCTAGCAACGAAGCCAGCAAGGTGAACGATACGGCGAAACCGGTAAAGCCTGACGAC